>JAQNBH010000303.1:0-465548 GCA_028752905.1 Cladorhizidae sp. MBARI D1340-BT2 | reverse complement strand
GGTTACTTACAACCAGCTACTTGTTAGCAATACTTGTTTGGGTGAAGCACCAGAGAAGGTTACTTACAACCAGCTGTTAGCAATACTTGTTTGGGTGAAGCACCAGAGAAGGTTACTTACAACCAGCTGTTAGCAATACTTGTTTGGGTGAAGCACCAGAGAAGGTTACTTACAACCAGCTACTTGTTAGCAATACTTGTTTGGGTGAAGCACCAGAGAAGGTTACTTACAACCAGCTGTTAGCAATACTTGTTTGGGTGAAGCACCAGAGAAGGTTACTTACAACCAGCTGTTAGCAATACTTGTTTGGGTGAAGCACCAGAGAAGGTTACTTACAACCAGCTGTTAGCAATACTTGTTTGGGTGAAGCACCAGAGAAGGTTACTTACAACCAGCTGTTAGCAATACTTGTTTGGGTGAAGCACCAGAGAAGGTTACTTACAACCAGCTACTTGTTAGCAATAGTTGTTTGGGTGAAGCACCAGAGAAGGTTACTTACAACCAGCTACTTGTTAGCAATACTTGTTTGGGTGAAGCACCAGAGAAGGTTACTTACAACCAGCTGTTAGCAATACTTGTTTGGGTGAAGCACCAGAGAAGGTTACTTACAACCAGCTACTTGTTAGCAATACTTGTTTGGGTGAAGCACCAGAGAAGGTTACTTACAACCAGCTGTTAGCAATACTTGTTTGGGTGAAGCACCAGAGAAGGTTACTTACAACCAGCTACTTGTTAGCAATACTTGTTTGGGTGAAGCACCAGAGAAGGTTACTTACAACCAGCTGTTAGCAATACTTGTTTGGGTGAAGCACCAGAGAAGGTTACTTACAACCAGCTGTTAGCAATACTTGTTTGGGTGAAGCACCAGAGAAGGTTACTTACAACCAGCTGTTAGCAATACTTGTTTGGGTGAAGCACCAGAGAAGGTTACTTACAACCAGCTGTTAGCAATACTTGTTTGGGTGAAGCACCAGAGAAGGTTACTTACAACCAGCTACTTGTTAGCAATAGTTGTTTGGGTGAAGCACCAGAGAAGGTTACTTACAACCAGCTACTTGTTAGCAATACTTGTTTGGGTGAAGCACCAGAGAAGGTTACTTACAACCAGCTGTTAGCAATACTTGTTTGGGTGAAGCACCAGAGAAGGTTACTTACAACCAGCTACTTGTTAGCAATACTTGTTTGGGTGAAGCACCAGAGAAGGTTACTTACAACCAGCTGTTAGCAATACTTGTTTGGGTGAAGCACCAGAGAAGGTTACTTACAACCAGCTACTTGTTAGCAATACTTGTTTGGGTGAAGCACCAGAGAAGGTTACTTACAACCAGCTGTTAGCAATATAGTCACTTGGGGTGAAAAAAAACAATTTACCTAAACTTTGACCTACAGCCTAGCCTACGTGCTTGAAATCCAAAACAATATACCTAACTTTTCACAAGTACCCCATGCAATAGTTTAACACCTAGTTTGCCTGAAAATACCTCTTACTTTTTTTGTTAACATGCAAAAATGTGAATTTTTTTCCACCCCAGCCAAAGGGGTGAAAAAGAACAGTGATCGGGGTGAAAAAAAAAATGCCTAGAAAAACTAAACCACTAAACGACGGACAGTGAAATACACACATTTATGTGTCTTGGTTGATGCTCCACATTCGTAAATATAGTTTCCTCTTCTTTATGTATGTATCTATTTGCATATATTGGGTGTAATACTTTTCCATTCTACTCATGGCAAGGGTATCATCCTCAAAACAGAATGTTCCGCGGCCCCTTGATTTTGCTTTCAGGGATGGACCAGCTATGAAGCGGGAGATATCCACTATATCAACATCAGCAATCTTTGGCCAGTCCCATCATATGTCTCTTGGATTTGCAGACAGCTCAACCGGTTTCATATATTTCATTTCAGCCTTTGTATCCTCCTCACTGTCTACATCATCACTGAAGAGGAGCTGAACTTGTCCCCAATAATATTTCATCGGTAGTAAATAACGTACAGCATAGAACTCACCAACTTGGACAGCACCAGCCAGTGGCAGATCTTTGGAAACTCTTCTTCTCTTTAAGGCTTTATTCATTGTACTTTCTAACCTGTCTTCATCAACCAGAGAGCTCCTCATCACCACTACTATTGTTGCTGCTACTAGACTCTTCTGCATGTCTAGCAACAGGTGAAAGTTGCAGCTTCTTCTTTGCTGTTTTTTCCCTTTTATCCACCTGTCTCTTCAAGTCTTTAGTAGCAAGGAGGGCACCATGCATACTAGCACGTTGTCTCTTTGCTGGTTGTGATGCGGCACTGCTGGGACATCCTCGAGATCTGATCACTTTCTCAAATGTGGTCTCATCTTCCACTGGCACAACATTGAAAACCTTCTGGAGCATACTGTTGAAGTGTCTTCATTAGCTCTATTGTGATCTTCTTGTTCTCAGGAGTTTCATAGGATTGTGTCGGCTCTAAGCATGATGTAGCAGGGGGAGGTTAACCAAAAGGTATGCTGGGGGATGCTGCCGCATGTGAGGCTGAAGGCACACTTGATGAAGCTGATGCCGTGTTATCAGTTGTGCTTGTTAGGGGGTATAGAACTGGGTCACCACCTTCCTCCCTTGGTTTGCCAGTTGACACCCACTTGTTATATGTGGCCACTTTCACCTCATCTAATCGCGTACTTCAGCCTATCAGCAGGAAGATACCAGTGGCTCGAAAGCCAGCAGTTACATTACTTGTGCTCAAACCTTTATGCCAGATCCTGCAGAGAAGGTTCACAAAAGATGCTTTGTGGAGAGGCTCCCGTGCACCTGTTTGATGGACTCTACGTGTGAGGTATTCTTCGTAGTAGCTCTTGAGAGGGTTGAAGCATCCAAAGGTTGCAGTGTGTTGGTGCAGTGGGCTGGTAGCTTGAGGATTGAGATGTTCTCGCTCTCTGCCAGTTCAACAATAGCAGCAGAGGTGTGTGATGTGACCATCAAATATTAATAGGAGAGGACGAGTAGAATTTGTCATAGAAAATGGTTGTTGTCATCCATCCATTCTCACTTACAGCATAGTAAGTGTTTGGGAGTGAATCTTCTCCAAGCCAATTAATCATGACATTCTTTCCTTTGAAGATGATGAGAGGATCCAATGCCGAGCCATCTGTGCAACACACTGCCAACACTGTAGTAGTGTTTTCGCGATTTGCGCCACAAGATACTCTCACAGTCTTGCTTCCTACTGGCCCAATAGTTTTCCATCGAGATGGATCAGTCGGGAATCCACTGACATCCAGGTTCCAGATGGCTTCAGGTTTGTCTCTTATTCCCAGACGGTCCAATTCATCTTTCAGTAAGTCATAGAACCCATAGATGACAAATGGGTCTGATGTGACATTCTTCCTCGCTATTTGCATCAGGCCTACTTTTTTGAGACTGAGATTGTGACGCTTCATGAAGTTCTTGGTCCAATCATATCCAGGCTTATTATCCTGAAGGAGACCATTCATATCATTGGCTACTAAATAATCATGCACAATTCCACAGGGTTCTTCCAGCATTGGGCCAAAGCCACACTCAGCCATGCGACGAATGTAAGTTGTCAGCTTCTCTTCTGTTTGCAGTGGTATCCTGGTAATACCGCCTCTTTTGCCCAAAACCACTCCCCCCTTTTCAACTAGACATCGTTTGCAGAGCATGGGGACTGATAGATGGTACTTCTTAGCTGTAGCCTTGACAGATGCTCCTGCTTCCACTTCTCCAATAGCCTTACTAACAGAAGCCTCTGTCCACAGCTTAGGCCAACATAGGTATGAGGCTTATTCTAAAGAAGCTAGGCCGTCTCAAATGATGATCTTAATCTGTAGCACAGTCAGTTAGATGCGTAAGAAAATAAAAAGGGCATTTATTAACAAGGCAAATATATATCGTTAGATTCTTCTAGGACTACACACTATCTTAGACCTAACTCGACCTCACAATCCTCACCCAGCTATCTTGCCTGAGAATCCCAGAGATATACGTATGCTGCCACCAGAGTTAGTGAAGTCGACTTATTATTTTCAAACACAAGCAACACAAACATCAGAAGTGAACAATCAGGACTAACTAATTTTTATGTGCCCAGCTCTGTCCATTCATTCTGACCAATCAAATGCATACAGCTAGGCATAGAGCATGTGGCTTCAAATATAATCATGAATGGGGTGGGGAAAAACACACACATGGGGTCAATAAAAACTGTTTTTATTGACCCCCCAGTAGCTAAAATGAGTGGGGTGATAAAAAACATGCTTGGCTCTAGAATATTAATGGTCTGATTTAACTTTGCCTTAGATGGCTGAGAGACTACTTCCTTAGGAGTATTTAAACAAAAAAAGCAAGGTGGTGCAGCAAAAACTTTGTGCGAGAGAACGAAATTACTAACAATTGAAAAAAACTTGAAAGTTACTTTTCATGTAGTTGTTTCAGCTTTTTCTTCGGTGTATACATAATATAAGTGTAAATTTAACTCCACTGGGTATAAATATTCTACAGAACCAAGCAAACGTATGGAAGATCAAATATGTTTTAAAAAAGTGTGACTGGTGGGGGGAGGGGGGGGCTGGTTTTTTTCACCCCACATACCCCCCTGTTTTTTTTCACCCCAATTGACTATACTTGTTTGGGTGAAGCACCAGAGAAGGTTACTTACAACCAGCTACTTGTTAGCAATACTTGTTTGGGTGAAGCACCAGAGAAGGTTACTTACAACCAGCTACTTGTTAGCAATACTTGTTTGGGTGAAGCACCAGAGAAGGTTACTTACAACCAGCTGTTAGCAATACTTGTTTGGGTGAAGCACCAGAGAAGGTTACTTACAACCAGCTGTTAGCAATACTTGTTTGGGTGAAGCACCAGAGAAGGTTACTTACAACCAGCTACTTGTTAGCAATACTTGTTTGGGTGAAGCACCAGAGAAGGTTACTTACAACCAGCTGTTATCAATACTTGTTTGGGTGAAGCACCAGAGAAGGTTACTTACAACCAGCTACTTGTTAGCAATACTTGTTTGGGTGAAGCACCAGAGAAGGTTACTTACAACCAGCTGTTAGCAATACTTGTTTGGGTGAAGCACCAGAGAAGGTTACTTACAACCAGCTGTTAGCAATACTTGTTTGGGTGAAGCACCAGAGAAGGTTACTTACAACCAGCTGTTAGCAATACTTGTTTGGGTGAAGCACCAGAGAAGGTTACTTACAACCAGCTACTTGTTAGCAATACTTGTTTGGGTGAAGCACCAGAGAAGGTTACTTACAACCAGCTACTTGTTAGCAATACTTGTTTGGGTGAAGCACCAGAGAAGGTTACTTACAACCAGCTACTTGTTAGCAATACTTGTTTGGGTGAAGCACCAGAGAAGGTTACTTACGTCCAGCTATTAGCAATACTTGTTTGGGTGAAGCACCAGAGAAAGGTTACTTACAACCAGCTGTTAGCAATACTTGTTTGGGTGAAGCACCAGAGAAGGTTACTTACAACCAGCTGTTAGCAATACTTGTTTGGGTGAAGCACCAGAGAAGGTTACTTACAACCAGCTGTTAGCAATACTTGTTTGGGTGAAGCACCAGAGAAGATTACTTACAACCAGCTACTTGTTAGCAATACTTGTTTGGGTGAAGCACCAGAGAAGGTTACTTACAACCAGCTGTTAGCAATACTTGTTTGGGTGAAGCACCAGAGAAGGTTACTTACAACCAGCTGTTAGCAATACTTGTTTGGGTGAAGCACCAGAGAAGGTTACTTACAACCAGCTACTTGTTAGCAATACTTGTTTGGGTGAAGCACCAGAGAAGGTTACTTACAACCAGCTGTTAGCAATACTTGTTTGGGTGAAGCACCAGAGAAGGTTACTTACAACCAGCTGTTAGCAATACTTGTTTGGGTGAAGCACCAGAGAAGGTTACTTACAACCAGCTACTTGTTAGCAATACTTGTTTGGGTGAAGCACCAGAGAAGGTTACTTACAACCAGCTACTTGTTAGCAATACTTGTTTGGGTGAAGCACCAGAGAAGGTTACTTACAACCAGCTGTTAGCAATACTTGTTTGGGTGAAGCACCAGAGAAGGTTACTTACAACCAGCTGTTAGCAATACTTGTTTGGGTGAAGCACCAGAGAAGGCACCAGCTACTTGTTAGCAATACTTGTTTGGGTGAAGCACCAGAGAAGGTTACTTACAACCAGCTGTTAGCAATACTTGTTTGGGTGAAGCACCAGAGAAGGTTACTTACAACCAGCTGTTAGCAATACTTGTTTGGGTGAAGCACCAGTGAAGGTTACTTACAACCAGCTGTTAGCAATACTTGTTTGGGTGAAGCACCAGAGAAGGTTACTTACAACCAGCTGTTAGCAATACTTGTTTGGGTGAAGCACCAGAGAAGGTTACTTACAACCAGCTACTTGTTAGCAATACTTGTTTGGGTGAAGCACCAGAGAAGGTTACTTACAACCATCTGTTAGCAATACTTGTTTGGGTGAAGCACCAGAGAAGGTTACTTACAACCAGCTGTTAGCAATACTTGTTTGGGTGAAGCACCAGAGAAGGTTACTTACAACCAGCTGTTAGCAATACTTGTTTGGGTGAAGCACCAGAGAAGGTTACTTACAACCAGCTACTTGTTAGCAATACTTGTTTGGGTGAAGCACCAGAGAAGGTTACTTACAACCAGCTGTTAGCAATACTTGTTTGGGTGAAGCACCAGAGAAGGTTACTTACAACCAGCTACTTGTTAGCAATACTTGTTTGGGTGAAGCACCAGAGAAGGTTACTTACAACCAGCTGTTAGCAATACTTGTTTGGGTGAAGCACCAGAGAAGGTTACTTACAACCAGCTACTTGTTAGCAATACTTGTTTGGGTGAAGCACCAGAGAAGGTTACTTACAACCAGCTGTTAGCAATACTTGTTTGGGTGAAGCACCAGAGAAAGTTACTTACAACCAGCTGTTAGCAATACTTGTTTGGGTGAAGCACCAGAGAAGGTTGCTTACAACCAGCTGTTAGCAATACTTGTTTGGGTGAAGAACCAGAGAAGATTACTTACAACCAGCTACTTGTTAGCAATACTTGTTTGGGTGAAGCACCAGAGAAGATTACTACAACCAGCTACTTGTTAGCAATACTTGTTTGGGTGAAGCACCAGAGAAGGTTACTTACAACCAGCTGTTAGCAATACTTGTTTGGGTGAAGCACCAGAGAAGGTTACTTACAACCAGCTGTTAGCAATACTTGTTTGGGTGAAGCACCAGAGAAGGTTACTTACAACCAGCTGTTAGCAATACTTGTTTGGGTGAAGCACCAGAGAAGGTTACTTACAACCAGCTACTTGTTAGCAATACTTTTTTGGTTTAAGCACCAGAGAAGGTTACTTACAACCAGCTGTTAGCAATACTTGTTTGGGTGAAGCACCAGAGAAGGTTACTTACAACCAGCTGTTAGCAATACTTGTTTGGGTGAAGCACCAGAGAAGGTTACTTACAACCAGCTGTTAGCAATACTTGTTTGGGTGAAGCACCAGAGAAGGTTACTTACAACCAGCTACTTGTTAGCAATACTTGTTTGGGTGAAGCACCAGAGAAGGTTACTTACAACCAGCTACTTGTTAGCAATACTTGTTTGGGTGAAGCACCAGAGAAGGTTACTTACAACCAGCTACTTGTTAGCAATACTTGTTTGGGTGAAGCACCAGAGAAGGTTACTTACAACCAGCTGTTAGCAATACTTGTTTGGGTGAAGCACCAGAGAAAGTTACTTACAACCAGCTACTTGTTAGCAATACTTGTTTGGGTGAAGCACCAGAGAAGGTTACTTACAACCAGCTGATAGCAATACTTGTTTGGGTGAAGCACCAGAGAAGGTTACTTACAACCAGCTGTTAGCAATACTTGTTTGGGTGAAGCACCAGAGAAGGTTACTTACAACCAGCTGTTAGCAATACTTGTTTGGGTGAAGCACCAGAGAAGGTTACTTACAACCAGCTGTTAGCAATACTTGTTTGGGTGAAGCACCAGAGAAGGTTACTTACAACCAGCTACTTGTTAGCAATACTTGTTTGGGTGAAGCACCAGAGAAGGTTACTTACAACCAGCTGTTAGCAATACTTGTTTGGGTGAAGCACCAGAGAAGGTTACTTACAACCAGCTGTTAGCAATACTTGTTTGGGTGAAGCACCTGAGAAGGTTACTTACAACCAGCTGTTAGCAATACTTGTTTGGGTGAAGCACCAGAGAAGGTTACTTACAACCAGCTACTTGTTAGCAATACTTGTTTGGGTGAAGCACCAGAGAAGGTTACTTACAACCAGCTGTTAGCAATACTTGTTTGGGTGAAGCACCAGAGAAGGTTACTTACAACCAGCTACTTGTTAGCAATACTTGTTTGGGTGAAGCACCAGAGAAGATTACTTACAACCAGCTACTTGTTAGCAATACTTGTTTGGGTGAAGCACCAGAGAAGGTTACTTACGTCCAGCTATTAGCAATACTTGTTTGGGTGAAGCACCAGAGAAGGTTACTTACAACCAGCTGTTAGCAATACTTGTTTGGGTGAAGCACCAGAGAAGGTTACTTACAACCAGCTGTTAGCAATACTTGTTTGGGTGAAGCACCAGAGAAGGTTACTTACAACCAGCTGTTAGCAATACTTGTTTGGGTGAAGCACCAGAGAAGATTACTTACAACCAGCTACTTGTTAGCAATACTTGTTTGGGTGAAGCACCAGAGAAGGTTACTTACAACCAGCTGTTAGCAATACTTGTTTGGGTGAAGCACCAGAGAAGGTTACTTACAACCAGCTGTTAGCAATACTTGTTTGGGTGAAGCACCAGAGAAGGTTACTTACAACCAGCTACTTGTTAGCAATACTTGTTTGGGTGAAGCACCAGAGAAGGTTACTTACAACCAGCTTTTAGCAATACTTGTTTGGGTGAAGCACCAGAGAAGGTTACTTACAACCAGCTGTTAGCAATACTTGTTTGGGTGAAGCACCAGAGAAGGTTACTTACAACCAGCTACTTGTTAGCAATACTTGTTTGGGTGAAGCACCAGAGAAGGTTACTTACAACCAGCTACTTGTTAGCAATACTTGTTTGGGTGAAGCACCAGAGAAGGTTACTTACAACCAGCTGTTAGCAATACTTGTTTGGGTGAAGCACCAGAGAAGGTTACTTACAACCAGCTGTTAGCAATACTTGTTTGGGTGAAGCACCAGAGAAGGTTACTTACAACCAGCTACTTGTTAGCAATACTTGTTTGGGTGAAGCACCAGAGAAGGTTACTTACAACCAGCTGTTAGCAATACTTGTTTGGGTGAAGCACCAGAGAAGGTTACTTACAACCAGCTGTTAGCAATACTTGTTTGGGTGAAGCACCAGTGAAGGTTACTTACAACCAGCTGTTAGCAATACTTGTTTGGGTGAAGCACCAGAGAAGGTTACTTACAACCAGCTGTTAGCAATACTTGTTTGGGTGAAGCACCAGAGAAGGTTACTTACAACCAGCTACTTGTTAGCAATACTTGTTTGGGTGAAGCACCAGAGAAGGTTACTTACCCTGTACAACCAGCTGTTAGCAATACTTGTTTGGGTGAAGCACCAGAGAAGGTTACTTACAACCAGCTGTTAGCAATACTTGTTTGGGTGAAGCACCAGAGAAGGTTACTTACAACCATCTGTTAGCAATACTTGTTTGGGTGAAGCACCAGAGAAGGTTACTTACAACCAGCTACTTGTTAGCAATACTTGTTTGGGTGAAGCACCAGAGAAGGTTACTTACAACCAGCCGTTAGCAATACTTGTTTGGGTGAAGCACCAGAGAAGGTTACTTACAACCAGCCGTTAGCAATACTTGTTTGGGTGAAGCACCAGAGAAGGTTACTTACAACCAGCCGTTAGCAATACTTGTTTGGGTGAAGCACCAGAGAAGGTTACTTACAACCAGCTGTTAGCAATACTTGTTTGGGTGAAGCACCAGAGAAGGTTACTTACAACCAGCCGTTAGCAATACTTGTTTGGGTGAAGCACCAGAGAAGGTTACTTACAACCAGCTGTTAGCAATACTTGTTTGGGTGAAGCACCAGAGAAGGTTACTTACAACCAGCTGTTAGCAATACTTGTTTGGGTGAAGCACCTGAGAAGGTTACTTACAACCAGCTGTTAGCAATACTTGTTTGGGTGAAGCACCAGAGAAGGTTACTTACAACCAGCTACTTGTTAGCAATACTTGTTTGGGTGAAGCACCAGAGAAGGTTACTTACAACCAGCTACTTGTTAGCAATACTTGTTTGGGTGAAGCACCAGAGAAGGTTACTTACAACCAGCAACTTGTTAGCAATACTTGTTTGGGTGAAGCACCAGAGAAGGTTACTTACAACCAGCTACTTGTTAGCAATACTTGTTTGGGTGAAGCACCAGAGAAGGTTACTTACAACCAGCTACTTGTTAGCAATACTTGTTTGGGTGAAGCACCAGAGAAGATTACTTACAACCAGCTACTTGTTAGCAATACTTGTTTGGGTGAAGCACCAGAGAAGGTTACTTACAACCAGCTACTTGTTAGCAATACTTGTTTGGGTGAAGCACCAGAGAAGGTTACTTACAACCAGCTACTTGTTAGCAATACTTGTTTGGGTGAAGCACCAGAGAAGGTTACTTACAACCAGCTACTTGTTAGCAATACTTGTTTGGGTGAAGCACCAGAGAAGGTTACTTACAACCAGCTACTTGTTAGCAATACTTGTTTGGGTGAAGCACCAGAGAAGGTTACTTACAAACAGCTACTTGTTAGCAATACTTGTTTGGGTGAAGCACCAGAGAAGGTTACTTACAACCAGCTACTTGTTAGCAATACTTGTTTGGGTGAAGCACCAGAGAAGGTTACTTACAACCAGCTACTTGTTAGCAATACTTGTTTGGGTGAAGCACCAGAGAAGGTTACTTACAACCAGCTACTTGTTAGCAATACTTGTTTGGGTGAAGCACCAGAGAAGGTTACTTACAACCAGCTACTTGTTAGCAATACTTGTTTGGGTGAAGCACCAGAGAAGGTTACTTACAACCAGCTACTTGTTAGCAATACTTGTTTGGGTGAAGCACCAGAGAAGGTTACTTACAAGCAGCTACTTGTTAGCAATACTTGTTTGGGTGAAGCACCAGAGAAGGTTACTTACAACCAGCTACTTGTTAGCAATACTTGTTTGGGTGAAGCACCAGAGAAGGTTACTTACAACCAGCTACTTGTTAGCAATACTTGTTTGGGTGAAGCACCAGAGAAGGTTACTTACAACCAGCTACTTGTTAGCAATACTTGTTTGGGTGAAGCACCAGAGAAGGTTACTTACAACCAGCTACTTGTTAGCAATACTCGTTTGGGTGAAGCACCAGAGAAGGTTACTTACAACCAGCTGTTAGCAATACTTGTTTGGGTGAAGCACCAGAGAAGGTTACTTACAACCAGCTACTTGTTAGCAATACTTGTTTGGGTGAAGCACCAGAGAAGGTTACTTACAACCAGCTACTTGTTAGCAATACTTGTTTGGGTGAAGCACCAGAGAAGGTTACTTACAACCAGCTACTTGTTAGCAATACTTGTTTGGGTGAAGCACCAGAGAAGGTTACTTACAACCAGCTACTTGTTAGCAATACTTCTTTGGGTGAAGCACCAGAGAAGGTTACTTACAACCAGCTACTTGTTAGCAATACTTGTTTGGGTGAAGCACCAGAGAAGGTTACTTACAACCAGCTACTTGTTAGCAATACTTGTTTGGGTGAAGCACCAGAGAAGATTACTTACAACCAGCTAACTGTTAGCAATACTTGTTTGGGTGAAGCACCAGAGAAGGTTACTTACAACCAGCTGTTAGCAATACTGTTTGGGTGAAGCACCAGAGAAGGTTACTTACAACCAGCTGTTAGCAATACTTGTTTGGGTGAAGCACCAGAGAAGGTTACTTACAACCAGCTACTTGTTAGCAATACTTGTTTGGGTGAAGCACCAGAGAAGGTTACTTACAACCAGCTACTTGTTAGCAATACTTGTTTGGGTGAAGCACCAGAGAAGGTTACTTACAACCAGCTACTTGTTAGCAATACTTGTATGGGTGAAGCACCAGAGAAGGTTACTTACAACCAGCTACTTGTTAGCAATACTTGTTTGGGTGAAGCACCAGAGAAGGTTACTTACAACCAGCTACTTGTTAGCAATACTTGTTTGGGTGAAGCACCAGAGAAGGTTACTTACAACCAGCTGATAGCAATACTTGTTTGGGTGAAGCACCAGAGAAGGTTACTTACAACCAGCTGTTAGCAATACTTGTTTGGGTGAAGCACCAGAGAAGGTTACTTAGAACCAGCTGTTAGCAATACTTGTTTGGGTGAAGCACCAGAGAAGGTTACTTACAACCAGCTGTTAGCAATACTTGTTTGGGTGAAGCACCAGAGAAGGTTACTTACAACCAGCTACTTGTTAGCAATACTTGTTTGGGTGAAGCACCAGAGAAGGTTACTTACAACCAGTTGTTAGCAATACTTGTTTGGGTGAAGCACCAGAGAAGGTTACTTACAACCAGCTGTTAGCAATACTTGTTTGGGTGAAGCACCTGAGAAGGTTACTTACAACCAGCTGTTAGCAATACTTGTTTGGGTGAAGCACCAGAGAAGGTTACTTACAACCAGCTACTTGTTAGCAATACTTGTTTGGGTGAAGCACCAGAGAAGGTTACTTACAACCAGCTACTTGTTAGCAATACTTGTTTGGGTGAAGCACCAGAGAAGGTTACTTACAACCAGCTGTTAGCAATACTTGTTTGGGTGAAGCACCAGAGAAGGTTACTTACAACCAGCTACTTGTTAGCAATACTTCTTTGGGTGAAGCACCAGAGAAGGTTACTTACAACCAGCTACTTGTTAGCAATACTTGTTTGGGTGAAGCACCAGAGAAGGTTACTTACAACCAGCTACTTGTTAGCAATACTTGTTTGGGTGAAGCACCAGAGAAGATTACTTACAACCAGCTACTTGTTAGCAATACTTGTTTGGGTGAAGCACCAGAGAAGGTTACTTACGTCCAGCTATTAGCAATACTTGTTTGGGTGAAGCACCAGAGAAGGTTACTTACAACCAGCTGTTAGCAATACTTGTTTGGGTGAAGCACCAGAGAAGGTTACTTACAACCAGCTGTTAGCAATACTTGTTTGGGTGAAGCACCAGAGAAGGTTACTTACAACCAGCTGTTAGCAATACTTGTTTGGGTGAAGCACCAGAGAAGATTACTTACAACCAGCTACTTGTTAGCAATACTTGTTTGGGTGAAGCACCAGAGAAGGTTACTTACAACCAGCTGTTAGCAATACTTGTTTGGGTGAAGCACCAGAGAAGGTTACTTACAACCAGCTGTTAGCAATACTTGTTTGGGTGAAGCACCAGAGAAGGTTACTTACAACCAGCTACTTGTTAGCAATACTTGTTTGGGTGAAGCACCAGAGAAGGTTACTTACAACCAGCTTTTAGCAATACTTGTTTGGGTGAAGCACCAGAGAAGGTTACTTACAACCAGCTGTTAGCAATACTTGTTTGGGTGAAGCACCAGAGAAGGTTACTTACAACCAGCTACTTGTTAGCAATACTTGTTTGGGTGAAGCACCAGAGAAGGTTACTTACAACCAGCTACTTGTTAGCAATACTTGTTTGGGTGAAGCACCAGAGAAGGTTACTTACAACCAGCTGTTAGCAATACTTGTTTGGGTGAAGCACCAGAGAAGGTTACTTACAACCAGCTGTTAGCAATACTTGTTTGGGTGAAGCACCAGAGAAGGTTACTTACAACCAGCTACTTGTTAGCAATACTTGTTTGGGTGAAGCACCAGAGAAGGTTACTTACAACCAGCTGTTAGCAATACTTGTTTGGGTGAAGCACCAGAGAAGGTTACTTACAACCAGCTGTTAGCAATACTTGTTTGGGTGAAGCACCAGTGAAGGTTACTTACAACCAGCTGTTAGCAATACTTGTTTGGGTGAAGCACCAGAGAAGGTTACTTACAACCAGCTGTTAGCAATACTTGTTTGGGTGAAGCACCAGAGAAGGTTACTTACAACCAGCTACTTGTTAGCAATACTTGTTTGGGTGAAGCACCAGAGAAGGTTACTTACCCTGTACAACCAGCTGTTAGCAATACTTGTTTGGGTGAAGCACCAGAGAAGGTTACTTACAACCAGCTGTTAGCAATACTTGTTTGGGTGAAGCACCAGAGAAGGTTACTTACAACCAGCTGTTAGCAATACTTGTTTGGGTGAAGCACCAGAGAAGGTTACTTACAACCAGCTACTTGTTAGCAATACTTGTTTGGGTGAAGCACCAGAGAAGGTTACTTACAACCAGCCGTTAGCAATACTTGTTTGGGTGAAGCACCAGAGAAGGTTACTTACAACCAGCTGTTAGCAATACTTGTTTGGGTGAAGCACCAGAGAAGGTTACTTACAACCAGCTGTTAGCAATACTTGTTTGGGTGAAGCACCTGAGAAGGTTACTTACAACCAGCTGTTAGCAATACTTGTTTGGGTGAAGCACCAGAGAAGGTTACTTACAACCAGCTACTTGTTAGCAATACTTGTTTGGGTGAAGCACCAGAGAAGGTTACTTACAACCAGCTTCATGTTAGCAATACTTGTTTGGGTGAAGCACCAGAGAAGGTTACTTACAACCAGCTGTTAGCAATACTTGTTTGGGTGAAGCACCAGAGAAGGTTACTTACAACCAGCTACTTGTTAGCAATACTTCTTTGGGTGAAGCACCAGAGAAGGTTACTTACAACCAGCTACTTGTTAGCAATACTTGTTTGGGTGAAGCACCAGAGAAGGTTACTTACAACCAGCTACTTGTTAGCAATACTTGTTTGGGTGAAGCACCAGAGAAGATTACTTACAACCAGCTACTTGTTAGCAATACTTGTTTGGGTGAAGCACCAGAGAAGGTTACTTACAACCAGCTGTTAGCAATACTTGTTTGGGTGAAGCACCAGAGAAGGTTACTTACAACCAGCTGTTAGCAATACTTGTTTGGGTGAAGCATCAGAGAAGGTTACTTACAACCAGCTGTTAGAAATACTTGTTTGGGTGAAGCACCAGAGAAGGTTACTTACAACCAGCTGTTAGCAATACTTGTTTGGGTGAAGCACCAGAGAAGGTTACTTACAACCAGCTGTTAGCAATACTTGTTTGGGTGAAGCACCAGAGAAGGTTACTTACAACCAGCTACTTGTTAGCAATACTTGTTTGGGTGAAGCACCAGAGAAGGTTACTTACAACCAGCTACTTGTTAGCAATACTTGTTTGGGTGAAGCACCAGAGAAGGTTACTTACAACCAGCTACTTGTTAGCAATACTTGTTTGGGTGAAGCACCAGAGAAGGTTACTTACAACCAGCAACTTGTTAGCAATACTTGTTTGGGTGAAGCACCAGAGAAGGTTACTTACAACCAGCTACTTGTTAGCAATACTTGTTTGGGTGAAGCACCAGAGAAGGTTACTTACAACCAGCTACTTGTTAGCAATACTTGTTTGGGTGAAGCACCAGAGAAGGTTACTTACAACCAGCTACTTGTTAGCAATACTTGTTTGGGTGAAGCACCAGAGAAGGTTACTTACAACCAGCTACTTGTTAGCAATACTTGTTTGGGTGAAGCACCAGAGAAGGTTACTTACAACCAGCTACTTGTTAGCAATACTTGTTTGGGTGAAGCACCAGAGAAGGTTACTTACAACCAGCTACTTGTTAGCAATACTTGTTTGGGTGAAGCACCAGAGAAGGTTACTTACAAGCAGCTACTTGTTAGCAATACTTGTTTGGGTGAAGCACCAGAGAAGGTTACTTACAACCAGCTACTTGTTAGCAATACTTGTTTGGGTGAAGCACCAGAGAAGGTTACTTACAACCAGCTACTTGTTAGCAATACTTGTTTGGGTGAAGCACCAGAGAAGGTTACTTACAACCAGCTACTTGTTAGCAATACTTGTTTGGGTGAAGCACCAGAGAAGGTTACTTACAACCAGCTACTTGTTAGCAATACTCGTTTGGGTGAAGCACCAGAGAAGGTTACTTACAACCAGCTGTTAGCAATACTTGTTTGGGTGAAGCACCAGAGAAGGTTACTTACAACCAGCTACTTGTTAGAAATACTTGTTTGGGTGAAGCACCAGAGAAGGTTACTTACAACCAGCTACTTGTTAGCAATACTTGTTTGGGTGAAGCACCAGAGAAGGTTACTTACAACCAGCTACTTGTTAGCAATACTTGTTTGGGTGAAGCACCAGAGAAGGTTACTTACAACCAGCTACTTGTTAGCAATACTTCTTTGGGTGAAGCACCAGAGAAGGTTACTTACAACCAGCTACTTGTTAGCAATACTTGTTTGGGTGAAGCACCAGAGAAGGTTACTTACAACCAGCTACTTGTTAGCAATACTTGTTTGGGTGAAGCACCAGAGAAGATTACTTACAACCAGCTAACTGTTAGCAATACTTGTTTGGGTGAAGCACCAGAGAAGGTTACTTACAACCAGCTACTTGTTAGCAATACTTGTTTGGGTGAAGCACCAGAGAAGGTTACTTACAACCAGCTGTTAGCAATACTTGTTTGGGTGAAGCACCAGAGAAGGTTACTTACAACCAGCTACTTGTTAGCAATACTTGTTTGGGTGAAGCACCAGAGAAGGTTACTTACAACCAGCTACTTGTTAGCAATACTTGTTTGGGTGAAGCACCAGAGAAGGTTACTTACAACCAGCTACTTGTTAGCAATACTTGTTTGGGTGAAGCACCAGAGAAGGTTACTTACAACCAGCTACTTGTTAGCAATATTTGTTTGGGTGAAGCACCAGAGAAGATTACTTACAACCAGCTACTTGTTAGCAATACTTGTTTGGGTGAAGCACCAGAGAAGGTTACTTACAACCAGCTACTTGTTAGCAATATTTGTTTGGGTGAAGCACCAGAGAAGGTTACTTACAACCAGCTACTTGTTAGCAATACTTGTTTGGGTGAAGCACCAGAGAAGGTTACTTACAACCAGCTACTTGTTAGCAATACTTGTTTGGGTGAAGCACCAGAGAAGGTTACTTACAACCAGCTACTTGTTAGCAATACTTGTTTGGGTGAAGCACCAGAGAAGGTTACTTACAACCAGCTGTTAGCAATACATGTTTGGGTGAAGCACCAGAGAAGGTTACTTACAACCAGCTACTTGTTAGCAATACTTGTTTGGGTGAAGCACCAGAGAAGGTTACTTACAACCAGCTACTTGTTAGCAATACTTGTTTGGGTGAAGCACCAGAGAAGGTTACTTACAACCAGCTACTTGTTAGCAATACTTGTTTGGGTGAAGCACCAGAGAAGGTTACTTACAACCAGCTACTTGTTAGCAATACTTGTTTGGGTGAAGCACCAGAGAAGATTACTTACAACCAGCTACTTGTTAGCAATACTTGTTTGGGTGAAGCACCAGAGAAGGTTACTTACAACCAGCTACTTGTTAGCAATACTTGTTTGGGTGAAGCACCAGAGAAGGTTACTTACAACCAGCTACTTGTTAGCAATACTTGTTTGGGTGAAGCACCAGAGAAGGTTACTTACAACCAGCTACTTGTTAGCAATACTTGTTTGGGTGAAGCACCAGAGAAGGTTACTTACAACCAGCTACTTGTTAGCAATACTTGTTTGGGTGAAGCACCAGAGAAGGTTACTTACAAACAGCTACTTGTTAGCAATACTTGTTTGGGTGAAGCACCAGAGAAGGTTACTTACAACCAGCTACTTGTTAGCAATACTTGTTTGGGTGAAGCACCAGAGAAGGTTACTTACAACCAGCTACTTGTTAGCAATACTTGTTTGGGTGAAGCACCAGAGAAGGTTACTTACAACCAGCTACTTGTTAGCAATACTTGTTTGGGTGAAGCACCAGAGAAGGTTACTTACAACCAGCTACTTGTTAGCAATACTTGTTTGGGTGAAGCACCAGAGAAGGTTACTTACAACCAGCTACTTGTTAGCAATACTTGTTTGGGTGAAGCACCAGAGAAGGTTACTTACAAGCAGCTACTTGTTAGCAATACTTGTTTGGGTGAAGCACCAGAGAAGGTTACTTACAACCAGCTACTTGTTAGCAATACTTGTTTGGGTGAAGCACCAGAGAAGGTTACTTACAACCAGCTACTTGTTAGCAATACTTGTTTGGGTGAAGCACCAGAGAAGGTTACTTACAACCAGCTACTTGTTAGCAATACTCGTTTGGGTGAAGCACCAGAGAAGGTTACTTACAACCAGCTGTTAGCAATACTTGTTTGGGTGAAGCACCAGAGAAGGTTACTTACAACCAGCTACTTGTTAGCAATACTTGTTTGGGTGAAGCACCAGAGAAGGTTACTTACAACCAGCTACTTGTTAGCAATACTTGTTTGGGTGAAGCACCAGAGAAGGTTACTTACAACCAGCTACTTGTTAGCAATACTTGTTTGGGTGAAGCACCAGAGAAGGTTACTTACAACCAGCTACTTGTTAGCAATACTTGTTTGGGTGAAGCACCAGAGAAGGTTACTTACAACCAGCTGTTAGCAATACTTGTTTGGGTGAAGCACCAGAGAAGGTTACTTACAACCAGCTACTTGTTAGCAATACTTGTTTGGGTGAAGCACCAGAGAAGGTTACTTACAACCAGCTGTTAGCAATACTTGTTTGGGTGAAGCACCAGAGAAGGTTACTTACAACCAGCTGTTAGCAATACTTGTTTGGGTGAAGCACCAGAGAAGGTTACTTACAACCAGCTACTTGTTAGCAATACTTGTTTGGGTGAAGCACCAGAGAAGGTTACTTACAACCAGCTGTTAGCAATACTTGTTTGGGTGAAGCACCAGAGAAGGTTACTTACAACCAGCTGTTAGCAATACTTGTTTGGGTGAAGCACCAGAGAAGGTTACTTACAACCAGCTGTTAGCAATACTTGTTTGGGTGAAGCACCAGAGAAGGTTACTTACAACCAGCTGTTAGCAATACTTGTTTGGGTGAAGCACCAGAGAAGGTTACTTACAACCAGCTACTTGTTAGCAATAGTTGTTTGGGTGAAGCACCAGAGAAGGTTACTTACAACCAGCTACTTGTTAGCAATACTTGTTTGGGTGAAGCACCAGAGAAGGTTACTTACAACCAGCTGTTAGCAATACTTGTTTGGGTGAAGCACCAGAGAAGGTTACTTACAACCAGCTACTTGTTAGCAATACTTGTTTGGGTGAAGCACCAGAGAAGGTTACTTACAACCAGCTGTTAGCAATACTTGTTTGGGTGAAGCACCAGAGAAGGTTACTTACAACCAGCTACTTGTTAGCAATACTTGTTTGGGTGAAGCACCAGAGAAGGTTACTTACAACCAGCTGTTAGCAATACTTGTTTGGGTGAAGCACCAGAGAAGGTTACTTACAACCAGCTGTTAGCAATACTTGTTTGGGTGAAGCACCAGAGAAGGTTACTTACAACCAGCTGTTAGCAATACTTGTTTGGGTGAAGCACCAGAGAAGGTTACTTACAACCAGCTGTTAGCAATACTTGTTTGGGTGAAGCACCAGAGAAGGTTACTTACAACCAGCTACTTGTTAGCAATAGTTGTTTGGGTGAAGCACCAGAGAAGGTTACTTACAACCAGCTACTTGTTAGCAATACTTGTTTGGGTGAAGCACCAGAGAAGGTTACTTACAACCAGCTGTTAGCAATACTTGTTTGGGTGAAGCACCAGAGAAGGTTACTTACAACCAGCTACTTGTTAGCAATACTTGTTTGGGTGAAGCACCAGAGAAGGTTACTTACAACCAGCTGTTAGCAATACTTGTTTGGGTGAAGCACCAGAGAAGGTTACTTACAACCAGCTACTTGTTAGCAATACTTGTTTGGGTGAAGCACCAGAGAAGGTTACTTACAACCAGCTGTTAGCAATATAGTCACTTGGGGTGAAAAAAAACAATTTACCTAAACTTTGACCTACAGCCTAGCCTACGTGCTTGAAATCCAAAACAATATACCTAACTTTTCACAAGTACCCCATGCAATAGTTTAACACCTAGTTTGCCTGAAAATACCTCTTACTTTTTTTGTTAACATGCAAAAATGTGAATTTTTTTCCACCCCAGCCAAAGGGGTGAAAAAGAACAGTGATCGGGGTGAAAAAAAAAATGCCTAGAAAAACTAAACCACTAAACGACGGACAGTGAAATACACACATTTATGTGTCTTGGTTGATGCTCCACATTCGTAAATATAGTTTCCTCTTCTTTATGTATGTATCTATTTGCATATATTGGGTGTAATACTTTTCCATTCTACTCATGGCAAGGGTATCATCCTCAAAACAGAATGTTCCGCGGCCCCTTGATTTTGCTTTCAGGGATGGACCAGCTATGAAGCGGGAGATATCCACTATATCAACATCAGCAATCTTTGGCCAGTCCCATCATATGTCTCTTGGATTTGCAGACAGCTCAACCGGTTTCATATATTTCATTTCAGCCTTTGTATCCTCCTCACTGTCTACATCATCACTGAAGAGGAGCTGAACTTGTCCCCAATAATATTTCATCGGTAGTAAATAACGTACAGCATAGAACTCACCAACTTGGACAGCACCAGCCAGTGGCAGATCTTTGGAAACTCTTCTTCTCTTTAAGGCTTTATTCATTGTACTTTCTAACCTGTCTTCATCAACCAGAGAGCTCCTCATCACCACTACTATTGTTGCTGCTACTAGACTCTTCTGCATGTCTAGCAACAGGTGAAAGTTGCAGCTTCTTCTTTGCTGTTTTTTCCCTTTTATCCACCTGTCTCTTCAAGTCTTTAGTAGCAAGGAGGGCACCATGCATACTAGCACGTTGTCTCTTTGCTGGTTGTGATGCGGCACTGCTGGGACATCCTCGAGATCTGATCACTTTCTCAAATGTGGTCTCATCTTCCACTGGCACAACATTGAAAACCTTCTGGAGCATACTGTTGAAGTGTCTTCATTAGCTCTATTGTGATCTTCTTGTTCTCAGGAGTTTCATAGGATTGTGTCGGCTCTAAGCATGATGTAGCAGGGGGAGGTTAACCAAAAGGTATGCTGGGGGATGCTGCCGCATGTGAGGCTGAAGGCACACTTGATGAAGCTGATGCCGTGTTATCAGTTGTGCTTGTTAGGGGGTATAGAACTGGGTCACCACCTTCCTCCCTTGGTTTGCCAGTTGACACCCACTTGTTATATGTGGCCACTTTCACCTCATCTAATCGCGTACTTCAGCCTATCAGCAGGAAGATACCAGTGGCTCGAAAGCCAGCAGTTACATTACTTGTGCTCAAACCTTTATGCCAGATCCTGCAGAGAAGGTTCACAAAAGATGCTTTGTGGAGAGGCTCCCGTGCACCTGTTTGATGGACTCTACGTGTGAGGTATTCTTCGTAGTAGCTCTTGAGAGGGTTGAAGCATCCAAAGGTTGCAGTGTGTTGGTGCAGTGGGCTGGTAGCTTGAGGATTGAGATGTTCTCGCTCTCTGCCAGTTCAACAATAGCAGCAGAGGTGTGTGATGTGACCATCAAATATTAATAGGAGAGGACGAGTAGAATTTGTCATAGAAAATGGTTGTTGTCATCCATCCATTCTCACTTACAGCATAGTAAGTGTTTGGGAGTGAATCTTCTCCAAGCCAATTAATCATGACATTCTTTCCTTTGAAGATGATGAGAGGATCCAATGCCGAGCCATCTGTGCAACACACTGCCAACACTGTAGTAGTGTTTTCGCGATTTGCGCCACAAGATACTCTCACAGTCTTGCTTCCTACTGGCCCAATAGTTTTCCATCGAGATGGATCAGTCGGGAATCCACTGACATCCAGGTTCCAGATGGCTTCAGGTTTGTCTCTTATTCCCAGACGGTCCAATTCATCTTTCAGTAAGTCATAGAACCCATAGATGACAAATGGGTCTGATGTGACATTCTTCCTCGCTATTTGCATCAGGCCTACTTTTTTGAGACTGAGATTGTGACGCTTCATGAAGTTCTTGGTCCAATCATATCCAGGCTTATTATCCTGAAGGAGACCATTCATATCATTGGCTACTAAATAATCATGCACAATTCCACAGGGTTCTTCCAGCATTGGGCCAAAGCCACACTCAGCCATGCGACGAATGTAAGTTGTCAGCTTCTCTTCTGTTTGCAGTGGTATCCTGGTAATACCGCCTCTTTTGCCCAAAACCACTCCCCCCTTTTCAACTAGACATCGTTTGCAGAGCATGGGGACTGATAGATGGTACTTCTTAGCTGTAGCCTTGACAGATGCTCCTGCTTCCACTTCTCCAATAGCCTTACTAACAGAAGCCTCTGTCCACAGCTTAGGCCAACATAGGTATGAGGCTTATTCTAAAGAAGCTAGGCCGTCTCAAATGATGATCTTAATCTGTAGCACAGTCAGTTAGATGCGTAAGAAAATAAAAAGGGCATTTATTAACAAGGCAAATATATATCGTTAGATTCTTCTAGGACTACACACTATCTTAGACCTAACTCGACCTCACAATCCTCACCCAGCTATCTTGCCTGAGAATCCCAGAGATATACGTATGCTGCCACCAGAGTTAGTGAAGTCGACTTATTATTTTCAAACACAAGCAACACAAACATCAGAAGTGAACAATCAGGACTAACTAATTTTTATGTGCCCAGCTCTGTCCATTCATTCTGACCAATCAAATGCATACAGCTAGGCATAGAGCATGTGGCTTCAAATATAATCATGAATGGGGTGGGGAAAAACACACACATGGGGTCAATAAAAACTGTTTTTATTGACCCCCCAGTAGCTAAAATGAGTGGGGTGATAAAAAACATGCTTGGCTCTAGAATATTAAAGGTCTGATTTAACTTTGCCTTAGATGGCTGAGAGACTACTTCCTTAGGAGTATTTAAACAAAAAAAGCAAGGTGGTGCAGCAAAAACTTTGTGCGAGAGAACGAAATTACTAACAATTGAAAAAAACTTGAAAGTTACTTTTCATGTAGTTGTTTCAGCTTTTTCTTCGGTGTATACATAATATAAGTGTAAATTTAACTCCACTGGGTATAAATATTCTACAGAACCAAGCAAACGTATGGAAGATCAAATATGTTTTAAAAAAGTGTGACTGGTGGGGGGAGGGGGGGGCTGTTTTTTTTCACCCCACATACCCCCCTGTTTTTTTTCACCCCAATTGACTATACTTGTTTGGGTGAAGCACCAGAGAAGGTTACTTACAACCAGCTACTTGTTAGCAATACTTGTTTGGGTGAAGCACCAGAGAAGGTTACTTACAACCAGCTACTTGTTAGCAATACTTGTTTGGGTGAAGCACCAGAGAAGGTTACTTACAACCAGCTGTTAGCAATACTTGTTTGGGTGAAGCACCAGAGAAGGTTACTTACAACCAGCTGTTAGCAATACTTGTTTGGGTGAAGCACCAGAGAAGGTTACTTACAACCAGCTACTTGTTAGCAATACTTGTTTGGGTGAAGCACCAGAGAAGGTTACTTACAACCAGCTGTTATCAATACTTGTTTGGGTGAAGCACCAGAGAAGGTTACTTACAACCAGCTACTTGTTAGCAATACTTGTTTGGGTGAAGCACCAGAGAAGGTTACTTACAACCAGCTGTTAGCAATACTTGTTTGGGTGAAGCACCAGAGAAGGTTACTTACAACCAGCTACTTGTTAGCAATACTTGTTTGGGTGAAGCACCAGAGAAGGTTACTTACAACCAGCTGTTAGCAATACTTGTTTGGGTGAAGCACCAGAGAAGGTTACTTACAACCAGCTACTTGTTAGCAATACTTGTTTGGGTGAAGCACCAGAGAAGGTTACTTACAACCAGCTACTTGTTAGCAATACTTGTTTGGGTGAAGCACCAGAGAAGGTTACTTACAACCAGCTGTTAGCAATACTTGTTTGGGTGAAGCACCAGAGAAGGTTACTTACAACCAGCTGTTAGCAATACTTGTTTGGGTGAAGCACCAGAGAAGGTTACTTACAACCAGCTGTTAGCAATACTTGTTTGGGTGAAGCACCAGAGAAGGTTACTTACAACCAGCTACTTGTTAGCAATACTTGTTTGGGTGAAGCACCAGAGAAGGTTACTTACAACCAGCTGTTAGCAATACTTGTTTGGGTGAAGCACCAGAGAAGGTTACCTACAACCAGCTGTTAGCAATACTTGTTTGGGTGAAGCACCAGAGAAGGTTACTTACAACCAGCTACTTGTTAGCAATACTTGTTTGGGTGAAGCACCAGAGAAGGTTACTTACAACCAGCTGTTAGCAATACTTGTTTGGGTGAAGCACCAGAGAAGGTTACTTACAACCAGCTACTTGTTAGCAATACTTGTTTGGGTGAAGCACCAGAGAAGGTTACTTACAACCAGCTACTTGTTAGCAATACTTGTTTGGGTGAAGCACCAGAGAAGGTTACTTACAACCAGCTGTTAGCAATACTTGTTTGGGTGAAGCACCAGAGAAGGTTACTTACAACCAGCTGTTAGCAATACTTGTTTGGGTGAAGCACCAGAGAAGGTTACTTACAACCAGCTGTTAGCAATACTTGTTTGGGTGAAGCACCAGAGAAGGTTACTTACAACGAGCTGTTAGCAATACTTGTTTGGGTGAAGCACCAGAGAAGGTTACTTACAACCAGCTACTTGTTAGCAATACTTGTTTGGGTGAAGCACCAGAGAAGGTTACTTACAACCAGCTGTTAGCAATACTTGTTTGGGTGAAGCACCAGAGAAGGTTACTTACATCCAGCTGTTAGCAATACTTGTTTGGGTGAAGCACCAGAGAAGGTTACTTACAACCAGCTACTTGTTAGCAATACTTGTTTGGGTGAAGCACCAGAGAAGGTTACTTACAACCAGCTACTTGTTAGCAATACTTGTTTGGGTGAAGCACCAGAGAAGGTTACTTACAACCAGCTGTTAGCAATACTTGTTTGGGTGAAGCACCAGAGAAGGTTACTTACAACCAGCTACTTGTTAGCAATACTTGTTTGGGTGAAGCACCAGAGAAGGTTACTTACAACCAGCTACTTGTTAGCAATACTTGTTTGGGTGAAGCACCAGAGAAGGTTACTTACAACCAGCTGTTAGCAATACTTGTTTGGGTGAAGCACCAGAGAAGGTTACTTACAACCAGCTGTTAGCAATACTTGTTTGGGTGAAGCACCAGAGAAGGTTACTTACAACCAGCTGTTAGCAATACTTGTTTGGGTGAAGCACCAGAGAAGGTTACTTACAACCAGCTGTTAGCAATACTTGTTTGGGTGAAGCACCAGAGAAGGTTACTTACAACCAGCTACTTGTTAGCAATACTTGTTTGGGTGAAGCACCAGAGAAGGTTACTTACAACCAGCTGTTAGCAATACTTGTTTGGGTGAAGCACCAGAGAAGGTTACTTACAACCAGCTACTTGTTAGCAATACTTGTTTGGGTGAAGCACCAGAGAAGGTTACTTACAACCAGCTACTTGTTAGCAATACTTGTTTGGGTGAAGCACCAGAGAAGGTTACTTACAACCAGCTGTTAGCAATACTTGTTTGGGTGAAGCACCAGAGAAGGTTACTTACAACCAGCTGTTAGCAATACTTGTTTGGGTGAAGCACCAGAGAAGGTTACTTACAACCAGCTACTTGTTAGCAATACTTGTTTGGGTGAAGCACCAGAGAAGGTTACTTACAACCAGCTGTTAGCAATACTTGTTTGGGTGAAGCACCAGAGAAGGTTACTTACAACCAGCTACTTGTTAGCAATACTTGTTTGGTTGAAGCACCAGAGAAGGTTACTTACAACCAGCTGTTAGCAATACTTGTTTGGGTGAAGCACCAGAGAAGGTTACTTACAACCAGCTGTTAGCAATACTTGTTTGGGTGAAGCACCAGAGAAGGTTACTTACAACCAGCTGTTAGCAATACTTGTTTGGGTGAAGCACCAGAGAAGGTTACTTACAACCAGCTGTTAGCAATACTTGTTTGGGTGAAGCACCAGAGAAGGTTACTTACAACCAGCTGTTAGCAATACTTGTTTGGGTGAAGCACCAGAGAAGGTTACTTACAACCAGCTGTTAGCAATACTTGTTTGGGTGAAGCACCAGAGAAGGTTACTTACAACCAGCTGTTAGCAATACTTGTTTGGGTGAAGCACCAGAGAAGGTTTGTTAGCAATACTTGTTTGGGTGAAGCACCAGAGAAGGTTACTTACAACCAGCTGTTAGCAATACTTGTTTGGGTGAAGCACCAGAGAAGGTTACTTACAACCAGCTACTTGTTAGCAATACTTGTTTGGGTGAAGCACCAGAGAAGGTTACTTACAACCAGCTGTTAGCAATACTTGTTTGGGTGAAGCACCAGAGAAGGTTACTTACAACCAGCTACTTGTTAGCAATACTTGTTTGGGTGAAGCACCAGAGAAGGTTACTTACAACCAGCTGTTAGCAATACTTGTTTGGGTGAAGCACCAGAGAAGGTTACTTACAACCAGCTACTTGTTAGCAATACTTGTTTGGGTAAAGCACCAGAGAAGGTTACTTACAACCAGCTGTTAGAAATACTTGTTTGGGTGAAGCACCAGAGAAGGTTACTTACAACCAGCTGTTAGCAATACTTGTTTGGGTGAAGCACCAGAGAAGGTTACTTACAACCAGCTACTTGTTAGCAATACTTGTTTGGGTGAAGCACCAGAGAAGGTTACTTACAACCAGCTGTTAGCAATACTTGTTTGGGTGAAGCACCAGAGAAGGTTACTTACAACCAGCTACTTGTTAGCAATACTTGTTTGGGTGAAGCACCAGAGAAGGTTACTTAAAACAAGCTGTTAGCAATACTTGTTTGGGTGAAGCACCAGAGAAGGTTACTTACAACCAGCTACTTGTTAGCAATACTTGTTTGGGTGAAGCACCAGAGAAGGTTACTTACAACCAGCTACTTGTTAGCAATACTTGTTTGGGTGAAGCACCAGAGAAGGTTACTTACAACCAGCTGTTAGCAATACTTGTTTGGGTGAAGCACCAGAGAAGGTTACTTACAACCAGCTACTTGTTAGCAATACTTGTTTGGGTGAAGCACCAGAGAAGATTACTTACAACCAGCTACTTGTTAGCAATACTTGTTTGGGTGAAGCACCAGAGAAGGTTACTTACAACCAGCTACTTGTTAGCAATACTTGTTTGGGTGAAGCACCAGAGAAGGTTACTTACAACCAGCTACTTGTTAGCAATACTTGTTTGGGTGAAGCACCAGAGAAGATTACTTACAACCAGCTACTTGTTAGCAATACTTGTTTGGGTGAAGCACCAGAGAAGGTTACTTACAACCAGCTGTTAGCAATACTTGTTTGGGTGAAGCACCAGAGAAGGTTACTTACAACCAGCTGTTAGCAATACTTGTTTGGGTGAAGCACCAGAGAAGATTACTTACAACCAGCTACTTGTTAGCAATACTTGTTTGGGTGAAGCACCAGAGAAGGTTACTTACAACCAGCTGTTAGCAATACTTGTTTGGGTGAAGCACCAGAGAAGGTTACTTACAACCAGCTGTTAGCAATACTTGTTTGGGTGAAGTACCAGAGAAGGTTACTTACAACCAGCTGTTAGCAATACTTGTTTGGGTGAAGCACCAGAGAAGGTTACTTACAACCAGCTGTTAGCAATACTTGTTTGGGTGAAGCACCAGAGAAGGTTACTTACAACCAGCTACTTGTTAGCAATACTTGTTTGGGTGAAGCACCAGAGAAGGTTACTTACAACCATCTGTTAGCAATACTTGTTTGGGTGAAGCACCAGAGAAGGTTACTTACAACCAGCTACTTGTTAGCAATACTTGTTTGGGTGAAGCACCAGAGAAGGTTACTTACAACCAGCTGTTAGCAATACTTGTTTGGGTGAAGCACCAGAGAAGGTTACTTACAACCAGCTACTTGTTAGCAATACTTGTTTGGGTGAAGCACCAGAGAAGGTTACTTACAACCAGCTGTTAGCAATACTTGTTTGGGTGAAGCACCAGAGAAGGTTACTTACAACCAGCTACTTGTTAGCAATACTTGTTTGGGTGAAGCACCAGAGAAGGTTACTTACAACCAGCTGTTAGCAATACTTGTTTGGGTGAAGCACCAGAGAAGGTTACTTACAACCAGCTGTTAGCAATACTTGTTTGGGTGAAGCACCAGAGAAGGTTACTTACAACCAGCTGTTAGCAATACTTGTTTGGGTGAAGCACCAGAGAAGGTTACTTACAACCAGCTACTTGTTAGCAATACTTGTTTGGGTGAAGCACCAGAGAAGGTTACTTACAACCAGCTGTTAGCAATACTTGTTTGGGTGAAGCACCAGAGAAGGTTACTTACAACCAGCTGTTAGCAATACTTGTTTGGGTGAAGCACCAGAGAAGGTTACTTACAACCAGCTGTTAGCAATACTTGTTTGGGTGAAGCACCAGAGAAGGTTACTTACAACCAGCTGTTAGCAATACTTGTTTGGGTGAAGCACCAGAGAAGGTTACTTACAACCAGCTGTTAGCAATACTTGTTTGGGTGAAGCACCAGAGAAGGTTACTTACAACCAGCTGTTAGCAATACTTGTTTGGGTGAAGCACCAGAGAAGGTTACTTACAACCAGCTGTTAGCAATACTTGTTTGGGTGAAGCACCAGAGAAGGTTACTTACAACCAGCTGTTAGCAATACTTGTTTGGGTGAAGCACCAGAGAAGGTTACTAACAACCAGCTGTTAGCAATACTTGTTTGGTTGAAGCACCAGAGAAGGTTACTTACAACCAGCTGTTAGCAATACTTGTTTGGGTGAAGCACCAGAGAAGGTTACTTACAACCAGCTGTTAGCAATACTTGTTTGGGTGAAGCACCAGAGAAGGTTACTTACAACCAGCTGTTAGCAATACTTGTTTGGGTGAAGCACCAGAGAAGGTTACTTACAACCAGCTGTTAGCAATACTTGTTTGGGTGAAGCACCAGAGAAGGACACTTACAACCAGCTGTTAGCAATACTTGTTTGGATGAAGCACCAGAGAAGATTACTTACAACCAGCTGTTAGCAATACTTGTTTGGGTGAAGCACCAGAGAAGATTACTTACAACCAGCTGTTAGCAATACTTGGGTGAAGCACCAGAGAAGGTTACTTACAACCAGCTGTTAGCAATACTTGTTTGGGTGAAGCACCAGAGAAGGTTACTTACAACCAGCTGTTAGCAATACTTGTTTGGGTGAAGCACCAGAGAAGATTACTTACAACCAGCTGTTAGCAATACTTGTTTGGGTGAAGCACCAGAGAAGGTTACTTACAACCAGCTACTTGTTAGCAATACTTGTTTGGGTGAAGCACCAGAGAAGGTTACTTACAACCAGCTGTTAGCAATACTTGTTTGGGTGAAGCACCAGAGAAGGTTACTTACAACCAGCTGTTAGCAATACTTGTTTGGGTGAAGCACCAGAGAAGGTTACTTACAACCAGCTGTTAGCAATACTTGTTTGGGTGAAGCACCAGAGAAGATTACTTACAACCAGCTGTTAGCAATACTTGTTTGGGTGAAGCACCAGAGAAGGTTACTTACAACCAGCTGTTAGCAATACTTGTTTGGGTGAAGCACCAGAGAAGATTACTTACAACCAGCTGTTAGCAATACTTGTTTGGGTGAAGCACCAGAGAAGGTTACTTACAACCAGCTGTTAGCAATACTTGTTTGGGTGAAGCACCAGAGAAGGTTACTTACAACCAGCTGTTAGCAATACTTGTTTGGGTGAAGCACCAGAGAAGATTACTTACAACCAGCTGTTAGCAATACTTGTTTGGGTGAAGCACCAGAGAAGGTTACTTACAACCAGCTGTTAGCAATACTTGTTTGGGTGAAGCACCAGAGAAGGTTACTTACAACCAGCTGTTAGCAATACTTGTTTGGGTGAAGTACCAGAGAAGGTTACTTACAACCAGCTGTTAGCAATACTTGTTTGGGTGAAGCACCAGAGAAGGACACTTACAACCAGCTGTTAGCAATACTTGTTTGGATGAAGCACCAGAGAAGATTACTTACAACCAGCTGTTAGCAATACTTGTTTGGGTGAAGCACCAGAGAAGATTGCTGTTAGCAATACTTGGGTGAAGCACCAGAGAAGGTTACTTACAACCAGCTGTTAGCAATACTTGTTTGGGTGAAGCACCAGAGAAGGTTACTTACAACCAGCTGTTAGCAATACTTGTTTGGGTGAAGCACCAGAGAAGATTACTTACAACCAGCTGTTAGCAATACTTGTTTGGGTGAAGCACCAGAGAAGGTTACTTACAACCAGCTACTTGTTAGCAATACTTGTTTGGGTGAAGCACCAGAGAAGGTTACTTACAACCAGCTACTTGTTAGCAATACTTGTTTGGGTGAAGCACCAGAGAAGGTTACTTACAACCAGCTGTTAGCAATACTTGTTTGGGTGAAGCACCAGAGAAGGTTATTTTCCCAGCTGTTAGCAATACTTGTTTGGGTGAAGCACCAGAGAAGGTTACTTACAACCAGCTGTTAGCAATACTTGTTTGGGTGAAGCACCAGAGAAGGTTACTTGCAACCAGCTGTTAGCAATACTTGTTTGGGTGAAGCACCAGAGAAGGTTACTTACAACCAGCTGTTAGCAATACTTGTTTGGGTGAAGCACCAGAGAAGGTTACTTACAACCAGCTGTTAGCAATACTTGTTTGGATGAAGCACCAGAGAAGATTACTTACAACAAGCTGTTAGCAATACTTGTTTGGGTGAAGCACCAGAGAAGGTTACTTACAACCAGCTGTTAGCAATACTTGTTTGGGTGAAGCACCAGAGAAGGTTACTTGCAACCAGCTACTTGTTAGCAATACTTGTTTGGGTGAAGCACCAGAGAAGGTTACTTACAACCAGCTGTTAGCAATACTTGTTTGGGTGAAGCACCAGAGAAGGTTACTTACAACCAGCTGTTAGCAATACTTGTTTGGGTGAAGCACCAGAGAAGATTACTTACAACCAGCTGTTAGCAATACTTGTTTGGGTGAAGCACCAGAGAAGGTTACTTACAACCAGCTGTTAGCAATACTTGTTTGGGTAACAGCTACAAGCTGTTAGCAATACTTGTTTGGGTGAAGCACCAGAGAAGGTTACTTACAACCAGCTGTTAGCAATACTTGTTTGGGTGAAGCACCAAAGCTACACACCATGTGTGTAGCTTGGAATATTTCTACTTCCCAGTCTTGCACATATTTCACTCACTCTTGAGTGATGATGCACTTGTTCATGTCTATGCTATTCCCACCAGAAGACTGTTTGGAGTCTGACCTGCCACCATCAACTGAGAAATCACATTCTATTCTGATTGGCTGCAGTGAAATTCCACTAGAACAATCGTATGGGCCACGCTGCTCTCCTCCTTGAGTCCAGGCATGCATGCAGAGGCTGCTCTCCTCCTTGAGTCCAGGCATGCATGCAGAGGCTGCTCTCCTCCTTGAGTCCAGGCATGCATGCAGAGGCCGCTCTCCTCCTTGAGTCCAGGCATGCATGCAGAGGCCGCCCTCCTCCTTGAGTCCAGGCATGCATGCAGAGGCTGCTCTCCTCCTTGAGTCCAGGCATGCATGCAGAGGCTGCTCTCCTCCTTGAGTCCAGGCATGCATGCAGAGGCTGCTCTCCTCCTTGAGTCCAGGCATGCATGCAGAGGCTGCTCTCCTCCTTGAGTCCAGGCATGCATGCAGAGGCTGCTCTCCTCCTTGAGTCCAGGCAAGCATGCAGAGGCTGCTCTCCTCCTTGAGTCCAGGCATGCATGCAGAGGCCGCTCTCCTCCTTGAGTCCAGGCATGCATGCAGAGGCTGCTCTCCTCCTTGAGTCCAGGCATGCATGCAGAGGCCGCCCTCCTCCTTGAGTCCAGGCATGCATGCAGAGGCTGCTCTCCTCCTTGAGTCCAGGCAAGCATGCAGAGGCTGCCCTCCTCCTTGACTCCAGGCAAGCATGCAGAGGCTGCTCTCCTCCTTGAGTCCAGGCATGCATGCAGAGGCCGCTCTCCTCCTTGAGTCCAGGCATGCATGCAGAGGCTGCTCTCCTCCTTGAGTCCAGGCATGCATGCAGAGGCTGCTCTCCTCCTTGAGTCCAGGCATGCATGCAGAGGCTGCCCTCCTCCTTGAGTCCAGGCATGCATGCAGAGGCTGCCCTCCTCCTTGAGTCCAGGCATGCATGCAGAGGCTGCCCTCCTCCTTGAGTCCAGGCATGCATGCAGAGGCTGCTCTCCTCCTTGAGTCCAGGCATGCATGCAGAGGCCGCCCTCCTCCTTGAGTCCAGGCAAGCATGCAGAGGCCGCCCTCCTCCTTGAGTCCAGGCATGCATGCAGAGGCTGCTCTCCTCCTTGAGTCCAGGCATGCATGCAGAGGCCGCCCTCCTCCTTGAGTCCAGGCATGCATGCAGAGGCCGCCCTCCTCCTTGAGTCCAGGCATGCATGCAGAGGCTGCTCTCCTCCTTGAGTCCAGGCATGCATGCAGAGGCCGCCCTCCTCCTTGACTCCAGGCAAGCATGCAGAGGCTGCCCTCCTCCTTGAGTCCAGGCATGCATGCAGAGGCTGCTCTCCTCCTTGAGTCCAGGCAAGCATGCAGAGGCTGCTCTCCTCCTTGAGTCCAGGCATGCATGCAGAGGCTGCTCTCCTCCTTGAGTCCAGGCATGCATGCAGAGGCTGCCCTCCTCCTTGAGTCCAGGCATGCATGCAGAGGCTGCTCTCCTCCTTGAGTCCAGGCATGCATGCAGAGGCTGCTCTCCTCCTTGAGTCCAGGCATGCATGCAGAGGCTGCTCTCCTCCTTGAGTCCAGGCATGCATGCAGAGGCTGCCCTCCTCCTTGAGTCCAGGCATGCATGCAGAGGCTGCTCTCCTCCTTGAGTCCAGGCATGCATGCAGAGGCTGCTCTCCTCCTTGAGTCCAGGCATGCATGCAGAGGCTGCCCTCCTCCTTGAGTCCAGGCTTCCATGCAGAGGCTGCTCTCCTCCTTGAGTCCAGGCATGCATGCAGAGGCTGCTCTCCTCCTTGAGTCCAGGCATGCATGCAGAGGCCGCCCTCCTCCTTGAGTCCAGGCATGCATGGCGCACGCACTTTTTGTCTCTCACCTTTGGTCTTGAGTTCTCCTTCCACCATCAGGCCTCCGTGGGGGCACTGGGCAGGAAGACGGCCATCAGCAGCGATGCTCACAGGGAGAGCTGCACACGCACACACATACATACAGACACACAAGTTCTTTTAGGTACGAGGAAAACAGCAGATTTGGGGGAGGGGGAAAATCAACAAATTCTGGGGAGGGTATCCTCCCTAATAATCAGCAATGCTGGAGCAATGTAGTGTATCCTCCTAATAATCAGCAATGCTGGAGCAATGCAGTGTATCCTCCCTAATAATCAGCAATGCTGGAGCAATGCAGTGTATCCTCCTAATAATCAGCAATGCTGGAGCAATGTAGTGTATCCTCCTAATAATCAGCAATGCTGGAGCAATGCAGTGTATCCCTAATAATCAGCAATGCTGGAGCAATGTAGTGTATCCTCCCTAATAATCAGCAATGCTGGAGCAATGCAGTGTATCCCTAATAATCAGCAATGCTGGAGCAATGTAGTGTATCCTCCTAATAATCAGCAATGCTGGAGCAATGTAGTGTATCCTCCTAATAATCAGCAATGCTGGAGCAATGCAGTGTATCCTCCCTAATAATCAGCAATGCTGGAGCAATGTAGTGTATCCTCCCTAATAATCAGCAATGCTGGAGCAATGCAGTGTATCCTCCCTAATAATCAGCAATGCTGGAGCAATGTAGTGTATCCTCCCTAATAATCAGCAATGCTGGAGCAATGCAGTGTATCCTCCTAATAATCAGCAATGCTGGAGCAATGCAGTGTATCCTCCCTAATAATCAGCAATGCTGGAGCAATGCAGTGTATCCTCCCTAATAATCAGCAATGCTGGAGCAATGTAGTGTATCCTCCTAATAATCAGCAATGCTGGAGCAATGCAGTGTATTCCTCCCTAATAATCAGCAATGCTGGAGCAATGTAGTGTATCCTCCCTAATAATCAGCAATGCTGGAGCAATGTAGTGTATCCTCCTAATAATCAGCAATGCTGGAGCAATGTAGTGTATCCTCCTAATAATCAGCAATGCTGGAGCAATGCAGTGTATCCTCCCTAATAATCAGCAATGCTGGAGCAATGTAGTGTATCCTCCTAATAATCAGCAATGCTGGAGCAATGTAGTGTATCCTCCTAATAATCAGCAATGCTGGAGCAATGCAGTGTATCCTCCCTAATAATCAGCAATGCTGGAGCAATGTAGTGTATCCTCCTAATAATCAGCAATGCTGGAGCAATGCAGTGTATCCTCCTAATAATCAGCAATGCTGGAGCAATGTAGTGTATCCTCCCTAATAATCAGCAATGCTGGAGCAATGCAGTGTATCCTCCTAATAATCAGCAATGCTGGAGCAATGTAGTGTATCCTCCTAATAATCAGCAATGCTGGAGCAATGCAGTGTATCCTCCTAATAATCAGCAATGCTGGAGCAATGTAGTGTATCCTCCTAATAATCAGCAATGCTGGAGCAATGTAGTGTATCCTCCTAATAATCAGCAATGCTGGAGCAATGCAGTGTATCCTCCCTAATAATCAGCAATGCTGGAGCAATGTAGTGTATCCTCCTAATAATCAGCAATGCTGGAGCAATGCAGTGTATCCTCCCTAATAATCAGCAATGCTGGAGCAATGTAGTGTATCCTCCTAATAATCAGCAATGCTGGAGCAATGCAGTGTATCCTCCCTAATAATCAGCAATGCTGGAGCAATGCAGTGTATCCTCCTAATAATCAGCAATGCTGGAGCAATGCAGTGTAATCCTCCCTAATAATCAGCAATGCTGGAGCAATTCGTAGTGTATCCTCCTAATAATCAGCAATGCTGGAGCAATGCAGTGTATCCTCCTAATAATCAGCAATGCTGGAGCAATGCAGTGTATCCTCCTAATAATCAGCAATGCTGGAGCAATGCAAGTGTATCCTCCTAATAATCAGCAATGCTGGAGCAATGTAGTGTATCCTCCTAATAATCAGCAATGCTGGAGCAATGTAGTGTATCCTCCTAATAATCAGCAATGCTGGAGCAATGCAGTGTATCCTCCTAATAATCAGCAATGCTGGAGCAATGTAGTGTATCCTCCTAATAATCAGCAATGCTGGAGCAATGCAGTGTATCCTCCTAATAATCAGCAATGCTGGAGCAATGTCAGTGTATCCTCCTAATAATCAGCAATGCTGGAGCAATGCAGTGTATCCTCCCTAATAATCAGCAATGCTGGAGCAATGTAGTGTATCCTCCTAATAATCAGCAATGCTGGAGCAATGCAGTGTATCCTCCTAATAATCAGCAATGCTGGAGCAATGCAGTGTATCCTCCTAATAATCAGCAATGCTGGAGCAATGCAGTGTATCCTCCTAATAATCAGCAATGCTGGAGCAATGCAGTGTATCCTCCTAATAATCAGCAATGCTGGAGCAATGTAGTGTATCCTCCTAATAATCAGCAATGCTGGAGCAATGCAGTGTATCCTCCTAATAATCAGCAATGCTGGAGCAATGCAGTGTATCCTCCTAATAATCAGCAATGCTGGAGCAATGTAGTGTATCCTCCCTAATAATCAGCAATGCTGGAGCAATGTAGTGTATCAATAATCAGCAATGCTGGAGCAATGCAGTGTATCCTCCTAATAATCAGCAATGCTGGAGCAATGCAGTGTATCCTCCTAATAATCAGCAATGCTGGAGCAATGTAGTGTATCCTCCCTAATAATCAGCAATGCTGGAGCAATGTAGTGTATCCTCCCTAATAATCAGCAATGCTGGAGCAATGTAGTGTATCCTCCCTAATAATCAGCAATGCTGGAGCAATGTAGTGTATCCTCCTAATAATCAGCAATGCTGGAGCAATGCAGTGTATCCTCCTAATAATCAGCAATGCTGGAGCAATGTAGTGTATCCTCCCTAATAATCAGCAATGCTGGAGCAATGTAGTGTATCCTCCCTAATAATCAGCAATGCTGGAGCAATGTAGTGTATCCTCCTAATAATCAGCAATGCTGGAGCAATGCAGTGTATCCTCCTAATAATCAGCAATGCTGGAGCAATGTAGTGTATCCTCCTAATAATCAGCAATGCTGGAGCAATGCAGTGTATCCTCCCTAATAATCAGCAATGCTGGAGCAATGTAGTGTATCCTCCCTAATAATCAGCAATGCTGGAGCAATGCAGTGTATCCTCCCTAATAATCAGCAATGCTGGAGCAATGCAGTGTATCCTCCCTAATAATCAGCAATGCTGGAGCAATGTAGTGTATCCTCCCTAATAATCAGCAATGCTGGAGCAATGCAGTGTATCCTCCTAATAATCAGCAATGCTGGAGCAATGCAGTGTATCCTCCTAATAATCAGCAATGCTGGAGCAATGCAGTGTATCCTCCTAATAATCAGCAATGCTGGAGCAATGCAGTGTATCCTCCTAATAATCAGCAATGCTGGAGCAATGTAGTGTATCCTCCCTAATAATCAGCAATGCTGGAGCAATGCAGTGTATCCTCCTAATAATCAGCAATGCTGGAGCAATGCAGTGTATCCTCCCTAATAATCAGCAATGCTGGAGCAATGCAGTGTATCCTCCCTAATAATCAGCAATGCTGGAGCAATGCAGTGTATCCTCCTAATAATCAGCAATGCTGGAGCAATGTAGTGTATCCTCCTAATAATCAGCAATGCTGGAGCAATGCAGTGTATCCTCCCTAATAATCAGCAATGCTGGAGCAATGCAGTGTATCCTCCCTAATAATCAGCAATGCTGGAGCAATGTAGTGTATCCTCCTAATAATCAGCAATGCTGGAGCAATGTAGTGTATCCTCCTAATAATCAGCAATGCTGGAGCAATGTAGTGTATCCTCCTAATAATCAGCAATGCTGGAGCAATGTAGTGTATCCTCCTAATAATCAGCAATGCTGGAGCAATGTAGTGTATCCTCCCTAATAATCAGCAATGCCGGAGCAATGCAGTGTATCCTCCTAATAATCAGCAATGCTGGAGCAATGTAGTGTATCCTCCTAATACTCAGCAATGCTGGAGCAATGCAGTGTATCCTCCTAATAATCAGCAATGCTGGAGCAATGTAGTGTATCCTCCCTAATAATCAGCAATGCCGGAGCAATGCAGTGTATCCTCCTAATAATCAGCAATGCTGGAGCAATGTAGTGTATCCTCCTAATAATCAGCAATGCTGGAGCAATGCAGTGTATCCTCCCTAATAATCAGCAATGCTGGAGCAATGTAGTGTATCCTCCTAATAATCAGCAATGCTGGAGCAATGTAGTGTATCCTCCCTAATAATCAGCAATGCTGGAGCAATGCAGTGTATCCTCCCTAATAATCAGCAATGCTGGAGCAATGTAGTGTATCCTCCTAATAATCAGCAATGCTGGAGCAATGCAGTGTATCCTCTTAATAATCAGCAATGCTGGAGCAATGTAGTGTATCCTCCCTAATAATCAGCAATGCTGGAGCAATGTAGTGTATCCTCCCTAATAATCAGCAATGCTGGAGCAATGCAGTGTATCCTCCTAATAATCAGCAATGCTGGAGCAATGCAGTGTATCCTCCCTAATAATCAGCAATGCTGGAGCAATGCAGTGTATCCTCCCTAATAATCAGCAATGCTGGAGCAATGCAGTGTATCCTCCTAATAATCAGCAATGCTGGAGCAATGCAGTGTATCCTCCTAATAATCAGCAATGCTGGAGCAATGCAGTGTATCCTCCCTAATAATCAGCAATGCTGGAGCAATGCAGTGTATCCTCCTAATAATCAGCAATGCTGGAGCAATGCAGTGTATCCTCCTAATAATCAGCAATGCTGGAGCAATGTAGTGTATCCTCCCTAATAATCAGCAATGCCGGAGCAATGCAGTGTATCCTCCTAATAATCAGCAATGCTGGAGCAATGTAGTGTATCCTCCTAATAATCAGCAATGCTGGAGCAATGCAGTGTATCCTCCCTAATAATCAGCAATGCTGGAGCAATGTAGTGTATCCTCCTAATAATCAGCAATGCTGGAGCAATGTAGTGTATCCTCCCTAATAATCAGCAATGCTGGAGCAATGCAGTGTATCCTCCCTAATAATCAGCAATGCTGGAGCAATGTAGTGTATCCTCCTAATAATCAGCAATGCTGGAGCAATGCAGTGTATCCTCTTAATAATCAGCAATGCTGGAGCAATGTAGTGTATCCTCCCTAATAATCAGCAATGCTGGAGCAATGTAGTGTATCCTCCCTAATAATCAGCAATGCTGGAGCAATGCAGTGTATCCTCCTAATAATCAGCAATGCTGGAGCAATGCAGTGTATCCTCCCTAATAATCAGCAATGCTGGAGCAATGCAGTGTATCCTCCCTAATAATCAGCAATGCTGGAGCAATGCAGTGTATCCTCCTAATAATCAGCAATGCTGGAGCAATGCAGTGTATCCTCCTAATAATCAGCAATGCTGGAGCAATGCAGTGTATCCTCCCTAATAATCAGCAATGCTGGAGCAATGCAGTGTATCCTCCTGCAGGGTTGTATACAGAAATTTTGCCAAGGGGGGGCGAACTTGAGATATGGAAAAATAAGGGGGGGCGAGAATGATACAATGATGGTGTATGTAATGTATAAGGGTGGTGTCTAATTTCAAGGGGGGGGGGCGAGAATGATACAAGGGGGGGCGAATGCCCCCCCCCGCCCCCCCCTAAATACACCCCTGCGAGTCCTAATAATCAGCAATGCTGGAGCAATGCAGTGTATCCTCCCTAATAATCAGCAATGCTGGAGCAATGCAGTGTATCCTCCCTAATAATCTGCCTCCCATATAGTACTAACTCATTTGTGCATAGCTTGAACCTATAGCAACCATTTTGACACAGCAGTTGTATCAGTCGGAAGCTTCATCAGATGCCAATGGTGATTCAGATTATGGAGTACACTCTTACTTGAGTGTAGCTTGAACATCAGAAGCTATTGAAATGGTTAAGAAAATCCCTCAAATGATGACTAGACCTGGCATATGTTCACAAAGGAATAATCACTGATGCCTAGATTTGAAAACTGAGAAAATGGACCAGAACTCGGAAGCAAACTGTTGCCTGGGAGTGTTTTTTTGGCTTCACATTAATGGGATATGTTATAAGTTTATGACTGCACATTTTTCCGCAATTAATTACACCACATACTTTAATGTTCCAAGACCTGTAATATCCAGCTCACCCACATATAATCATAGTAGGACTATTAGAGAGGAGGAATGTGACACCTCTCATGCCCTCACATGGTGCAGAGCAGAGCAATTTTCTAAATCTTTATGTTTAATGCATGAAGCGAGGATTGGGCAGAGCTCCATCAGCTTCAGTGACACTTGCTATAGTTGCTAGCTCTCCTACATATTGCTGTGGTGGCCACTGAATAATCCAAGAGATATTGGTTTGCTTGCTATGCACTGGCTACTCAACACAACAAAACAAGAAGTACAAAGTTCAAATCAGATTCACCTCATTGTGGTATTGAGGTTTAATTTGTACAACAAACAAACACTAACCACAATGCCTGTCAATACAAATGCTATTACATATTTTTTTACATATTGCTATGAGAGCAAGGCCTATTTTTTAATCCGCAGCTGAGGTGGTTATAATTATGCATTGACGAGTATCCCTAGGAAGCATGATTTGCTGCCTACGATTAAAAGTACCTGGAGGTGGACATAGCCCCCCTAGCTCTGGCGATGGCACTCTTCAAAGACAAAGACAACAACAACTAGCAACTAACAACCATGCTTGGCAGTGTGTTTGGCCAAGAGAGAGAGTGCAGTGGCATCCCTGTGTGGGTTCTTTAAATGGAGGTCACCCAACAACACGAAAAATAAAGTTTGTATCTTAGCTAAAATAATTTTGGCCGTTTCTTCCAAGTCTCCTAAACAGGATTTCAGCCGATTCAAAAAGTAAATATTAATGTCTCGGCACTTTGCTGAAGCAGTATATATATATATCATTTATGTGTATATATCTGTGTATAAATATATATATATGTAAATATATCTCGGAAAGTGATCAAATTGCTCCAAAATACTCTTCCAAGTTTAACTTTCTGATATCTACTAATACCTCACCTCAGCCCTCAGCTATCTCTGGTTCGGCATGGATTTGACCGATTAACCCTATAGATGCCAATTGGTGTCATGCGCGCACAAACTTTGATTGGAGGTTGATGTCAATTGGCATCAATAGCAATTTTAGTGCAGACGAGCCCACAAAAAGAATAGCTACATATATAGTTGCTGTTTTTTGTTATGGAATACATGTACTTTCATACACTTCACCAGCGTAATATAACTATAATAAAATGCAAGGTTCCATCGGGCTTCCATAAGTATTTCTGCGAGGAAGGTCCTCAAGCATGGGGCTAGGTGGGTTTCCTAGTATTCAAGGGCACCGTAGCTGGTAGGGTGTTGTTAAAGTGCTGCCAGCCATGTGAGCAGCTAGAGCTCAAGGACACCATAGAGAGGTAGTGGTAAGGTGTTGTTAAAGTGCTGCCAGCCATGTGAGCAGCTAGAGCTCAAGGACACCATAGAGAGGTGGCTGGTAGGGTGTTGTTAAAGTGCTGCCAGCCATGTGAGCAGCTAGAGCTCAAGGACACCATAGAGATGTAGCTGGTAGGTGTTGTTAAAGTGCTGCCAGCTATGTGAGCAGCTAGAGCTCATAGAGAGAGAGAGAGAGAGAGAATGACCTAATTAACAAGATATTAAACCACACCATAAAACAGGAAATTGTGTGTGGTGCAATTAAGGGGAATATTTTGTGATAATTGTTTGAAAAATATATTATACTTATTTTGCTTTAACCCTTTCACTGCTGCAGGTAAATCCCCCCCTGTGCTGGGCCTTTTTTTGAGGAAAAAAGGTGATTTTGAAATTAATGCCAAAAAAATACTAAAAAGGTTATTTTGAAATTATTTTTTTGTGTTTCTTTTTTGTGTTTCGGTGGGCAAGAGGTTGGCCTATGGGGGTAAATTGAAATTTGGTATTTTGCATAATTAGGTGGTCATTTGACCTCATGGCGGCCATATTGGATTTCCCTTTTTTCATCAAATCTGTGATAAAAACTACTTTTTCTCCCAAGAAATTCTCATGGGATGCTGTTTTTTTAAAACTGGATAATGATGAAGATACATAAAATGAATAAAAACAGAATTATTTTTGTCTGAAAATCAACGTTTGTCGGCAGAATCGTGAAAAAACATGAAATTCTCAAAAAAATCACTGTAACTGTGTTTTTTCTAACAATTAGTCACATATAATCCAGACACAACCTTCTGGGATCATGGAATGCAGGTATTTGAAGTTCAGATGCATATTTTCTAATGGTTTTCAACATTTATCTGGTTATGTAACCCTTAGCAGCCATATATTTTGGTCACATTGATGTCGTTTCAATCTACAGACATAGCATTGTCACCTTGGCCCTGTGCAGGGCCGCCCAAGTCGAGCAAATCATCGGCCTCGTCTATGGAATACTCCCAATCACTGTCGGCATTATCATAGGCAACTGTTGCAAACGAATTACTTGTATCGTCCAAATCAAAGTTGTCCTCGCTGTCCGTATCAGCAAAGATGAGGCTGCGCTCACGCCATTTTTCTGTGTACCGCTGGGAAACACGACTTTCCACGTGGAAATCACCTCTAGTTCATAGAAAAAATGATAGATGGCACGTGCAGTACAGGCGCATTTTTAAAAAGGATTATTTTCACATACCCGGTACTACCAGGTGTGTGCAGTGAAAAGGTTAAAGGAGACTTGTCAGAGGCTGAAGAGGTTCTTGATCGTAATAATCATTCTAAGCTTATTTAATCTGAGAACTCAAGCTAAAGGGACTGGACTAGGAAACCATTGCTTGAAGCTAAGGACTGGTCAGACAGGTTGTCCCAATGGGACTCGGAAGCACCTATCAACATAGTCACACACTGACCACACCTCTTCACCCAAGTCTTATACGCTCTGTGTGTGTGGGTGTGTGTGAGAGTGTGAACAAAATAACTCGTAATACTGTCAAATGTTAAGGTCTAAATTAGGTGCCCTGGACATAATCATTTCCCAAGTTGACAGGTAGCAAGAGACAAGGTGCAAGGTCAATGAGAAGGACCCCCATCTTATGAGAGTTGCAACCATCAGAGATGTCCCTAGCAACCATAAGCTATGGGATAGCAGTGTTGTAACTAAATGTAGTCATGAAGAAAGTGCCCCTGTTGCAGGCAGCAAATGTGGGTAGTGCATGATCATGGATTCTGTGCATTGTGCAGCACAAAGCTATGCTGCCAGTTTGCCCAGACCCTCTCCATGTGTGCATATTGAGAGGTAGGCTGGACTGCCTAGAGCAACACATCAACCAACAAGTCACTACTTTAACCACCCTTTACCAGTATTAGATGAACTCCATCACAGACTTGCTTCTTCACCAGCATTGCAGGAGAGTAGGCCATCACTAACCCATGTAGCGTTAAGTTTCACCTTGTGGCCCGTACAACTGTTAGTGACAAAGATTTTTTACGGCAACCACAACGAAGTAACAACGCTAAGATTAAATGGCTCCGAGGTCAGGCCTCTACGCATCAGGCTCACCTTCAGAGGTCAAATATACTGCTAGTTTCCTTCGTTTCCTTGGGTAGATATCCATCACTTTGAAGGGAGTCAAAACTAGGACGGTCAGTGGATTCGTAAATTGGTGCGATCCCGATGTGGACGACGACGCGGATTACTATTTGCACGCGCGAAGGAGGCATGCGCGATAAGGAGGAGAGAGTGTTAATGTGTTGTGGTTTTGGTTGTTGTTTTATTTTCTACTATAATATTATAATTAAAGCCTGTGCCAAGTGCTGATGGAGGCAGAACTTCGGACTCTTGTCGTCGCAGGGAATCTTTATTTCGGTCGCATTAAATAATCTCTTGCATTGGCTTATTCTCTAGTCCTTTATTACTGCAGATAATGGGGGACCAGAAGAGAGGACTCATGCCCTGCAGGCCTGCTAATAAGGAATAGCAGCCTTGACATGACATTATAACTAAATAATAACAACACAAAATTTACACTCTCCATGTTCTGCTATATATATTAAATATTTATATCTATTTGTTTTGAGGAGTGTGTAGCGTTCAACATAGGAGGTCAAGGGTCAATGAGGAGATGTTGGATCGCAATATATAATAACAACAAGTTTTGTCTCGAGTGGTTCTGTCAATTATTCCTTGTTGGATTTTGTTTGTTAGCTCCCTACGAGGTAGCTACACTGGTGACCCCGACGTTCAGCACACTCTCTCCCAACACTGGCCTCCAGTTCTTCTCAACTGCAGTTAGTACAGTGTTGTGAAAGTTAACTCCAAATAACGCCCCGGCGTACTGAAACAAACCTCTACCCAGCATGGACCCTGCCGACATCACTGCCATCGCTCAACGGGTTATTGCTCTCCAAACAGCGGCAACCCCTGCAGTGGGTGCCGTGGGTGATATCGCTGGAGTAGTCCAAGCAGTAACAGTCAAGATACCAACCTTTTGGCCCACCCGCCCTGAAGTGTGGTTCTCCCTCCTAGAGTCACAGTTTGTCACCAAGAACATCATAGCTGATGATACCAAATACCACCATGTGGTGCAAGGGCTGGACAAGACAACAGCCGAAGAAATCTCGGCCTTCCTCCTAAATCCACCTGTCAGAGGCAAGTTTGACGCATTAAAGATGCTACTCATCAGCACCTTTGGCCTCACTCAAGCTGACAAAGATACTTCTCTCCTTGCCATCTCAGGTCTGGGTGACCGCAAACCATCGGGCCTCCTCCGGTACATGAACTCACTGACTACAGCTGACGACCAGAAGTCCACAGTCTACCGCGCCCTCTTCCTGCGGCAGCTACCAGAGTCTGTTCGGGTCGTACTTGCCCGAGATCCCCCAACCAACATAACTGACCTCGCCAAAGCCGCTGATGACGTCCTTGCAGCCCAATCCCCGGCCTATGGTATCGCGGTGGTCTCGCCAGGTAACAGGGACAGACGCACACATCCGCCTATAGGTAGGACAGGCACACGCTGTTATTACCACGCCAAGTTTGGGGAGAAAGCACGCAAATGTGGTGAAACCTCATCTGCGGCACTATGTGACATGGCCCACCTTATCCCGAGGTCGGGAAATGCCACCGCCGGCCGCTAGCCGTCGTAGCGGTCGGCCATCATCATCAAGACGGAAGCAACACAATGTCTGTCTGGGACCGTAAAACTGGCAGACACTTCCTCATCGACACAGGTGCAGATGAGTCGGTGTTTCCTGCTTCCCCCACTGATCGACAACATCGTGAAACAACCCAACCGCTCGCCGCAGCAAACGACTCTAAAATCTCAACCTGGGGCCAAAGAAGTATTACAGTCAATCTGGGATCCCGCTCCTTCGTGCAATCATTCCACATTGCAGATGTACGCCAACCTATTCTGGGCGCAGACTTTCTCGTCTCTAACAACCTCGCAGTCGACCTCCGAGGACGTCGCCTTATCGATCTCTACTCTTATTCCGTCATCCCAACCACAGCCTCGTTGGCATCAGACGTGCGCGGCATCCACCGAGTCAGGACAGATGACAGTGACATGGCCTCCATTCTCAATGAGTTTCCCGAACTACTAGTTCCACGCTTTCGTTCCTCTGACGAAAACTTGCACGGCGTAGAGCACCATCTGACCACCAAGGGACCCCCTGTTTTCGCTCGGGTACGCCGCCTCCATGATGAGAAACTAGCCGTAGCCAAGACTGAGTTCAAGAAGATGGAAGACTTGGGCATTATCCGGAGATCGAACTCTCCCTGGTCATCTCCTCTACATATCACACCCAAACCAGGCGGTGGCTGGCGACCATGTGGCGATTTCAGGCACCTCAACGCGGCCACCACAGATGACCGCTATCCCATACCTCACATTGGCGACTTTAACGGAAATCTACACGACAAGACTATTTTCTCCAAAATTGACTTGGCTCGAGGGTACCACCAAATTCCGATGGCAGAGTCAGACATTTGCAAAACAGCCATCATTACTCCCTTCGGCCTGTGGGAATTTCTCCGTATGCCATTCGGACTCAAGAACGCCGCTCAAACATTCCAACGACTCATGGACACCATACTCCGAGGCATCCCCTGCGTCTTCATCTACCTGGACGACATCCTCGTGAGCAGCAACACCCGAACGGAACATGCAAACGACCTTCGCAAAGTCTTCAAAGCCTTGTCGGATAGTGGGATGGTTGTCCAAAGACAAAAGTGTGTCTTCGGTGTCGCCCAGATAGACTTCCTTGGCCACCATGTTACCACAACCGGTATCAAACCACTACCGGAACGAGTCTCAGCAGTCCGCGAGTTCCCAGCCCCGAATACCAAGAAAAGTCTCCAGATGTTCCTCGGAATGGTTAACTTCTACCACCGATTCTTGCCTGGACTTGCCGGCCACCTTCATCCTCTGCATGAAGCCTGCAAAAGAAGGGGTCAAGCAATTACCTGGTCAGACAACTGTCAGATTGCCTTTGACATGGCCAAGTCCGCCCTTGCCTCTGCGGCCCTCCTTGAGCACCCCATCAATGGTGGCAAACTCGCCATTACTGTAGACGCTTCAGATTTTGCTGTTGGTGGTTCCCTGGACCAGTTCCGCGAGGGTTCCTGGCACCCGCTTGCTTTCTTCAGCAAGAAACTTACCACAGCTGAACAAAAGTACGCCACTTTCGACAGAGAACTCCTCGCACTGTATCTGGGCATCAAGCAGTTTCGCCACTATGTCGAAGGCCGATCATTCACAGCCTTCACAGATCACAAGCCCCTTGTTGGGGCAATGTCAAATGCTGTAGACCGCTCCCCTCGCCAAACAAGGCATCTCTCGTTCGTGGCAGAGTTCACAAACGACGTGCAACATGTGTCAGGTCGAAACAACGTGGTAGCCGATGCCCTGTCCAGAGCCCCTACCATCGCTGCAATGTTCTCACCAGACATTAACTACCGACAACTGGCCGCTGACCAAACCACCTCGGATGAGATCCATGCCTATCGCACAGCAATCACCAGCCTCCGGCTAGAGGACGTACCCTTCCAGGACTTCACTGTGCTGTGTGATATCTCCACTGGTCATACACGGCCACTTGTGCCACGCGAGTGGAGACGGCGCATCTTTGACACCATCCATGGACTCTCACACGCTGGCAGCCGCCCCACACTCAGAGCTATCTCACGTCGGTTTGTCTGGCACAAGATGAAGACCGATGTCCGCAGCTGGTGCCGAACATGCCACCCCTGTCAGGCTTCCAAAGTGCAACGACATGTCCATGCCCCTCTGCAGCCTCGTCCACCGCCAGAACGGCGCTTTGGATCTCTCCATGTAGACATTGTTGGCCCACTGCCCGAATCTGAGTGTATGACATACCTCTTTACCGTTATCGACCGTTACACTCGGTGGACAGAAGCAATTCCCATGGCAGGATGCACTGCGGAGACGTGCATCAAAGGCTTCCTGCGAAACTGGATAGCTCGCTTTTGGGTTCCTGGGGACCTCACCTCAGACAGAGGCCCACAGTTCACCTCGGAATTGTGGTCGGAACTCAACAGACTGCTTGGAATTTCGGCCAACAATACCACAGCTTACCACCCCCAGGCGAATGGTCTAGTCGAACGAATGCACAGGCAATTAAAAGCTTCCCTCAAGGCTCGCCTCACAGGACCCAAGTGGATGGATGAATTGCCAATGGTGTTGCTGGGCATACGAACCGCCTGGCGTGAGGATGCTGAGTGCTCCCCAGCTGACCTTGTGTACGGCACCGCTCTCCACCTGCCTGGGGAATTTTTCAGCGCCCCAAGGGCGTCCGACCTGCAATCTGGTTTCCTCCGCGAGCTTCAGACTTCCATGCACACTGCCCTACCTCCTCCTCCACAATACCATGGCACCCGACCAACTCATATCCCTATAGACCTTGGGCACACGGGCTTCGTCTACATGCGCCATGGTGCCCATCGTAACCCCCTCCAACGCCCTTATGCTGGGCCCTACCCAGTTCTGGAACGGAATGAGAAACACTTTCTCATTAATCGAGATGGCAAAGTAGAGAGAGTTACAGTTGATCGCCTCAAAACTGCCTACCCGTCCCCTATGGAACCACAAAGTGCCACAGCTCCTCCACCAACAACTACAGTGGAAACTCGGCCAGCACCTCCGGATACGGCTCCATCTCTCCATACACGAAGTGGACGTGAGATTCTCCCTCCGGACAGACTGAACCTGCGAACTTGGTAATGTTATAATACACAAACTGATTATTGTTGTATTTTACATTGCTAGGGGGGGCCATGTAGCGTTCAACATAGGAGGTCAAGGGTCAATGAGGAGATGTTGGATCGCAATATATAATAACAACAAGTTTTGTCTCGAGTGGTTCTGTCAATTATTCCTTGTTGGATTTTGTTTGTTAGCTCCCTACGAGGTAGCTACAAGTGAGTAGGTTTTTCTTTCCTGTCATGCCCCTCCATGGAATATGGAGCTCATGCACCTCCATGACTGAAGGTGGCCTCACACAGTTTGTCCTGATTGCTTGAGTGGCCTTTTGTGCTCAGTCAATAGCCAAAGATAACTCAGGTGCCTTTACAAAGGCAAGTCCTTTTGCAGTCAAAAAACACTGACTGCTATATTCCATCTTGGTTGACTCCGCAAACCAAACCATCACTAGCATTTCCTTCAGAGTATCTTGAGCTGTCAGTGCTCCGCTGATGCCCTCATAAGACTATTAAATTTGAAACATTGTACCATGCAGGATGGAATAGGATGGTAGTGGTCCTTTACTGACCTGCACCATGTGAGTGTAGCTGGTAATTCAGCACTGTCCTCTAGTGTCCTAACCAGCTTGAAAGTTGCCTCTCCACATGCCAAAAGGAGGATGGCTCACTTCTTCTGCTCAGTTATGACATCCAAATAATGATGCAACCTATTGATGTACGAGGTCCAGTTATCCTTTTCGCGGAAGAAGTCTGAGATGCATCTGTGGATGGAAGCCATTCTCCCTTCTAACTGGAGGGTTAGTCCTCTTTGCCAGATGTATCTCTGTTGCCAGATGTACTGTCTTAGCTATACTGTACTAGTCTATGTTAGTACTAGTACTGCACGCAATGTAAAGTCAACTTGTTATTGAACTTACAATACATTACCACAAGCACTGAACTACTTGTCAATGAAAACATGGTATTTTATAATGTACACTAAATAAGAGTGACATCATATATAGCAAATGATATTTCCACAACAATGTTAATAATAACAAATCATATAAATCTTTTCATTTATAATTATAGCTCTAAAGGACAATTTTAATTTATAATTATGTATCATTCCTTTTGGAAAATATTATAGCTGTAGCTTACATTAGACACAATCTTTTATTATATCTTTATTTAAAATTATCTGCATTTATACTCTAAATTCCTTTCAGGACAATCTTTTATATGTAATTATAGTTGTAACCATCCTTCTTTTACATCTTCATTTATATTATAGGTCTATCTTTACTTCAGGATAATCTTTTAAATCAAGGCAAAGAACTTGGGGAGGTGAAGCCAGTGATTACCTCCTTCAGCGTCTCGCAGTGGCAGTCAAGCGGGGGAATGCCTTGTCTGTTTTGGGGTCGGTCGGGAGTTGAACGTATTACCTTTTTAGTTATTTATTTATGTATTTATTGTTATTTTGGTATTTTTGTAATGATAACTATATAAAATGTGTTAATTAGGTGTTAATGGGGGAAAAATTATAGCTCCAGAACAATCTTTTACATCTTCAATTATAATTATAGCTGTAACATTCTTTCAGCATAATCTTATATATATTTATTTATAATTATAGCTGTGACAATTTTTCAGCATAGCTATATTATTATTTCTTGGCCTAACTGTATTTTGTAAAATCCTGCAATAGAACACTGCTCCATGAATATTTTCTATATAGGCCTAAATATATTTAGTAAAATCCACCACAAAGGCAGCTACAGAGTATAGATTCTTAGTCCTAACTATATTTAGTGAAGTCAATCGCAAGGCAACAGAAAAAGCAGTATATTATATTTCTAGGCCTAATTTTACTTATTAAAATGAATTCCTCAGGGTATAGAGGTCAGTTACACAATATATATTTCTAGTCCTAACTAAATTTAGTTGAGTTCAATCCTGGGCAACAGTAGTTAGGTTCTAGTATATTCCAAGTTCAAACATTATTTAGTAATGTAAAGAAGTTAGTTACATACTTTATATTCATAGTCCTAACTTTATTTAGTAAAGTCACCCCCAAGGCAAAAGAAGTCGGCTACAGATATATTTCTCTATTTAGTAAAATTCACCACTATTTGGTCCTACCTTTATTCAGTGAAGTCAACCACATGGCAACAGAAGTCAACTATATTGTATGTATTTCAAGGCCAAACTATATTTAGTGTAGTCTAATCCTTGTCAACTAAAGTTAGGTAAACTGTTATTCCTACTATGAAACTTATTTAGTAAATTCACCACTATTAAACAAAAGTTAGCTGTATGGGATATATTCCTAGTCCAAACATTATTTAGTAAAGTTAACTGTAAGGCAAAAGAAGTTACTTCAGAGTATATATTCCTATGACAAACTTTATTTAGTAAAATCCACCCCCAAAGCTATGGAAGTCAGCTACATAGTCCTAACTATATTTACAAAAGTCAATGCCAAGGGAAGAGAAATTTATATATATTTCTATTCCTAACTATATTTAGTAAAGTCCACACCTAACCAACAGAAATTAGGTTAACAGTATATTCCTAGACCTAAGTAAAGGCATCCCAAGTAAACATAAATTACCTAGTCCTAACTTTAATTAGTAATGTCGACACCAAGGCAACAGAACTTAGCTACATAGTACATAGTCCTAACATTATTTAGTGCTAAGGCATGAGAAGTCAGCTACTCTGTAATTATAGCCAAACAATATTTAGCAAAATGGCAATAGATGTCAGATACAGAGTATATATTTCTACGCCTAACTTTATTTAGTAAAACCACCTAACCTACCAACCCTATGGAACAGAAGGTAAGTGAACCTATTACAAACATTATTTTGTAAGTCCACCCCAATTAAACTACATGGTATATATTCCTAGTCCCAACTATATTTGGTAATGTCGACTCAAAGGCAATAGAAGTCAGCTACAGAGTCTGTATTCATAGTCCTAACTATATTTAACGAAGCCAACTCAAAGGTAACAGAAGTCAGCAGATTATGTCAGCGAAGAATTCCCAAGGAACTTTCAGTCGACATATATGACAGAAGTGATGTAAATAGTATATTCCTATAGTCCTAAATTTATTTAGTAAATCCTCCCCAAGTAAACATAAGTTAGCTACATGCTATATATTCCTGCCTAAATTTATTTAGTAAAGTCCACCCCAGAGCAACTGAAGTCAGCTAAGCAGTAGATATTTCTAGTCGTAGAAAAATCCATTCTACATGGTAGTCCTAACTTTATTTAGCGATCCCAAATCAGCTACAAATGATATATTGCTAGGCCTAACTTTATCCATCCCCTAGGCAATATAAGTTGGCTATACGGTATATGTTTCTATATTTAGTGAAGTCCACCCCAGTGCAACAGAAGAGAGCTGAGCAGTATATATTTCTGGTTGTAGTAAAATCCATTCTACAAGGTAGTCCTAACTTTATTTAGCGATCCCAAGACAACAGAAATCAGCTACACATGATATATTGCTAGGCCTAACTTTATCCATCCCCTAGGCAATATAAGTTGGCTATACGGTATACGTTTCTATTCCTAACTTTATTTAGTTAAGTCAATCACTTTGCCACAGTACAGTATTTCTAGGCTAAACTATATTTAGTAAAATTATCCCCAAGGCAATAGAAGTCTATATATTTCTAGGCCTAATTATATTCTATCCCTAAGACATAAAAGGGTTTAGAGTTTGAGCAGTGCATCTTCCACCACAATGATGAAATAGTTGTCACAATATATTTTTAGGTTTTCGGAGATTGAGGCATATTCCTCCATAATGATAAACCATTGATCAAAACCACATTTTAGAGTTTTATATCTCGAGACGTCTTCCTCTCATAATGAAGAAACAGAGTTTTTTTTGGGACAAGACATCTTCCACCAGATAATAATAAAAGAAAGGTGAAAATTTGAGACTTGTCTCCTGACTGCCATGGCAACCAGAATGTGGAGACATGGGGAGTTTCTGAGACTTGACTCCTGTAAATAAGTTTATTAACCACGAAATTGATTTGTACATCCTCCCCTTCCTGGTTCTTGCTACATGGTATGCTTTCTCCTGTAAGTCAGGGTGTGTTTTCCTCTAGAAGCTAAACAAGGGCTGTAAGGGTTAATTGTCTAAAGTTAGTCTCCCTATTCCGTTTTCTTCTAACGACCCTTACCGATTCGCTTTAAAGTGGGACCCAAAACACAATTAATTTAATTTTTTTAAATCCTCTCAGGGGTTGGCTTCTGTATTGTACAGAATCAGACACTGCTGTAGAGATGTGCAGTTCCTGGGAAAGGGGATAATGCTTAGTGCTAATATGTACTACGCGCCAGTTACCCGCTTTTATGTCGAGCGCAATTTTTCAACTGCACATGCGTAAACAAGTCTTGCCTAGGCAACCCAGCAGTCTAGTTCGCTTTTGGTATTGGCTAATGTTGCTCTTTTAGTGTGTCAGCGTTTCTTTCATTTTGAGCCATTTTTGTTTTGTTTTTTCAACCTAGCTAGTCCGACGCTGTCACTAGCTAATTATTGCTCCAGAAAAGTGAACCAGTTGCGGAAAAGAGAATATGAAGACTCTACAATGCGGCAATGGCTGAACGGTGAGTCCCAGAGTGTGCGCTATTTAGTAAGCTAGCTAGTACTTGATGTGTACTAGTGTTTGTTGGTAAACCTGCTGTTTGGTGTCCTCTTGCTGTTGGCTGTCCATTATTAGCACGTTTTGGTGTCCATTATTAGCACACTTGCGTGGTTAGGTGACATTAATGGGCTAGGAATTGTAATTATTGTTGAACTTTATTTCATTACAGGGAATTTCAGACAATTTGAGTTTGCTGTCAAACTGAAATTTTTTAACATTTCGGCCTTCTCTCAGCAAGTGCTTGGAAAATGTGGTCATTTGATGCTGTACAGTTTGAACCGTGATAACCTTGAAGTTCACTACGGACCAGAAGTTGAAAATTGTCAACTTGTGGTTCATGGACATGTGCTATACAGCACCGACATGCTCACGAGTACAATGTGTAGTGGGTGCAGTGGGAGCAAGCTCCATGTCAACACGGTCACATATTGGGTCGTGAGATCCAATAGTTGACCTGGCATGGAGCGGGCTCATACTGCAAACACCACACATTGTCATCACGGGCATGTCTTGTTGTGTAGGCCTTGCCGTCCTACCAAAATTGACAATTTTCAACTTTTGGGTGCTAGTGAACTTCATGTTCTCACACTTTGTTCAGACTGAGCAGCATCAAATCTCCACATCTTCCTGAAATTTAAAATGCAGACGTTAAAAATGTCAGTTTGACAGTGAACTCTGTGACATTTCTCTCTTTATCTATTATCATAAAAAATTATATTTTATTATATTATTTATTAAAAATATATTTTATCTTTTATTACCATTATAATTTTTATTACCATTATTAGTATGTTTTTATATTATTTTTATATTACTTATGTTTTTATATTAATTATTATTTATTTATTATTTATTATTAATATTAATTAAAATATTATTTTATTATTGTTGCTTAATTTTTTGGTTTTGTTATATTATTATTTAATTATTATATATTTTTAATCATTATATTTTATGTAAAAAACTCATATTATTATTTTATATTTAAATGTTATTCTAAACAGGTGTAGGGTATAGGTTGTCCAGTTCATGAAAAGCTAATTTAATGATCTCTCCTGTGGCTTTTCTCTTTGAATTGAAACTGAAAGGGGAAAACGTGTTCAATTTACAGCCTAGAAAAAGGTGTGGTCATAATGATTCACAGTTCTTGGCAGTTCAGAAAGATGAACATTTCTAAGGGAAAGATGGTCTGAAATTTAGCTTCTCATGAGCTGGACACCACACATCATCTTTTCTTACTTAACATATAATTATATTATTTAGCATGACAGCCTCTCTTTAATACACTTTATTTTAGATGAACATTATTAGCATTTGCTGTTGGGAAAAAATGGTATCATTAAAAAAATGTGATGTGCACATGACAACATGAGTAGCATTGTGATGAAGACAAGGGGAAGAGAGGTTAGTGATGGTGGAATATGCAGCACATAGTTATAAGTGTTAGGAGTGAGATTCAGTTTACAGATGAGAAATACTCCTCAGGTGGAGATGCATCAGTTATAGATATATACCAGGACACTTCAGTTGAGCTCTTAGAGCAGCACCAGCTTCAGCACTAATAATATTATTATATAGGTATAGTCTGTGTAGCTTATGGCATGACTTTAGTGCAGCAGCTAGAGCAGCTGTACCAACATCACTAATATTATTAATACCTAGGTTTAGTGTGTGTAGTTCATGGCATGACTTTAGTGCAGCAGCTAGAGCTATTGTACCAACATCACTAATATTATTATTACCTAGGTCTAGTGTGTGTAGCTCATGGCATGACTTTAGTGCAGCAGCTAGAGCAGCTGTACCAACATCACTAATATTATTACTACCTAGGTGTAGTGTGTGTAGCTTATGGCATGACTTTAGTGCAGCAGCTGCACCAACATGACTAATCTCGTTGCCATAGAAACGAAATGCTTTTATAAAATTTAGTTTGTTGTGGCTAATTTTTTCCAGTAGTGCTCTAATGTGCTCATCATGTAAGTGACACATAGACATATCTAGATCTGTAACAAGGTGAGAAGTAGTTGAGATTACATAGCACACAGCAGTCATGTCAGCCAGTGTGAGGGTGCATAACCTATAGCTAAGACTATCCTCTACAATGCTATTACAGACAACTTGTTGTTGTGACTCAAATGCACACTGTGCTGCATACAAGTTACGTGTAGCTTGGTCTGACTTCAAGTGTGCAGAGCGAATGATGTGTTGTATTTGAGCAACTTTATTTTCAAACTTTGCTATTCCAAAGTAAAACTTCCAAACCATCTGCATCTGTGGCTCTCCTGCGTATAACTTGATCATCTTAATTTGTTCTTCTTCTTTAAGTTCAGATAAGTAGAGAGCTGCTAGAAACTCTTGGAAGGTGAGGTGGAGAAATGTATATGTATTATCAAGTCGTTGTAGATAAGCAGTCTTGTCAACAGTAACCAAGCCTAGGGTAGGCGCATCATTGCAGCCAGTACCTAGGGGAAGTTGAACTGGGGTGTCTCTCTGGCAAACTGATTGTCTGGAGTGAACAGTCATGTCGAGGGCCAGTTCACAGATCTTGTTGAAGTATCCTCTGTCATTTCCGCGTAAATCATCTAGTGAATCAAGTTGTGCATTTTCATTTATACGTCTTAGATTACGCAAGACAATATATTGGGTGAAGTGCTCGTAGATTTTCGTCTCAGTTTGTGGAATGTTGCCTCTCTCCCATTCATATAGGAAGCATATCATTGCAACATTTATTGGCAAGTAGCACATGTGCAATAGGTTGGGATGGGAATTTAGATATGCCTTCAGTTGAGCTGGTGAGATACTGGACGTGTCAGTAGTGAAGGGATACGTGTCGATGTAGTCAAGGATTTGCTGGTGACTAAATCCAAGCACTTCGATGCGTCTGGTCACGTGTTTTTTGCGCCTTAGTTTGTCAGTGGCAACTGGGCGTGAGGTCACTATGACCATGGCCGCAGAAAGGTACTTCCGATTTAGTAATTGATGGATTACGGACTTGGTTTCGTCCTGAGGATGGAACTCGTCCAAGCCATCAAGTATAAAGCATGTGCCCTCGCCGTTAGATTTCTCAATGTCATTGACCACCTTTTCACGCACATTTGTGTTAAGATAGAGAAGTTCAAGAAGATCTGACAAGTGTTGAGTCTTTCTGTTGGCTAACTGTCGGAGTGGAATATGGAGGACCAGCTTTGCACTCGTCAGTACCTCCCCACCTGTGGCCCAGTCTCGACTGACCTTATGTACTAATGTAGTCTTCCCACTACCAGGCCGACCTTCTACCAGCACCAATGATCCACTCTTATACTCACCAAACACTGTGTCATACTCAACCTTCTCCTTCGTCTCCAAGATGTCATCTGCATCTCCCCTCACTGAGTATTGGTAAGCATGAGTAATCTCCTTCTTCTTTTTGATGAGCACGAGGTTGATAAAGGTGCTATTCACTTTGGGCGGCCACGAGTCTTCAGGGACATCTGCATCCTGTGCATATGATGTGATGAGATGCTCCTTTTCTGGAGGGAAGATCACAGTCAAGGTAACTGCTTCACTAATAAGGACTTCCTCATTGCCTTTGGCTATGTGGCAGGTATACTTCCCTTGAGCTGCTTGCGTGGCTTGGCGGATGAGGAGTATGGGTGTGTGTGAACCAGAGTAACGAGGGCCGTCAGTTAAGGCCTGCCCCTCCTTCATCCACAGGTAACTTGCTCCCTCATCATCAGTGACTTGGACAGCCATGAGTGTTGACTTGCTATCAGGTACTTTAGTGTGATGTGATTGGTTGGTTATCTTGAGGCGGATGGCTAAGCCTGGTGTCCTCTGTGCCACTATTATTGGCACAGGTGACTTGGCCTTCCAGAATTTTTCTTCCAAGCAATAGGCCACATTAGCTGCACCAACTGTATCACCAGCTAGTTTCTCCTTAAGTCCCTTCAGAGTGGCAGCTCTTGGGCAGTTTCCCTTCACCCATTTACAGAGAAGCTTGTGCAGCCTCAGAGTGTTGTTAACTCCAGCTCTGCAATCCTCTAGGATAGCTTCAGTGAAACCTAGTGCTATACCCAAGAGTTCCCATTTGTGGGTTACCTCGGCGAGGATCTTCATCAAATATGTGACATCGTCTTCTAGAAAAGACCAGTCACCTCCCACCGCCTGGCTGCTCGGTGTCTCTGGACCCGCCCCTTTCTCAGGCATGGACCACTCCTCGCTGAGACACCTAGCCAGCTCCTCCACAGACCCACCACACCCCTCCAGGACCTCAAGTAACCCATGGAAGATGGCACCATTACATCGCACTGCCTCATACACATGGTGCACTAAGTATCTCACTCTTAGCTTGGGCTTCAAGATGGCCTGGTCCAGTTCAGCAAATAGATCAGTCACCTCTGGAGAGATGACCTTCGAGTCACGTAACTCCTCAGATAGTGTGATGAGGTCAATGGAAGACAGGCGAGACAACACATCCTTCTTGTGGACCTGCAGTAGCTTGTACTCTTTGTTTTGCTGAGCCTGTGAGTCTTCTTGAACTGAAGAAGACATCTTCAAAGAGAGGGAGAGAGGAGGAGGGAGGATAAAATCAGGGAGATGATGTAGACCCCTTTAATAATAGATAACACATCAATACTCACTGTAGGCTCCTTTAATAATAGATAACACAACAACACTCACTGTAGGCTCCTTTAATAATAGATAACACAACAACACTCGCTGTAGACTCCTTTAATAATAGATAACACAACAACACTCACTGTAGGCCCCTTTAATAATAGATAACACAACAACACTCACTGTAGACTCCTTTAATAATAGATAACACAACAACACTCACTGTAGACTCCTTTAATAATAGATAACACAACAACACTCACTGTAGACTCCTTTAATAATAGATAACACAACAACACTCACTGTAGACTCCTTTAATAATAGATAACACAACAACACTCACTGTAGACTCCTTTAATAATAGATAACACAACAACACTCACTGTAGGCTCCTTTAATAATAGATAACACAACAACACTCACTGTAGACTCCTTTAATAATAGATAACACAACAACACTCACTGTAGACTCCTTTAATAATAGATAACACAACAACACTCACTGTAGACTCCTTTAATAATAGATAACACAACAACACTCACTGTAGACTCCTTTAATAATAGATAACACAACAACACTCACTGTAGGCTCCTTTAATAATAGATAACACAACAACACTCACTGTAGGCTCCTTTAATAATAGATAACACAACAACACTCACTGTAGGCTCCTTTAATAATAGATAACACAACAACACTCACTGTAGACTCCTTTAATAATAGATAACACAACAACACTCACTGTAGACTCCTTTAATAATAGATAACACAACAACACTCACTGTAGACTCCTTTAATAATAGATAACACAACAACACTCACTGTAGACTCCTTTAATAATAGATAACACAACAACACTCACTGTAGGCTCCTTTAATAATAGATAACACAACAACACTCACTGTAGACTCCTTTAATAATAGATAACACAACAACACTCACTGTAGGCTCCTTTAATAATAGATAACACAACAACACTCACTGTAGGCTCCTTTAATAATAGATAACACAACAACACTCACTGTAGACTCCTTTAATAATAGATAACACAACAACACTCACTGTAGGCTCCTTCAATAATAGATAACACAACAACACTCACTGTAGGCTCCTTTAATAATAGATAACACAACAATACTCACTGTAGACTCCTTTAATAATAGATAACACAACAACACTCACTGTAGACTCCTTTAATAATAGATAACACAACAACACTCACTGTAGACTCCTTTAATAATAGATAACACAACAACACTCACTGTAGACTCCTTTAATAATAGATAACACAACAACACTCACTGTAGACTCCTTTAATAATAGATAACACAACAACACTCACTGTAGACTCCTTTAATAATAGATAACACAACAACACTCACTGTAGACTCCTTTAATAATAGATAACACAACAACACTCACTGTAGGCCCCTTTAATAATAGATAACACAACAACACTCACTGTAGGCTCCTTTAATAATAGATAACACAACAACACTCACTGTAGGCTCCTTTAATAATAGATAACACAACAACACTCACTGTAGGCTCCTTTAATAATAGATAACACAACAACACTCACTGTAGGCCCCTTTAATAATAGATAACACAACAACACTCACTGTAGGCTCCTTTAATAATAGATAACACAACAACACTCACTGTAGGCTCCTTTAATAATAGATAACACAACAACACTCACTGTAGACTCCTTTAATAATAGATAACACAACAACACTCACTGTAGACTCCTTTAATAATAGATAACACAACAACACTCACTGTAGACTCCTTTAATAATAGATAACACAACAACACTCACTGTAGGCCCCTTTAATAATAGATAACACAACAACACTCACTGTAGGCTCCTTTAATAATAGATAACACAACAACACTCACTGTAGGCTCCTTTAATAATAGATAACACAACAACACTCACTGTAGGCTCCTTTAATAATAGATAACACAACAACACTCACTGTAGGCTCCTTTAATAATAGATAACACAACAACACTCACTGTAGACTCCTTTAATAATAGATAACACAACAACACTCACTGTAGGCTCCTTTAATAATAGATAACACAACAACACTCACTGTAGGCTCCTTTAATAATAGATAACACAACAACACTCACTGTAGACTCCTTTAATAATAGATAACACAACAACACTCACTGTAGACTCCTTTAATAATAGATAACACAACAACACTCACTCACTTTTGCTAGTAAAGGTTCCTTAGATAACTTCAGAGTTCTCCCACTGCAGGTGAGAGTAGAGAGCTGGGTAGTGGCAATGAGCTGCTAGATCACAGAGTTTGAGAGCTATATTATAGTAGATGAGCAAGAGTTCAGACCTCAGGGCTACAGGCGTGGCCCTTTATACTTGAGCTAGGACTACTCACTTCCTGTCTAGCACTAATTAGGCCCTTGTGGTGTGCTCCCTCCCTCCCCACATATTTGGCCGCCCACAAAACTACTTTAACGAGCATGTAGGAGCTCTAAATATGACTCACCCTTAAAACATCATCAGTGTGTGTGAGTGTGTGCCAAAGTTCACGCTGGGTTTAGCTGAGGGGTAATATTTAGTGTGTCAGATGTTGTGGGAAGCCGCTACCCATTGATTTTGTGGGGGTGGAGGTCACACTAGGTGTGAGGTGTGCTCCAGGAGACTTGGACATGTGGGTGTGTGCAATATTTAGTCATATAGAAGGGACCAGTAATAAGTGACACTTCCTTTGTGAAGAACTCGGCAACCTAGTTAGGTGCGTGGGGATTTCTGTCAGGATAGCATCTCTCCCTCCCCACTCTAGTATGACACACGCAGTGTGCAGGTGGGGGGTATGTGCATGTGGTGAGGTGTTTATGTACATATGTGAGAGGTCTTTATAGGTTAAAGTTCTTCCTATTGTAGAGGTGTGTCATCTTCTCTGCTCGAGTCCTCGCTGGGACTGTCAACTCATGGCCCTCCACCATTGACCTCTGAACCACAGCAGTTCAGAGGTCAGAGGGGCTGCTCTGTGAGATGACCTCTGTTCACAGTTGACTGGGGCAGGGGCAGACCAAGGGGGCGTGTTTGTCAATTTCCTTACGACTACCAAAAGTGCTGCACATTTACAATGTGAGGAGGAACTTTCTGTGGGAGTTTCTAGTTTCCATGGCAACATTTCAGCACTTATGGAACATCTACTAATCTGCACTCTGCCCATCACCTCCACCACCACACACACACACACACACACACAGAGTGCTGGAGGAGCTGCCTCAGGTCAGGACACTGATGTCAGATGTCTTACTACTACATGCATAGGTGTGTCCTGTGAGGATCTTGAGAGCATCCTCCCTCTCCTTCCTGGCTGCCTTTGTCTCTGTGGCCCTGGCTCTTGAAGTGAGTGTTGATGTTGCAAGAAGACACACTATATGATGGTGGACATGAGGCTTTTCTAATCGTGGGCACCAACTCTCTGGGGTTGGCTTTTCTAATTGTGGGCACCAACTCTCTGGGGCTGGCTTTTCTAATTGTGGGCACCAACTCTCTGGGGCTGGCTTTTCTAATTGTGGGCACCAACTCTCTGGGGCTGGCTTTTCTAATTGTGGGCACCAACTCTCTGGGGCTGGCTTTTCTAATTGTGGGCACCAACTCTCTGGGGCTGGCTTTTCTAATTGTGGGCACCAACTCTCTGGGGCTGGCTTTTCTAATTGTGGGCACCAACTCTCTGGGGCTGGCTTTTCTAATTGTGGGCACCAACTCTCTGGGGCTGGCTTTTCTAATTGTGGGCACCAACTCTCTGGGGCTGGCTTTTCTAATTGTGGGCACCAACTCTCTGGGGCTGGCTTTTCTAATTGTGGGCACCAACTCTCTGGGGCTGGCTTTTCTAATTGTGGGCAACAACTCCCTGGGGCTGGCTTTTCTAATTGTGGGCACCAACTCTCTGGGGCTGAATTTTTCTAATTGTGGGCACCAACTCTCTGGGGCTGGCTTTTCTAATTGTGGGCACCAACTCTCTGGGGCTGGCTTTTCTAATTGTGGGCACCAACTCTCTTGGGCTGGCTTTTCTAATTGTGGGCACCAACTCTTGGGGGCTGGCTTTTCTAATTGTGGGCACCAACTCTCTGGGGCTGGCTTTTCTAATTGTGGGCACCAACTCTCTGGGGCTGGCTTTTCTAATTGTGGGCACCAACTCTCTGGGGCTGGCTTTTCTAATTGTGGGCACAAACTCTCTGGGGCTGGCTTTTCTAATTGTGGGCACCAACTCTCTGGAGCTGGCTTTTCTAATTGTGGTCACCAACTCTCTGGGGCTGGCTTTTCTAATTGTGGGCACCAACTCTCTGGGGCTGGCTTTTCTAATTGTGGGCACCAACTCTCTGGGGCTGGCTTTTCTAATTGTGGGCACCAACTCTCTGGGGCTGGCTTTTCTAATTGTGGGCACCAACTCTCTGGGGCCGGCTTTTCTAATTGTGCACCAACTCTCTGGGGGCTGGCTTTTCTAATTGTGGGCACCAACTCTCTGGGGCTGGCTTTTCTAATTGTGGGCACCAACTCTCTGGGGCTGGATTTTTCTAATTGTGGGCACCAACTCTCTGGGGCTGGCTTTTCTAATTGTGGTCACCAACCCTCTGGGGCTGGCTTTTCTAATTGTGGGCACCAACTCTCTGGGGCTAGCTTTTCTAATTGTGGGCACCAACTCTCTGGGGCTGGCTATTCTAATTGTGGGCACCAACTCTCTGGGGCTGGCTTTTCTAATTGTGGGCACCAACTCTCTGGGGCTGGCTTTTCTAATTGTGGGCACCAACTCTATGGGGCTGGCTTTTCTGGGGCTGGCTTTTCTAATTGTGGGCACCAACTCTCTGGGGCTTGCTTTTCTAATTGTGGGCACAAACTCTCTGGGGCTGGCTTTTCTAATTGTGGGCACCAACTCTCTGGAGCTGGCTTTTCTAATTGTGGGCACCAACTCTCTGGGGCTGGCTTTTCTAATTGTGGGCACCAACTCTCTGGGGCTGGCTTTTCTAATTGAGGGCACCAACTCTCTGGGGCTGGCTTTTCTAATTGTGGGCACCAACTCTCTGGGGCTGGCTTTTCTAATTGTGGGCACCAACTCTCTGGGGCTGGCTTTTCTAATTGTGGGCACCAACTCTCTGGGGCTGGCTTTTCTAATTGTGGGCACCAACTCTCTGGGGCTGGCTTTTCTAATTGTGGGCACCAACTCTCTGGGGCCGGCTTTTCTAATTGTGCACCAACTCTCTGGGGCTGGCTTTTCTAATTGTGGGCACCAACTCTCTGGGGCTGGCTTTTCTAATTGTGGGCACCAACTCTCTGGGGCTGGCTTTTCTAATTGTGGGCACCAACTCTCTGGGGCTGGCTTTTCTAATTGTGGGCACAAACTCTCTGGGGCTGGCTTTTCTAATTGTGGGCACCAACTCTCTGGAGCTGGCTTTTCTAATTGTGGTCACCAACTCTCTGGGGCTGGCTTTTCTAATTGTGGGCACCAACTCTCTGGGGCTGGCTTTTCTAATTGTGGGCACCAACTCTCTGGGGCTGGCTTTTCTAATTGTGGGCACCAACTCTCTGGGGCTGGCTTTTCTAATTGTGGGCACCAACTCTCTGGGGCCGGCTTTTCTAATTGTGCACCAACTCTCTGGGGGCTGGCTTTTCTAATTGTGGGCACCAACTCTCTGGGGCTGGCTTTTCTAATTGTTGGCACCAACTCTCTGGGGCTGGCTTTTTCTAATTGTGGGCACCAACTCTCTGGGGCTGGCTTTTCTAATTGTGGTCACCAACCCTCTGGGGCTGGCTTTTCTAATTGTGGGCACCAACTCTCTGGGGCTGGCTTTTCTAATTGTGGGCACCAACTCTCTGGGGCCGGCTTTTCTAATTGTGCACCAACTCTCTGGGGGCTGGCTTTTCTAATTGTGGGCACCAACTCTCTGGGGCTGGCTTTTCTAATTGTGGGCACCAACTCTCTGTGGCTGGATTTTTCTAATTGTGGGCACCAACTCTCTGGGGCTGGCTTTTCTAATTGTGGTCACCAACCCTCTGGGGCTGGCTTTTCTAATTGTGGGCACCAACTCTCTGGGGCTAGCTTTTCTAATTGTGGGCACCAACTCTCTGGGGCTGGCTATTCTAATTGTGGGTACCAACTCTCTGGGGCTGGCTTTTCTAATTGTGGGCACCAACTCTCTGGGGCTGGCTTTTCTAATTGTGGGCACCAACTCTATGGGGCTGGCTTTTCTGGGGCTGGCTTTTCTAATTGTGGGCACCAACTCTCTGGGGCTTGCTTTTCTAATTGTGGGCACAAACTCTCTGGGGCTGGCTTTTCTAATTGTGGGCACCAACTCTCTGGAGCTGGCTTTTCTAATTGTGGGCACCAACTCTCTGGGGCTGGCTTTTCTAATTGTGGGCACCAACTCTCTGGGGCTGGCTTTTCTAATTGAGGGCACCAACTCTCTGGGGCTGGCTTTTCTAATTGTGGGCACCAACTCTCTGGGGCTGGCTTTTCTAATTGTGGGCACCAACTCTCTGGGGCTGGCTTTTCTAATTGTGGGCACCAACTCTCTGGGGCTGGCTTTTCTAATTGTGGGCACCAACTCTCTGGGGCTGGCTTTTCTAATTGTGGGCACCAACTCTCTGGGGCCGGCTTTTCTAATTGTGCACCAACTCTCTGGGGCTGGCTTTTCTAATTGTGGGCACCAACTCTCTGGGGCTGTCTTTTCTAATTGTGGGCACCAACTCTCTGGGGCTGGCTTTTCTAATTGTGGGCACCAACTCTCTGGGGCTGGCTTTTCTAATTGTGGGCACAAACTCTCTGGGGCTGGCTTTTCTAATTGTGGGCACCAACTCTCTGGAGCTGGCTTTTCTAATTGTAGTCACCAACTCTCTGGGGCTGGCTTTTCTAATTGTGGGCACCAACTCTCTGGGGCTGGCTTTTCTAATTGTGGGCACCAACTCTCTGGGGCTGGCTTTTCTAATTGTGGGCACCAACTCTCTGGGGCTGGCTTTTCTAATTGTGGGCACCAACTCTCTGGGGCCGGCTTTTCTAATTGTGCACCAACTCTCTGGGGGCTGGCTTTTCTAATTGTGGGCACCAACTCTCTGGGGCTGGCTTTTCTAATTGTGGGCACCAACTCTCTGGGGCTGGCTTTTTCTAATTGTGGGCACCAACTCTCTGGGGCTGGCTTTTCTAATTGTGGTCACCAACCCTCTGGGGCTGGCTTTTCTAATTGTGGGCACCAACTCTCTGGGGCTAGCTTTTCTAATTGTGGGCACCAACTCTCTGGGGCTGGCTATTCTAATTGTGGGCACCAACTCTCTGGGGCTGGCTTTTCTAATTGTGGGCACCAACTCTCTGGGGCTGGCTTTTCTAATTGTGGGCACCAACTCTATGGGGCTGGCTTTTCTGGGGCTGGCTTTTCTAATTGTGGGCACCAACTCTCTGGGGCTTGCTTTTCTAATTGTGGGCACAAACTCTCTGGGGCTGGCTTTTCTAATTGTGGGCACCAACTCTCTGGAGCTGGATTTTCTAATTGTGGGCACCAACTCTCTGGGGCTGGCTTTTCTAATTGTGGGCACCAACTCTCTGGGGCTGGCTTTTCTAATTGTGGGCACCAACTCTCTGGGGCTGGCTTTTCTAATTGTGGGCACCAACTCTCTGGGGCTGGCTTTTCTAATTGTGGGCACCAACTCTCTGGGGCTGGCTTTTCTAATTGTGGGCACCAACTCTCTGGGGCTGGCTTTTCTAATTGTGGGCACCAACTCTCTGGGGCTGGCTTTTCTAATTGTGGGCACCAACTCTCTGGGGCCGGCTTTTCTAATTGTGCACCAACTCTCTGGGGCTGGCTTTTCTAATTGTGGGCAACAACTCTCTGGGGCTGGCTTTTCTAATTGTGGGCACCAACTCTCTGGGGCTGGCTTTTCTAATTGTGGGCACCAACTCTCTGGGGCTGGCTTTTCTAATTGTGGGCACCAACTCTCTTGGGCTGGCTTTTCTAATTGTGGGCACCAACTCTCGGGGGCTGGCTTTTCTAATTGTGGGCACCAACTCTCTGGGGCTGGCTTTTCTAATTGTGGGCACCAACTCTCTGGGGCTGGCTTTTCTAATTGTGGGCACCAACTCTCTGGGGCTGGCTTTTCTAATTGTGGGCACCAACTCTCTGGGGCTGGCTTTTCTAATTGTGGGCAACAACTCCCTGGGGCTGGCTTTTCTAATTGTGGGCACCAACTCTCTGGGGCTGAATTTTTCTAATTGTGGGCACCAACTCTCTGGGGCTGGCTTTTCTAATTGTGGGCACCAACTCTCTGGGGCTGGCTTTTCTAATTGTGGGCACCAACTCTCTTGGGCTGGCTTTTCTAATTGTGGGCACCAACTCTTGGGGGCTGGCTTTTCTAATTGTGGGCACCAACTCTCTGGGGCTGGCTTTTCTAATTGTGGGCACCAACTCTCTGGGGCTGGCTTTTCTAATTGTGGGCACCAACTCTCTGGGGCTGGCTTTTCTAATTGTGGGCACAAACTCTCTGGGGCTGGCTTTTCTAATTGTGGGCACCAACTCTCTGGAGCTGGCTTTTCTAATTGTGGTCACCAACTCTCTGGGGCTGGCTTTTCTAATTGTGGGCACCAACTCTCTGGGGCTGGCTTTTCTAATTGTGGGCACCAACTCTCTGGGGCTGGCTTTTCTAATTGTGGGCACCAACTCTCTGGGGCTGGCTTTTCTAATTGTGGGCACCAACTCTCTGGGGCCGGCTTTTCTAATTGTGCACCAACTCTCTGGGGGCTGGCTTTTCTAATTGTGGGCACCAACTCTCTGGGGCTGGCTTTTCTAATTGTGGGCACCAACTCTCTGGGGCTGGATTTTTCTAATTGTGGGCACCAACTCTCTGGGGCTGGCTTTTCTAATTGTGGTCACCAACCCTCTGGGGCTGGCTTTTCTAATTGTGGGCACCAACTCTCTGGGGCTAGCTTTTCTAATTGTGGGCACCAACTCTCTGGGGCTGGCTATTCTAATTGTGGGCACCAACTCTCTGGGGCTGGCTTTTCTAATTGTGGGCACCAACTCTCTGGGGCTGGCTTTTCTAATTGTGGGCACCAACTCTATGGGGCTGGCTTTTCTGGGGCTGGCTTTTCTAATTGTGGGCACCAACTCTCTGGGGCTTGCTTTTCTAATTGTGGGCACAAACTCTCTGGGGCTGGCTTTTCTAATTGTGGGCACCAACTCTCTGGAGCTGGCTTTTCTAATTGTGGGCACCAACTCTCTGGGGCTGGCTTTTCTAATTGTGGGCACCAACTCTCTGGGGCTGGCTTTTCTAATTGAGGGCACCAACTCTCTGGGGCTGGCTTTTCTAATTGTGGGCACCAACTCTCTGGGGCTGGCTTTTCTAATTGTGGGCACCAACTCTCTGGGGCTGGCTTTTCTAATTGTGGGCACCAACTCTCTGGGGCTGGCTTTTCTAATTGTGGGCACCAACTCTCTGGGGCTGGCTTTTCTAATTGTGGGCACCAACTCTCTGGGGCCGGCTTTTCTAATTGTGCACCAACTCTCTGGGGCTGGCTTTTCTAATTGTGGGCACCAACTCTCTGGGGCTGGCTTTTCTAATTGTGGGCACCAACTCTCTGGGGCTGGCTTTTCTAATTGTGGGCACCAACTCTCTGGGGCTGGCTTTTCTAATTGTGGGCACCAACTCTCTGGAGCTGGCTTTTCTAATTGTGGTCACCAACTCTCTGGGGCTGGCTTTTCTAATTGTGGGCACCAACTCTCTGGGGCTGGCTTTTCTAATTGTGGGCACCAACTCTCTGGAGCTGGCTTTTCTAATTGTGGGCACCAACTCTCTGGGGCTGGCTTTTCTAATTGTGGGCACCAACTCTCTGGGGCCGGCTTTTCTAATTGTGCACCAACTCTCTGGGGGCTGGCTTTTCTAATTGTGGGCACCAACTCTCTGGGGCTGGCTTTTCTAATTGTGGGCACCAACTCTCTGGGGCTGGCTTTTTCTAATTGTGGGCACCAACTCTCTGGGGCTGGCTTTTCTAATTGTGGTCACCAACCCTCTGGGGCTGACTTTTCTAATTGTGGGCACCAACTCTCTGGGGCTGGCTTTTCTAATTGTGGGCACCAACTCTCTGGGGCCGGCTTTTCTAATTGTGCACCAACTCTCTGGGGGCTGGCTTTTCTAATTGTGGGCACCAACTCTCTGGGGCTGGCTTTTCTAATTGTGGGCACCAACTCTCTGTGGCTGGATTTTTCTAATTGTGGGCACCAACTCTCTGGGGCTGGCTTTTCTAATTGTGGTCACCAACCCTCTGGGGCTGGCTTTTCTAATTGTGGGCACCAACTCTCTGGGGCTAGCTTTTCTAATTGTGGGCACCAACTCTCTGGGGCTGGCTATTCTAATTGTGGGTACCAACTCTCTGGGGCTGGCTTTTCTAATTGTGGGCACCAACTCTCTGGGGCTGGCTTTTCTAATTGTGGGCACCAACTCTATGGGGCTGGCTTTTCTGGGGCTGGCTTTTCTAATTGTGGGCACCAACTCTCTGGGGCTTGCTTTTCTAATTGTGGGCACAAACTCTCTGGGGCTGGCTTTTCTAATTGTGGGCACCAACTCTCTGGAGCTGGCTTTTCTAATTGTGGGCACCAACTCTCTGGGGCTGGCTTTTCTAATTGTGGGCACCAACTCTCTGGGGCTGGCTTTTCTAATTGAGGGCACCAACTCTCTGGGGCTGGCTTTTCTAATTGTGGGCACCAACTCTCTGGGGCTGGCTTTTCTAATTGTGGGCACCAACTCTCTGGGGCTGGCTTTTCTAATTGTGGGCACCAACTCTCTGGGGCTGGCTTTTCTAATTGTGGGCACCAACTCTCTGGGGCTGGCTTTTCTAATTGTGGGCACCAACTCTCTGGGGCCGGCTTTTCTAATTGTGCACCAACTCTCTGGGGCTGGCTTTTCTAATTGTGGGCACCAACTCTCTGGGGCTGGCTTTTCTAATTGTGGGCACCAACTCTCTGGGGCTGGCTTTTCTAATTGTGGGCACCAACTCTCTGGGGCTGGCTTTTCTAATTGTGGGCACAAACTCTCTGGGGCTGGCTTTTCTAATTGTGGGCACCAACTCTCTGGAGCTGGCTTTTCTAATTGTAGTCACCAACTCTCTGGGGCTGGCTTTTCTAATTGTGGGCACCAACTCTCTGGGGCTGGCTTTTCTAATTGTGGGCACCAACTCTCTGGGGCTGGCTTTTCTAATTGTGGGCACCAACTCTCTGGGGCTGGCTTTTCTAATTGTGGGCACCAACTCTCTGGGGCCGGCTTTTCTAATTGTGCACCAACTCTCTGGGGGCTGGCTTTTCTAATTGTGGGCACCAACTCTCTGGGGCTGGCTTTTCTAATTGTGGGCACCAACTCTCTGGGGCTGGCTTTTTCTAATTGTGGGCACCAACTCTCTGGGGCTGGCTTTTCTAATTGTGGTCACCAACCCTCTGGGGCTGGCTTTTCTAATTGTGGGCACCAACTCTCTGGGGCTAGCTTTTCTAATTGTGGGCACCAACTCTCTGGGGCTGGCTATTCTAATTGTGGGCACCAACTCTCTGGGGCTGGCTTTTCTAATTGTGGGCACCAACTCTCTGGGGCTGGCTTTTCTAATTGTGGGCACCAACTCTATGGGGCTGGCTTTTCTGGGGCTGGCTTTTCTAATTGTGGGCACCAACTCTCTGGGGCTTGCTTTTCTAATTGTGGGCACAAACTCTCTGGGGCTGGCTTTTCTAATTGTGGGCACCAACTCTCTGGAGCTGGATTTTCTAATTGTGGGCACCAACTCTCTGGGGCTGGCTTTTCTAATTGTGGGCACCAACTCTCTGGGGCTGGCTTTTCTAATTGTGGGCACCAACTCTCTGGGGCTGGCTTTTCTAATTGTGGGCACCAACTCTCTGGGGCTGGCTTTTCTAATTGTGGGCACCAACTCTCTGGGGCTGGCTTTTCTAATTGTGGGCACCAACTCTCTGGGGCTGGCTTTTCTAATTGTGGGCACCAACTCTCTGGGGCTGGCTTTTCTAATTGTGGGCACCAACTCTCTGGGGCCGGCTTTTCTAATTGTGCACCAACTCTCTGGGGCTGGCTTTTCTAATTGTGGGCAACAACTCTCTGGGGCTGGCTTTTCTAATTGTGGGCACCAACTCTCTGGGGCTGGCTTTTCTAATTGTGGGCACCAACTCTCTGGGGCTGGCTTTTCTAATTGTGGGCACCAACTCTCTTGGGCTGGCTTTTCTAATTGTGGGCACCAACTCTCGGGGGCTGGCTTTTCTAATTGTGGGCACCAACTCTCTGGGGCTGGCTTTTCTAATTGTGGGCACCAACTCTCTGGGGCTGGCTTTTCTAATTGTGGGCACCAACTCTCTGGGGCTGGCTTTTCTAATTGTGGGCACCAACTCTCTGGGGCTGGCTTTTCTAATTGTGGGCACAAACTCTCTGGAGCTGGCTTTTCTAATTGTGGGCACCAACTCTCTGGAGCTGGCTTTTCTAATTGTGGTCACCAACTCTCTGGGGCTGGCTTTTCTAATTGTGGGCACCAACTCTCTGGGGCTGGCTTTTCTAATTGTGGGCACCAACTCTCTGGGGCTGGCTTTTCTAATTGTGGGCACCAACTCTCTGGGGCTGGCTTTTCTAATTGTGGGCCAACTCTCTGGGGGCTGGATTTTCTAATTGTGGGCACCAACTCTCTGGGGGCTGGATTTTCTAATTGTGGGCACCAACTCTCTGGGGCTGGCTTTTCTAATTGTGGGCACCAACTCTCTGGGGCTGGATTTTTCTAATTGTGGGCACAAACTCTCTGGGGCTGGCTTTTCTAATTGTGGTCACCAACCCTCTGGGGCTGGCTTTTCTAATTGTGGGCACCAACTCTCTGGGGCTAGCTTTTCTAATTGTGGGCACCAACTCTCTGGGGCTGGCTTTTCTAATTGTGGGCACCAACTCTCTGGGGCTGGCTTTTCTAATTGTGGGCACCAACTCTCTGGGGCTGGCTTTTCTAATTGTGGGCACCAACTCTATGGGGCTGGCTTTTCTAATTGTGGTCACCAACTCTCTGGGGCTGGCTTTTCTAATTGTGGGCACAAACTCTCTGGGGCTGGCTTTTCTAATTGTTGGCACCAACTCTCTGGGGCTGGCTTTTCTAATTGTGGGCACCAACTCTCTGGGGCTTGCTTTTCTAATTGTGGGCACAAACTCTCTGGGGCTGGCTTTTCTAATTGTGGGCACCAACTCTCTGGGGCTGGCTTTTCTAATTGTGGGCACCAACTCTCTGGGGCCGGCTTTTCTAATTGTGCACCAACTCTCTGGGGCTGGCTTTTCTAATTGTGGTCACCAACTCTCTGGGGCTGGCTTTTCTAATTGTAGGAACCAACTCTCTCGGGTTGGCTTTTCTAATTGTGGGCACCAACTCTCTGGGGCTGGCTTTTCTAATTGTGGTCACCAACTCTCAGGGGCTGGCTTTTCTAACTGTGGGCACCAACTCTCTGGGGATGGCTTTTCTAATTGTGGGCACCAACTCTCTGATGTTGGCTTTGCTAATTGTGGGCACCGATTCTCTGGGGCTGGCTTTTCTAATTGTGGGCACCAACTCTCTGGGGCTGGCTTTTCTAATTGTGGGCACCATCTCTCTGGGGCTAGCTTTTCTAATTGCGGGATTTTCTAATTGTGGGTACAAACTCTATGGAGCTGGCTTTTCTAATTGTTGGCTCCAACTCTCTGGGGCTGGCTTTTCTAATTGTGGGCAACAACTCTCTGGAGCTGGCTTTTCTAATTGTGGGTACCATCTCTCTGGGGCTGGTTTTTCTAATTGTGGGCACCAACTCTCTGGAGCAGGCTTTTCTAATTGTTGGCACCAACTCTCTGGGGCTGGCTTTTCTAATTGTGGGCACCAACTCTCTGGGGCTGGCTTTTCTAAATGTGTACACCAACTCACTGATGATGGCTTTTCTAATTGCGTGCACCAACTCTCTGGGGCTTGCTTTTCTAATTGTGGGTACCAACTCTCTGGGGCAGGCTTTTCTAATTGTGGGCACCAACTCTCTGGGGCTGGCTTTTCTAATTATGGGTACCAACTCTCTGGGGATGGCTTTTCTAATTGTGGGCACAAACTCTCTGGGGCTGGCTTTTCTAATTGTGGGCACCATCTCTCTGGGGCTGGTTTTTCTAATTGTGGGCACCAACTCTCTGGAGCTGGCTTTTCTAATTGTTGGTACCATCTCTCTGGGGCTGGTTTTTCTAATTGTGGGCACCAACTCTCTGGAGCTGGCTTTTCTAATTGTTGGCACCAACTCTCTGGGGCTGGCTTTTCTAATTGTGGGCACCATCTCTCTGGGGCTGGCTTTTCTAATTGTGGGCACCAACTCTCTGGAGCTGGCTTTTCTAATTGTGGGCACCAACTCTCTGGAGCTGGCTTTTCTAATTGTGGGCACCAACTCTCTGGGGCTGGCTTTTCTAATTATGGATACCAACTCTCTGTGGCAGGCTTTTCTAATTGTGGGCACCAACTCTCTGGGGTTGGCATTTCTAATTATGGGTACCAACTCTCTGGGGATGGCTTTTCTAATTGTGGGCACCATCTCTCTGGAGCTGGCTTTTCTAATTGCGGGCACGAACTCTCTTGGGCTGGCTTTTCTAATTATGGATACCAACTCTCTGGGGCAGGCTTTTCTAATTGTGGGCACCAACTCTCTGGGGTTGGCTTTTCTAATTATGGGTACCAACTCTCTGGGGATGGCTTTTCTAATTGTGGGCACCATCTCTCTGGGGCTGGCTTTTCTAATTGTGGGCACCAACTCTCTGGAGCTGGCTTTTCTAATTGTGGGCACCAACTCTCTGGAGCTGGCTTTTCTAATTGTGGGCACCAACTCTCTGGGGCTGGCTTTTCTAATTGTGGACACCAACTCTCTGGGGCTGGCTTTTCTAATTGTGGGCACCAACTCTCTGGAGCTGGCTTTTCTAATTGTGGGCACCAACTCTCTGGGGTTGGCTTTTCTAATTGTGGGTACCATCTCTCTGGGGCTGGTTTTTCTAATTGTGGGCACCAACTCTCTGGAGCTGGCTTTTCTAATTGTTGGCACCAACTCTCTGGGGCTGGCTTTTCTAATTGTGGGCACCAACTCTCTGGGGCTGGCTTTTCTAATTGTGGGCACCAACTCTCTGGGGGTGGCTTTTCTAATTGTGTGCACCAACTCTCTGGGGCAGGCTTTTCTAATTGTGGGCACCAACTCTCTGGGGGTGGCTTTTCTAATTGTGTGCACCAACTCTCTGGGGCAGGCTTTTCTAATTGTGGGCACCAACTCTCTGGGGCTGGTTTTTCTAATTGTGGGCACCAACTCTCTGGGGCTTGCTTTTCTAATTGCGGGCACGAACTCTCTTGGGCTTGCTTTTCTAATTGCGGGCACGAACTCTCTTGGGCTGGCTTTTCTAATTATGGATACCAACTCTCTGGGGCAGACTTTTCTAATTGTGGGCACCAACTCTCTGGGGTTGGCTTTTCTAATTATGGGTACCAACTCTCTGGGGATGGCTTTTCTAATTGTGGGCACCATCTCTCTGGGGCTTGCTTTTCTAATTGTGGGCAACAACTCTCTGGAGCTGGCATTTCTAATTATTGGCACCAACTCTCTGGGGCTGGCTTTTCTAATTGTGGGCACCAACTCTCTGGGGCTGGCTTTTCTAATTGTGGGCACCAACTCTCTGGGGCTGGCTTTTCTAATTGTGGGCACCAACTCTCTTGGGCTGGCTTTTCTAATTGTGGGCACCAACTCTCGGGGGCTGGCTTTTCTAATTGTGGGCACCAACTCTCTGGGGCTGGCTTTTCTAATTGTGGGCACCAACTCTCTGGGGCTGGCTTTTCTAATTGTGGGCACCAACTCTCTGGGGCTGGCTTTTCTAATTGTGGGCACAAACTCTCTGGAGCTGGCTTTTCTAATTGTGGGCACCAACTCTCTGGAGCTGGCTTTTCTAATTGTGGTCACCAACTCTCTGGGGCTGGCTTTTCTAATTGTGGGCACCAACTCTCTGGGGCTGGCTTTTCTAATTGTGGGCACCAACTCTCTGGGGCTGGCTTTTCTAATTGTGGGCACCAACTCTCTGGGGCTGGCTTTTCTAATTGTGGGCCAACTCTCTGGGGGCTGGATTTTCTAATTGTGGGCACCAACTCTCTGGGGGCTGGATTTTCTAATTGTGGGCACCAACTCTCTGGGGCTGGCTTTTCTAATTGTGGGCACCAACTCTCTGGGGCTGGATTTTTCTAATTGTGGGCACAAACTCTCTGGGGCTGGCTTTTCTAATTGTGGTCACCAACCCTCTGGGGCTGGCTTTTCTAATTGTGGGCACCAACTCTCTGGGGCTAGCTTTTCTAATTGTGGGCACCAACTCTCTGGGGCTGGCTTTTCTAATTGTGGGCACCAACTCTCTGGGGCTGGCTTTTCTAATTGTGGGCACCAACTCTCTGGGGCTGGCTTTTCTAATTGTGGGCACCAACTCTATGGGGCTGGCTTTTCTAATTGTGGTCACCAACTCTCTGGGGCTGGCTTTTCTAATTGTGGGCACAAACTCTCTGGGGCTGGCTTTTCTAATTGTTGGCACCAACTCTCTGGGGCTGGCTTTTCTAATTGTGGGAACCAACTCTCTGGGGCTTGCTTTTCTAATTGTGGGCACAAACTCTCTGGGGCTGGCTTTTCTAATTGTGGGCACCAACTCTCTGGGGCCGGCTTTTCTAATTGTGCACCAACTCTCTGGGGCTGGCTTTTCTAATTGTGGGCACCAACTCTCTGGGGCTGGCTTTTCTAATTGTAGGAACCAACTCTCTCGGGTTGGCTTTTCTAATTGTGGGCACCAACTCTCTGGCGCTGGCTTTTCTAATTGTGGTCACCAACTCTCTGGGGCTGGCTTTTCTAACTGTGGGCACCAACTCTCGGGGATGGCTTTTCTAATTGTGGGCACCAACTCTCTGAGGTTGGCTTTTCTAATTGTGGGCACCGACTCTCTGGGGCTGGCTTTTCTAATTGTGGGCACCAACTCTCTGGGGCTGGCTTTTCTAATTGTGGGCACCATCTCTCTGGGTCTAGCTTTTCTAATTGCGGGATTTTCTAATTGTGGGTACACTCTATGGAGCTGGCTTTTCTAATTGTTGGCTCCAACTCTCTGGGGCTTGCTTTTCTAATTGTGGGCAACAACTCACTGGAGCTGGCTTTTCTAAATGTGTACACCAACTCACTGATGATGGCTTTTCTAATTGCGTGCACCAACTCTCTGGGGCTTGCTTTTCTAATTGTGGGTACCAACTCTCTGGGGCAGGCTTTTCTAAATGTGTACACCAACTCACTGATGATGGCTTTTCTAATTGCGTGCACCAACTCTCTGGGGCTTGCTTTTCTAATTGTGGGTACCAACTCTCTGGGGCAGGCTTTTCTAATTGTGGGCACCAACTCTCTGGAGCTGGCTTTTCTAATTGTTGGCACCAACTCTCTGGGGCTGGCTTTTCTAATTGTGCTCTGGGGCTGGTTTTTCTAATTGTGGGCACCAACTCTCTGGAGCTGGCTTTTCTAATTGTTGGCACCAACTCTCTGGGGCTGGCTTTTCTAATTGTGGGCACCAACTCTCTGGGGCTGGCTTTTCTAAATGTGTACACCAACTCACTGATGATGGCTTTTCTAATTGCGTGCACCAACTCTCTGGGGCTTGCTTTTCTAATTGTGGGTACCAACTCTCTGGGGCAGGCTTTTCTAATTGTGGGCACCAACTCTCTGGGGCTGGCTTTTCTAATTATGGGTACCAACTCTCTGGGGATGGCTTTTCTAATTGTGGGCACAAACTCTCTGGGGCTGGCTTTTCTAATTGTGGGCACCATCTCTCTGGGGCTGGTTTTTCTAATTGTGGGCACCAACTCTCTGGAGCTGGCTTTTCTAATTGTGGGTACCATCTCTCTGGGGCTGGTTTTTCTAATTGTGGGCACCAACTCTCTGGAGCTGGCTTTTCTAATTGTTGGCACCAACTCTCTGGGGCTGGCTTTTCTAATTGTGCTCTGGAGCTGGTTTTTCTAATTGTGGGCACCAACTCTCTGGAGCTGGCTTTTCTAATTGTTGGCACCAACTCTCTGGGGCTGGCTTTTCTAATTGTGGGCACCAACTCTCTGGGGCTGGCTTTTCTAAATGTGTACACCAACTCACTGATGATGGCTTTTCTAATTGCGTGCACCAACTCTCTGGGGCTTGCTTTTCTAATTGTGGGTACCAACTCTCTGGGGCAGGCTTTTCTAATTGTGGGCACCAACTCTCTGGGGCCGGCTTTTCTAATTGTGCACCAACTCTCTGGGGCTGGCTTTTCTAATTGTGGTCACCAACTCTCTGGGGCTGGCTTTTCTAATTGTTGGCACCAACTCTCTGGGGCTGGCTTTTCTAATTGTGCTCTGGGGCTGGTTTTTCTAATTGTGGGCACCAACTCTCTGGAGCTGGCTTTTCTAATTGTGGGCACCAACTCTCTGGGGCTGGCTTTTTCTAATTGTGGGCACCAACTCTCTGGGGCTGGCTTTTCTAATTGTGGTCACCAACCCTCTGGGGCTGGCTTTTCTAATTGTGGGCACCAACTCTCTGGGGCTAGCTTTTCTAATTGTGGGCACCAACTCTCTGGGACTGGCTATTCTAATTGTGGGCACCAACTCTCTGGGGCTGGCTTTTCTAATTGTGGGCACCAACTCTCTGGGGCTGGCTTTTCTAATTGTGGGCACCAACTCTATGGGGCTGGCTTTTCTGGGGCTGGCTTTTCTAATTGTGGGCACCAACTCTCTGGGGCTTGCTTTTCTAATTGTGGGCACAAACTCTCTGGGGCTGGCTTTTCTAATTGTGGGCACCAACTCTCTGGAGCTGGATTTTCTAATTGTGGGCACCAACTCTCTGGGGCTGGCTTTTCTAATTGTGGGCACCAACTCTCTGGGGCTGGCTTTTCTAATTGTGGGCACCAACTCTCTGGGGCTGGCTTTTCTAATTGTGGGCACCAACTCTCTGGGGCTGGCTTTTCTAATTGTGGGCACCAACTCTCTGGGGCTGGCTTTTCTAATTGTGGGCACCAACTCTCTGGGGCTGGCTTTTCTAATTGTGGGCACCAACTCTCTGGGGCTGGCTTTTCTAATTGTGGGCACCAACTCTCTGGGGCCGGCTTTTCTAATTGTGCACCAACTCTCTGGGGCTGGCTTTTCTAATTGTGGGCAACAACTCTCTGGGGCTGGCTTTTCTAATTGTGGGCACCAACTCTCTGGGGCTGGCTTTTCTAATTGTGGGCACCAACTCTCTGGGGCTGGCTTTTCTAATTGTGGGCACCAACTCTCTTGGGCTGGCTTTTCTAATTGTGGGCACCAACTCTCGGGGGCTGGCTTTTCTAATTGTGGGCACCAACTCTCTGGGGCTGGCTTTTCTAATTGTGGGCACCAACTCTCTGGGGCTGGCTTTTCTAATTGTGGGCACCAACTCTCTGGGGCTGGCTTTTCTAATTGTGGGCACCAACTCTCTGGGGCTGGCTTTTCTAATTGTGGGCACAAACTCTCTGGAGCTGGCTTTTCTAATTGTGGGTACCAACTCTCTGGAGCTGGCTTTTCTAATTGTGGTCACCAACTCTCTGGGGCTGGCTTTTCTAATTGTGGGCACCAACTCTCTGGGGCTGGCTTTTCTAATTGTGGGCACCAACTCTCTGGGGCTGGCTTTTCTAATTGTGGGCACCAACTCTCTGGGGCTGGCTTTTCTAATTGTGGGCCAACTCTCTGGGGGCTGGATTTTCTAATTGTGGGCACCAACTCTCTGGGGGCTGGATTTTCTAATTGTGGGCACCAACTCTCTGGGGCTGGCTTTTCTAATTGTGGGCACCAACTCTCTGGGGCTGGATTTTTCTAATTGTGGGCACAAACTCTCTGGGGCTGGCTTTTCTAATTGTGGTCACCAACCCTCTGGGGCTGGCTTTTCTAATTGTGGGCACCAACTCTCTGGGGCTAGCTTTTCTAATTGTGGGCACCAACTCTCTGGGGCTGGCTTTTCTAATTGTGGGCACCAACTCTCTGGGGCTGGCTTTTCTAATTGTGGGCACCAACTCTCTGGGGCTGGCTTTTCTAATTGTGGGCACCAACTCTATGGGGCTGGCTTTTCTAATTGTGGTCACCAACTCTCTGGGGCTGGCTTTTCTAATTGTGGGCACAAACTCTCTGGGGCTGGCTTTTCTAATTGTTGGCACCAACTCTCTGGGGCTGGCTTTTCTAATTGTGGGCACCAACTCTCTGGGGCTTGCTTTTCTAATTGTGGGCACAAACTCTCTGGGGCTGGCTTTTCTAATTGTGGGCACCAACTCTCTGGGGCTGGCTTTTCTAATTGTGGGCACCAACTCTCTGGGGCCGGCTTTTCTAATTGTGCACCAACTCTCTGGGGCTGGCTTTTCTAATTGTGGTCACCAACTCTCTGGGGCTGGCTTTTCTAATTGTAGGAACCAACTCTCTCGGGTTGGCTTTTCTAATTGTGGGCACCAACTCTCTGGGGCTGGCTTTTCTAATTGTGGTCACCAACTCTCTGGGGCTGGCTTTTCTAACTGTGGGCACCAACTCTCTGGGGATGGCTTTTCTAATTGTGGGCACCAACTCTCTGATGTTGGCTTTGCTAATTGTGGGCACCGACTCTCTGGGGCTGGCTTTTCTAATTGTGGGCACCAACTCTCTGGGGCTGGCTTTTCTAATTGTGGGCACCATCTCTCTGGGGCTAGCTTTTCTAATTGCGGGATTTTCTAATTGTGGGTACAAACTCTATGGAGCTGGCTTTTCTAATTGTTGGCTCCAACTCTCTGGGGCTGGCTTTTCTAATTGTGGGCAACAACTCTCTGGAGCTGGCTTTTCTAATTGTGGGTACCATCTCTCTGGGGCTGGTTTTTCTAATTGTGGGCACCAACTCTCTGGAGCAGGCTTTTCTAATTGTTGGCACCAACTCTCTGGGGCTGGCTTTTCTAATTGTGGGCACCAACTCTCTGGGGCTGGCTTTTCTAAATGTGTACACCAACTCACTGATGATGGCTTTTCTAATTGCGTGCACCAACTCTCTGGGGCTTGCTTTTCTAATTGTGGGTACCAACTCTCTGGGGCAGGCTTTTCTAATTGTGGGCACCAACTCTCTGGGGCTGGCTTTTCTAATTATGGGTACCAACTCTCTGGGGATGGCTTTTCTAATTGTGGGCACAAACTCTCTGGGGCTGGCTTTTCTAATTGTGGGCACCATCTCTCTGGGGCTGGTTTTTCTAATTGTGGGCACCAACTCTCTGGAGCTGGCTTTTCTAATTGTTGGTACCATCTCTCTGGGGCTGGTTTTTCTAATTGTGGGCACCAACTCTCTGGAGCTGGCTTTTCTAATTGTTGGCACCAACTCTCTGGGGCTGGCTTTTCTAATTGTGGGCACCATCTCTCTGGGGCTGGCTTTTCTAATTGTGGGCACCAACTCTCTGGAGCTGGCTTTTCTAATTGTGGGCACCAACTCTCTGGAGCTGGCTTTTCTAATTGTGGGCACCAACTCTCTGGGGCTGGCTTTTCTAATTATGGATACCAACTCTCTGTGGCAGGCTTTTCTAATTGTGGGCACCAACTCTCTGGGGTTGGCATTTCTAATTATGGGTACCAACTCTCTGGGGATGGCTTTTCTAATTGTGGGCACCATCTCTCTGGAGCTGGCTTTTCTAATTGCGGGCACGAACTCTCTTGGGCTGGCTTTTCTAATTATGGATACCAACTCTCTGGGGCAGGCTTTTCTAATTGTGGGCACCAACTCTCTGGGGTTGGCTTTTCTAATTATGGGTACCAACTCTCTGGGGATGGCTTTTCTAATTGTGGGCACCATCTCTCTGGGGCTGGCTTTTCTAATTGTGGGCACCAACTCTCTGGAGCTGGCTTTTCTAATTGTGGGCACCAACTCTCTGGAGCTGGCTTTTCTAATTGTGGGCACCAACTCTCTGGGGCTGGCTTTTCTAATTGTGGACACCAACTCTCTGGGGCTGGCTTTTCTAATTGTGGGCACCAACTCTCTGGAGCTGGCTTTTCTAATTGTGGGCACCAACTCTCTGGGGTTGGCTTTTCTAATTGTGGGTACCATCTCTCTGGGGCTGGTTTTTCTAATTGTGGGCACCAACTCTCTGGAGCTGGCTTTTCTAATTGTTGGCACCAACTCTCTGGGGCTGGCTTTTCTAATTGTGGGCACCAACTCTCTGGGGCTGGCTTTTCTAATTGTGGGCACCAACTCTCTGGGGGTGGCTTTTCTAATTGTGTGCACCAACTCTCTGGGGCAGGCTTTTCTAATTGTGGGCACCAACTCTCTGGGGGTGGCTTTTCTAATTGTGTGCACCAACTCTCTGGGGCAGGCTTTTCTAATTGTGGGCACCAACTCTCTGGGGCTGGTTTTTCTAATTGTGGGCACCAACTCTCTGGGGCTTGCTTTTCTAATTGCGGGCACGAACTCTCTTGGGCTTGCTTTTCTAATTGCGGGCACGAACTCTCTTGGGCTGGCTTTTCTAATTATGGATACCAACTCTCTGGGGCAGACTTTTCTAATTGTGGGCACCAACTCTCTGGGGTTGGCTTTTCTAATTATGGGTACCAACTCTCTGGGGATGGCTTTTCTAATTGTGGGCACCATCTCTCTGGGGCTTGCTTTTCTAATTGTGGGCAACAACTCTCTGGAGCTGGCATTTCTAATTATTGGCACCAACTCTCTGGGGCTGGCTTTTCTAATTGTGGGCACCAACTCTCTGGGGCTGGCTTTTCTAATTGTGGGCACCAACTCTCTGGGGCTGGCTTTTCTAATTGTGGGCACCAACTCTCTTGGGCTGGCTTTTCTAATTGTGGGCACCAACTCTCGGGGGCTGGCTTTTCTAATTGTGGGCACCAACTCTCTGGGGCTGGCTTTTCTAATTGTGGGCACCAACTCTCTGGGGCTGGCTTTTCTAATTGTGGGCACCAACTCTCTGGGGCTGGCTTTTCTAATTGTGGGCACCAACTCTCTGGGGCTGGCTTTTCTAATTGTGGGCACAAACTCTCTGGAGCTGGCTTTTCTAATTGTGGGCACCAACTCTCTGGAGCTGGCTTTTCTAATTGTGGTCACCAACTCTCTGGGGCTGGCTTTTCTAATTGTGGGCACCAACTCTCTGGGGCTGGCTTTTCTAATTGTGGGCACCAACTCTCTGGGGCTGGCTTTTCTAATTGTGGGCACCAACTCTCTGGGGCTGGCTTTTCTAATTGTGGGCCAACTCTCTGGGGGCTGGATTTTCTAATTGTGGGCACCAACTCTCTGGGGGCTGGATTTTCTAATTGTGGGCACCAACTCTCTGGGGCTGGCTTTTCTAATTGTGGGCACCAACTCTCTGGGGCTGGATTTTTCTAATTGTGGGCACAAACTCTCTGGGGCTGGCTTTTCTAATTGTGGTCACCAACCCTCTGGGGCTGGCTTTTCTAATTGTGGGCACCAACTCTCTGGGGCTAGCTTTTCTAATTGTGGGCACCAACTCTCTGGGGCTGGCTTTTCTAATTGTGGGCACCAACTCTCTGGGGCTGGCTTTTCTAATTGTGGGCACCAACTCTCTGGGGCTGGCTTTTCTAATTGTGGGCACCAACTCTATGGGGCTGGCTTTTCTAATTGTGGTCACCAACTCTCTGGGGCTGGCTTTTCTAATTGTGGGCACAAACTCTCTGGGGCTGGCTTTTCTAATTGTTGGCACCAACTCTCTGGGGCTGGCTTTTCTAATTGTGGGAACCAACTCTCTGGGGCTTGCTTTTCTAATTGTGGGCACAAACTCTCTGGGGCTGGCTTTTCTAATTGTGGGCACCAACTCTCTGGGGCCGGCTTTTCTAATTGTGCACCAACTCTCTGGGGCTGGCTTTTCTAATTGTGGGCACCAACTCTCTGGGGCTGGCTTTTCTAATTGTAGGAACCAACTCTCTCGGGTTGGCTTTTCTAATTGTGGGCACCAACTCTCTGGGGCTGGCTTTTCTAATTGTGGTCACCAACTCTCTGGGGCTGGCTTTTCTAACTGTGGGCACCAACTCTCTGGGGATGGCTTTTCTAATTGTGGGCACCAACTCTCTGAGGTTGGCTTTTCTAATTGTGGGCACCGACTCTCTGGGGCTGGCTTTTCTAATTGTGGGCACCAACTCTCTGGGGCTGGCTTTTCTAATTGTGGGCACCATCTCTCTGGGTCTAGCTTTTCTAATTGCGGGATTTTCTAATTGTGGGTACAAACTCTATGGAGCTGGCTTTTCTAATTGTTGGCTCCAACTCTCTGGGGCTTGCTTTTCTAATTGTGGGCAACAACTCACTGGAGCTGGCTTTTCTAAATGTGTACACCAACTCACTGATGATGGCTTTTCTAATTGCGTGCACCAACTCTCTGGGGCTTGCTTTTCTAATTGTGGGTACCAACTCTCTGGGGCAGGCTTTTCTAAATGTGTACACCAACTCACTGATGATGGCTTTTCTAATTGCGTGCACCAACTCTCTGGGGCTTGCTTTTCTAATTGTGGGTACCAACTCTCTGGGGCAGGCTTTTCTAATTGTGGGCACCAACTCTCTGGAGCTGGCTTTTCTAATTGTTGGCACCAACTCTCTGGGGCTGGCTTTTCTAATTGTGCTCTGGGGCTGGTTTTTCTAATTGTGGGCACCAACTCTCTGGAGCTGGCTTTTCTAATTGTTGGCACCAACTCTCTGGGGCTGGCTTTTCTAATTGTGGGCACCAACTCTCTGGGGCTGGCTTTTCTAAATGTGTACACCAACTCACTGATGATGGCTTTTCTAATTGCGTGCACCAACTCTCTGGGGCTTGCTTTTCTAATTGTGGGTACCAACTCTCTGGGGCAGGCTTTTCTAATTGTGGGCACCAACTCTCTGGGGCTGGCTTTTCTAATTATGGGTACCAACTCTCTGTGGATGGCTTTTCTAATTGTGGGCACAAACTCTCTGGGGCTGGCTTTTCTAATTGTGGGCACCATCTCTCTGGGGCTGGTTTTTCTAATTGTGGGCACCAACTCTCTGGAGCTGGCTTTTCTAATTGTGGGTACCATCTCTCTGGGGCTGGTTTTTCTAATTGTGGGCACCAACTCTCTGGAGCTGGCTTTTCTAATTGTTGGCACCAACTCTCTGGGGCTGGCTTTTCTAATTGTGCTCTGGGGCTGGTTTTTCTAATTGTGGGCACCAACTCTCTGGAGCTGGCTTTTCTAATTGTTGGCACCAACTCTCTGGGGCTGGCTTTTCTAATTGTGGGCACCAACTCTCTGGGGCTGGCTTTTCTAAATGTGTACACCAACTCACTGATGATGGCTTTTCTAATTGCGTGCACCAACTCTCTGGGGCTTGCTTTTCTAATTGTGGGTACCAACTCTCTGGGGCAGGCTTTTCTAATTGTGGGCACCAACTCTCTGGGGCCGGCTTTTCTAATTGTGCACCAACTCTCTGGGGCTGGCTTTTCTAATTGTGGTCACCAACTCTCTGGGGCTGGCTTTTCTAATTGTAGGAACCAACTCTCTCGGGTTGGCTTTTCTAATTGTGGGCACCAACTCTCTGGGGCTGGCTTTTCTAATTGTGGTCACCAACTCTCTGGGGCTGGCTTTTCTAACTGTGGGCACCAACTCTCTGGGGATGGCTTTTCTAATTGTGGGCACCAACTCTCTGATGTTGGCTTTGCTAATTGTGGGCACCGACTCTCTGGGGCTGGCTTTTCTAATTGTGGGCACCAACTCTCTGGGGCTGGCTTTTCTAATTGTGGGCACCATCTCTCTGGGGCTAGCTTTTCTAATTGCGGGATTTTCTAATTGTGGGTACAAACTCTATGGAGCTGGCTTTTCTAATTGTTGGCTCCAACTCTCTGGGGCTGGCTTTTCTAATTGTGGGCAACAACTCTCTGGAGCTGGCTTTTCTAATTGTGGGTACCATCTCTCTGGGGCTGGTTTTTCTAATTGTGGGCACCAACTCTCTGGAGCAGGCTTTTCTAATTGTTGGCACCAACTCTCTGGGGCTGGCTTTTCTAATTGTGGGCACCAACTCTCTGGGGCTGGCTTTTCTAAATGTGTACACCAACTCACTGATGATGGCTTTTCTAATTGCGTGCACCAACTCTCTGGGGCTTGCTTTTCTAATTGTGGGTACCAACTCTCTGGGGCAGGCTTTTCTAATTGTGGGCACCAACTCTCTGGGGCTGGCTTTTCTAATTATGGGTACCAACTCTCTGGGGATGGCTTTTCTAATTGTGGGCACAAACTCTCTGGGGCTGGCTTTTCTAATTGTGGGCACCATCTCTCTGGGGCTGGTTTTTCTAATTGTGGGCACCAACTCTCTGGAGCTGGCTTTTCTAATTGTTGGTACCATCTCTCTGGGGCTGGTTTTTCTAATTGTGGGCACCAACTCTCTGGAGCTGGCTTTTCTAATTGTTGGCACCAACTCTCTGGGGCTGGCTTTTCTAATTGTGGGCACCATCTCTCTGGGGCTGGCTTTTCTAATTGTGGGCACCAACTCTCTGGAGCTGGCTTTTCTAATTGTGGGCACCAACTCTCTGGAGCTGGCTTTTCTAATTGTGGGCACCAACTCTCTGGGGCTGGCTTTTCTAATTATGGATACCAACTCTCTGTGGCAGGCTTTTCTAATTGTGGGCACCAACTCTCTGGGGTTGGCATTTCTAATTATGGGTACCAACTGTCTGGGGATGGCTTTTCTAATTGTGGGCACCATCTCTCTGGAGCTGGCTTTTCTAATTGCGGGCACGAACTCTCTTGGGCTGGCTTTTCTAATTATGGATACCAACTCTCTGGGGCAGGCTTTTCTAATTGTGGGCACCAACTCTCTGGGGTTGGCTTTTCTAATTATGGGTACCAACTCTCTGGGGATGGCTTTTCTAATTGTGGGCACCATCTCTCTGGGGCTGGCTTTTCTAATTGTGGGCACCAACTCTCTGGAGCTGGCTTTTCTAATTGTGGGCACCAACTCTCTGGAGCTGGCTTTTCTAATTGTGGGCACCAACTCTCTGGGGCTGGCTTTTCTAATTGTGGACACCAACTCTCTGGGGCTGGCTTTTCTAATTGTGGGCACCAACTCTCTGGAGCTGGCTTTTCTAATTGTGGGCACCAACTCTCTGGGGTTGGCTTTTCTAATTGTGGGTACCATCTCTCTGGGGCTGGTTTTTCTAATTGTGGGCACCAACTCTCTGGAGCTGGCTTTTCTAATTGTTGGCACCAACTCTCTGGGGCTGGCTTTTCTAATTGTGGGCACCAACTCTCTGGGGCTGGCTTTTCTAATTGTGGGCACCAACTCTCTGGGGGTGGCTTTTCTAATTGTGTGCACCAACTCTCTGGGGCAGGCTTTTCTAATTGTGGGCACCAACTCTCTGGGGGTGGCTTTTCTAATTGTGTGCACCAACTCTCTGGGGCAGGCTTTTCTAATTGTGGGCACCAACTCTCTGGGGCTGGTTTTTCTAATTGTGGGCACCAACTCTCTGGGGCTTGCTTTTCTAATTGCGGGCACGAACTCTCTTGGGCTTGCTTTTCTAATTGCGGGCACGAACTCTCTTGGGCTGGCTTTTCTAATTATGGATACCAACTCTCTGGGGCAGACTTTTCTAATTGTGGGCACCAACTCTCTGGGGTTGGCTTTTCTAATTATGGGTACCAACTCTCTGGGGATGGCTTTTCTAATTGTGGGCACCATCTCTCTGGGGCTTGCTTTTCTAATTGTGGGCAACAACTCTCTGGAGCTGGCATTTCTAATTATTGGCACCAACTCTCTGGGGCTGGCTTTTCTAATTGTGGGCACCAACTCTCTGGGGCTGGCTTTTCTAATTGTGGGCACCAACTCTCTGGGGCTGGCTTTTCTAATTGTGGGCACCAACTCTCTTGGGCTGGCTTTTCTAATTGTGGGCACCAACTCTCGGGGGCTGGCTTTTCTAATTGTGGGCACCAACTCTCTGGGGCTGGCTTTTCTAATTGTGGGCACCAACTCTCTGGGGCTGGCTTTTCTAATTGTGGGCACCAACTCTCTGGGGCTGGCTTTTCTAATTGTGGGCACCAACTCTCTGGGGCTGGCTTTTCTAATTGTGGGCACAAACTCTCTGGAGCTGGCTTTTCTAATTGTGGGCACCAACTCTCTGGAGCTGGCTTTTCTAATTGTGGTCACCAACTCTCTGGGGCTGGCTTTTCTAATTGTGGGCACCAACTCTCTGGGGCTGGCTTTTCTAATTGTGGGCACCAACTCTCTGGGGCTGGCTTTTCTAATTGTGGGCACCAACTCTCTGGGGCTGGCTTTTCTAATTGTGGGCCAACTCTCTGGGGGCTGGATTTTCTAATTGTGTGCACCAACTCTCTGGGGGCTGGATTTTCTAATTGTGGGCACCAACTCTCTGTGGCTGGCTTTTCTAATTGTGGGCACCAACTCTCTGGGGCTGGATTTTTCTAATTGTGGGCACAAACTCTCTGGGGCTGGCTTTTCTAATTGTGGTCACCAACCCTCTGGGGCTGGCTTTTCTAATTGTGGGCACCAACTCTCTGGGGCTAGCTTTTCTAATTGTGGGCACCAACTCTCTGGGGCTGGCTTTTCTAATTGTGGGCACCAACTCTCTGGGGCTGGCTTTTCTAATTGTGGGCACCAACTCTCTGGGGCTGGCTTTTCTAATTGTGGGCACCAACTCTATGGGGCTGGCTTTTCTAATTGTGGTCACCAACTCTCTGGGGCTGGCTTTTCTAATTGTGGGCACAAACTCTCTGGGGCTGGCTTTTCTAATTGTTGGCACCAACTCTCTGGGGCTGGCTTTTCTAATTGTGGGAACCAACTCTCTGGGGCTTGCTTTTCTAATTGTGGGCACAAACTCTCTGGGGCTGGCTTTTCTAATTGTGGGCACCAACTCTCTGGGGCCGGCTTTTCTAATTGTGCACCAACTCTCTGGGGCTGGCTTTTCTAATTGTGGGCACCAACTCTCTGGGGCTGGCTTTTCTAATTGTAGGAACCAACTCTCTCGGGTTGGCTCTTCTAATTGTGGGCACCAACTCTCTGGGGCTGGCTTTTCTAATTGTGGTCACCAACTCTCTGGGGCTGGCTTTTCTAACTGTGGGCACCAACTCTCTGGGGATGGCTTTTCTAATTGTGGGCACCAACTCTCTGAGGTTGGCTTTTCTAATTGTGGGCACCGACTCTCTGGGGCTGGCTTTTCTAATTGTGGGCACCAACTCTCTGGGGCTGGCTTTTCTAATTGTGGGCACCATCTCTCTGGGGCTAGCTTTTCTAATTGCGGGATTTTCTAATTGTGGGTACAAACTCTATGGAGCTGGCTTTTCTAATTGTTGGCTCCAACTCTCTGGGGCTTGCTTTTCTAATTGTGGGCAACAACTCACTGGAGCTGGCTTTTCTAAATGTGTACACCAACTCACTGATGATGGCTTTTCTAATTGCGTGCACCAACTCTCTGGGGCTTGCTTTTCTAATTGTGGGTACCAACTCTCTGGGGCAGGCTTTTCTAAATGTGTACACCAACTCACTGATGATGGCTTTTCTAATTGCGTGCACCAACTCTCTGGGGCTTGCTTTTCTAATTGTGGGTACCAACTCTCTGGGGCAGGCTTTTCTAATTGTGGGCACCAACTCTCTGGAGCTGGCTTTTCTAATTGTTGGCACCAACTCTCTGGGGCTGGCTTTTCTAATTGTGCTCTGGGGCTGGTTTTTCTAATTGTGGGCACCAACTCTCTGGAGCTGGCTTTTCTAATTGTTGGCACCAACTCTCTGGGGCTGGCTTTTCTAATTGTGGGCACCAACTCTCTGGGGCTGGCTTTTCTAAATGTGTACACCAACTCACTGATGATGGCTTTTCTAATTGCGTGCACCAACTCTCTGGGGCTTGCTTTTCTAATTGTGGGTACCAACTCTCTGGGGCAGGCTTTTCTAATTGTGGGCACCAACTCTCTGGGGCTGGCTTTTCTAATTATGGGTACCAACTCTCTGGGGATGGCTTTTCTAATTGTGGGCACAAACTCTCTGGGGCTGGCTTTTCTAATTGTGGGCACCATCTCTCTGGGGCTGGTTTTTCTAATTGTGGGCACCAACTCTCTGGAGCTGGCTTTTCTAATTGTGGGTACCATCTCTCTGGGGCTGGTTTTTCTAATTGTGGGCACCAACTCTCTGGAGCTGGCTTTTCTAATTGTTGGCACCAACTCTCTGGGGTTGACTTTTCTAATTATGGGTACCAACTCTCTGGGGATGGCTTTTCTAATTGTGGGCACCATCTCTCTGGGGCTGGCTTTTCTAATTGTGGGCACCAACTCTCTGGAGCTGGCTTTTCTAATTGTGGGCACCAACTCTCTGGAGCTGGCTTTTCTAATTGTGGGCACCAACTCTCTGGGGCTGGCTTTTCTAATTGTGGACACCAACTCTCTGGGGCTGGCTTTTCTAATTGTGGGCACCAACTCTCTGGAGCTGGCTTTTCTAATTGTGGGCACCAACTCTCTGGGGTTGGCTTTTCTAATTGTGGGTACCATCTCTCTGGGGCTGGTTTTTCTAATTGTGGGCACCAACTCTCTGGAGCTGGCTTTTCTAATTGTTGGCACCAACTCTCTGGGGCTGGCTTTTCTAATTGTGGGCACCAACTCTCTGGGGCTGGCTTTTCTAATTGTGGGCACCAACTCTCTGGGGGTGGCTTTTCTAATTGTGTGCACCAACTCTCTGGGGCAGGCTTTTCTAATTGTGGGCACCAACTCTCTGGGGGTGGCTTTTCTAATTGTGTGCACCAACTCTCTGGGGCAGGCTTTTCTAATTGTGGGCACCAACTCTCTGGGGCTGGTTTTTCTAATTGTGGGCACCAACTCTCTGGGGTTGGCTTTTCTAATTATGGGTACCAACTCTCTGGGGATGGCTTTTCTAATTGTGGGCACCATCTCTCTGGGACTTGCTTTTCTAATTGTGGGCAACAACTCTCTGGAGCTGGCATTTCTAATTATTGGCACCAACTCTCTGGGGCTGGCTTTTCTAATTGTGGGCACCAACTCTCTGGGGCTGGCTTTTCTAATTGTGGGCACCAACTCTCTGGGGCTGGCTTTTCTAATTGTGGGCACCAACTCTCTTGGGCTGGCTTTTCTAATTGTGGGCACCAACTCTCGGGGGCTGGCTTTTCTAATTGTGGGCACCAACTCTCTGGGGCTGGCTTTTCTAATTGTGGGCACCAACTCTCTGGGGCTGGCTTTTCTAATTGTGGGCACCAACTCTCTGGGGCTGGCTTTTCTAATTGTGGGCACCAACTCTCTGGGGCTGGCTTTTCTAATTGTGGGCACAAACTCTCTGGAGCTGGCTTTTCTAATTGTGGGCACCAACTCTCTGGAGCTGGCTTTTCTAATTGTGGTCACCAACTCTCTGGGGCTGGCTTTTCTAATTGTGGGCACCAACTCTCTGGGGCTGGCTTTTCTAATTGTGGGCACCAACTCTCTGGGGCTGGCTTTTCTAATTGTGGGCACCAACTCTCTGGGGCTGGCTTTTCTAATTGTGGGCCAACTCTCTGGGGGCTGGATTTTCTAATTGTGTGCACCAACTCTCTGGGGGCTGGATTTTCTAATTGTGGGCACCAACTCTCTGGGGCTGGCTTTTCTAATTGTGGGCACCAACTCTCTGGGGCTGGATTTTTCTAATTGTGGGCACAAACTCTCTGGGGCTGGCTTTTCTAATTGTGGTCACCAACCCTCTGGGGCTGGCTTTTCTAATTGTGGGCACCAACTCTCTGGGGCTAGCTTTTCTAATTGTGGGCACCAACTCTCTGGGGCTGGCTTTTCTAATTGTGGGCACCAACTCTCTGGGGCTGGCTTTTCTAATTGTGGGCACCAACTCTCTGGGGCTGGCTTTTCTAATTGTGGGCACCAACTCTATGGGGCTGGCTTTTCTAATTGTGGTCACCAACTCTCTGGGGCTGGCTTTTCTAATTGTGGGCACAAACTCTCTGGGGCTGGCTTTTCTAATTGTTGGCACCAACTCTCTGGGGCTGGCTTTTCTAATTGTGGGAACCAACTCTCTGGGGCTTGCTTTTCTAATTGTGGGCACAAACTCTCTGGGGCTGGCTTTTCTAATTGTGGGCACCAACTCTCTGGGGCCGGCTTTTCTAATTGTGCACCAACTCTCTGGGGCTGGCTTTTCTAATTGTGGGCACCAACTCTCTGGGGCTGGCTTTTCTAATTGTAGGAACCAACTCTCTCGGGTTGGCTTTTCTAATTGTGGGCACCAACTCTCTGGGGCTGGCTTTTCTAATTGTGGTCACCAACTCTCTGGGGCTGGCTTTTCTAACTGTGGGCACCAACTCTCTGGGGATGGCTTTTCTAATTGTGGGCACCAACTCTCTGAGGTTGGCTTTTCTAATTGTGGGCACCGACTCTCTGGGGCTGGCTTTTCTAATTGTGGGCACCAACTCTCTGGGGCTGGCTTTTCTAATTGTGGGCACCATCTCTCTGGGGCTAGCTTTTCTAATTGCGGGATTTTCTAATTGTGGGTACAAACTCTATGGAGCTGGCTTTTCTAATTGTTGGCTCCAACTCTCTGGGGCTTGCTTTTCTAATTGTGGGCAACAACTCACTGGAGCTGGCTTTTCTAAATGTGTACACCAACTCACTGATGATGGCTTTTCTAATTGCGTGCACCAACTCTCTGGGGCTTGCTTTTCTAATTGTGGGTACCAACTCTCTGGGGCAGGCTTTTCTAAATGTGTACACCAACTCACTGATGATGGCTTTTCTAATTGCGTGCACCAACTCTCTGGGGCTTGCTTTTCTAATTGTGGGTACCAACTCTCTGGGGCAGGCTTTTCTAATTGTGGGCACCAACTCTCTGGAGCTGGCTTTTCTAATTGTTGGCACCAACTCTCTGGGGCTGGCTTTTCTAATTGTGCTCTGGGGCTGGTTTTTCTAATTGTGGGCACCAACTCTCTGGAGCTGGCTTTTCTAATTGTTGGCACCAACTCTCTGGGGCTGGCTTTTCTAATTGTGGGCACCAACTCTCTGGGTCTGGCTTTTCTAAATGTGTACACCAACTCACTGATGATGGCTTTTCTAATTGCGTGCACCAACTCTCTGGGGCTTGCTTTTCTAATTGTGGGTACCAACTCTCTGGGGCAGGCTTTTCTAATTGTGGGCACCAACTCTCTGGGGCTGGCTTTTCTAATTATGGGTACCAACTCTCTGGGGATGGCTTTTCTAATTGTGGGCACAAACTCTCTGGGGCTGGCTTTTCTAATTGTGGGCACCATCTCTCTGGGGCTGGTTTTTCTAATTGTGGGCACCAACTCTCTGGAGCTGGCTTTTCTAATTGTGGGTACCATCTCTCTGGGGCTGGTTTTTCTAATTGTGGGCACCAACTCTCTGGAGCTGGCTTTTCTAATTGTTGGCACCAACTCTCTGGGGTTGACTTTTCTAATTATGGGTACCAACTCTCTGGGGATGGCTTTTCTAATTGTGGGCACCATCTCTCTGGGGCTGGCTTTTCTAATTGTGGGCACCAACTCTCTGGAGCTGGCTTTTCTAATTGTGGGCACCAACTCTCTGGAGCTGGCTTTTCTAATTGTGGGCACCAACTCTCTGGGGCTGGCTTTTCTAATTGTGGACACCAACTCTCTGGGGCTGGCTTTTCTAATTGTGGGCACCAACTCTCTGGAGCTGGCTTTTCTAATTGTGGGCACCAACTCTCTGGGGTTGGCTTTTCTAATTGTGGGTACCATCTCTCTGGGGCTGGTTTTTCTAATTGTGGGCACCAACTCTCTGGAGCTGGCTTTTCTAATTGTTGGCACCAACTCTCTGGGGCTGGCTTTTCTAATTGTGGGCACCAACTCTCTGGGGCTGGCTTTTCTAATTGTGGGCACCAACTCTCTGGGGGTGGCTTTTCTAATTGTGTGCACCAACTCTCTGGGGCAGGCTTTTCTAATTGTGGGCACCAACTCTCTGGGGGTGGCTTTTCTAATTGTGTGCACCAACTCTCTGGGGCAGGCTTTTCTAATTGTGGGCACCAACTCTCTGGGGCTGGTTTTTCTAATTGTGGGCACCAACTCTCTGGGGCTTGCTTTTCTAATTGCGGGCACGAACTCTCTTGGGCTTGCTTTTCTAATTGCGGGCACGAACTCTCTTGGGCTGGCTTTTCTAATTATGGATACCAACTCTCTGGGGCAGACTTTTCTAATTGTGGGCACCAACTCTCTGGGGTTGGCTTTTCTAATTATGGGTACCAACTCTCTGGGGATGGCTTTTCTAATTGTGGGCAACAACTCTGGGGCTGGTTTTTCTAATTTTGGGCACCAACTCTCTGGAGCTGGCTTTTCTAATTGTGGGTACCATCTCTCTGGGGCTGGTTTTTCTAATTGTGGGCACAAACTCTCTGGAGCTGGCATTTCTAATTATTGGCACCAACTCTCTGGGGCTGGCTTTTCTAATTGTGGGCACCAACTCTCTGGGGCTGGCTTTTCTAATTGTGGGCACCAACTCTCTGGGGCTGGCTTTTCTAATTGTGGGCACCAACTCTCTTGGGCTGGCTTTTCTAATTGTGGGCACCAACTCTCGGGGGCTGGCTTTTCTAATTGTGGGCACCAACTCTCTGGGGCTGGCTTTTCTAATTGTGGGCACCAACTCTCTGGGGCTGGCTTTTCTAATTGTGGGCACCAACTCTCTGGGGCTGGCTTTTCTAATTGTGGGCACCAACTCTCTGGGGCTGGCTTTTCTAATTGTGGGCACAAACTCTCTGGGGCTGGCTTTTCTAATTGTGGGCACCAACTCTCTGGGGCTGGCTTTTCTAATTGTGGGCACCAACTCTCTGGGGCTGGCTTTTCTAATTGTGGGCCAACTCTCTGGGGGCTGGATTTTCTAATTGTGGGCACCAACTCTCTGGGGGCTGGATTTTCTAATTGTGGGCACCAACTCTCTGGGGCTGGCTTTTCTAATTGTGGGCACCAACTCTCTGGGGCTGGATTTTTCTAATTGTGGGCACAAACTCTCTGGGGCTGGCTTTTCTAATTGTGGTCACCAACCCTCTGGGGCTGGCTTTTCTAATTGTGGGCACCAACTCTCTGGGGCTAGGTTTTCTAATTGTGGGCACCAACTCTCTGGGGCTGGCTTTTCTAATTGTGGGCACCAACTCTCTGGGGCTGGCTTTTCTAATTGTGGGCACCAACTCTCTGGGGCTGGCTTTTCTAATTGTGGGCACCAACTCTATGGGGCTGGCTTTTCTAATTGTGGTCACCAACTCTCTGGGGCTGGCTTTTCTAATTGTGGGCACAAACTCTCTGGGGCTGGCTTTTCTAATTGTTGGCACCAACTCTCTGGGGCTGGCTTTTCTAATTGTGGGCACCAACTCTCTGGGGCTTGCTTTTCTAATTGTGGGCACAAACTCTCTGGGGCTGGCTTTTCTAATTGTGGGCACCAACTCTCTGGGGCCGGCTTTTCTAATTGTGCACCAACTCTCTGGGGCTGGCTTTTCTAATTGTGGGCACCAACTCTCTGGGGCTGGCTTTTCTAATTGTAGGAACCAACTCTCTCGGGTTGGCTTTTCTAATTGTGGGCACCAACTCTCTGGGGCTGGCTTTTCTAATTGTGGTCACCAACTCTCTGGGGCTGGCTTTTCTAACTGTGGGCACCAACTCTCTGGGGATGGCTTTTCTAATTGTGGGCACCAACTCTCTGAGGTTGGCTTTTCTAATTGTGGGCACCGACTCTCTGGGGCTGGCTTTTCTAATTGTGGGCACCAACTCTCTGGGGCTGGCTTTTCTAATTGTGGCCACCATCTCTCTGGGGCTAGCTTTTCTAATTGCGGGATTTTCTAATTGTGGGTACAAACTCTATGGAGCTGGCTTTTCTAATTGTTGGCTCCAACTCTCTGGGGCTGGCTTTTCTAATTGTGCTCTGGGGCTGGTTTTTCTAATTTTGGGCACCAACTCTCTGGAGCTGGCTTTTCTAATTGTGCTCTGGGGCTGGTTTTTCTAATTGTGGGCACCAACTCTCTGGAGCTGGCTTTTCTAATTGTTGGCACCAACTCTCTGGGGCTGGCTTTTCTAATTGCGTGCACCAACTCTCTGGGGCTTGCTTTTCTAATTGTGGGTACCAACTCTCTGGGGCAGGCTTTTCTAATTGTGGGCACCAACTCTCTGGGGTTGGCTTTTCTAATTGTGGGCACCAACTCTCTGGAGCTGGCTTTTCTAATTGTGCACCAACTCTCTGGGGCTGGCTTTTCTAATTGTGTGCACCAACTCTCTGGGGCTGGCTTTTCTAATTGTAGGCACCAACTCTCTCGGGTTGGCTTTTCTAATTGTGGGCACCAACTCTCTGGGGCTGGCTTTTCTAATTGTGGTCACCAACTCTCTGGGGCTGGCTTTTCTAACTGTGGGCACCAACTCTCTGGGGATGGCTTTTCTAATTGTGGGCACCAACTCTCTGAGGTTGGCTTTTCTAATTGTGGGCACCGACTCTCTGGGGCTGGCTTTTCTAATTGTGGGCACCAACTCTCTGGGGCTGGCTTTTCTAATTGTGGGCACCATCTCTCTGGGGCTAGCTTTTCTAATTGCGGGATTTTCTAATTGTGGGTACAAACTCTATGGAGCTGGCTTTTCTAATTGTGGGCTCCAACTCTCTGAGGCTGGCTTTTCTAATTGTGGGTACCATCTCTCTGGGGCTGGTTTTTCTAATTGTGGGCACCAACTCTCTGGAGCTGGCATTTCTAATTATTGGCACCAACTCTCTGGGGCTGGCTTTTCTAATTGTGGGCACCAACTCTCTGGGGCTGGCTTTTCTAAATGTGTACACCAACTCACTGATGGTGGCTTTTCTAATTGCGTGCACCAACTCTCTGGGGCTTGCTTTTCTAATTGTGGGCACCAACTCTCTGGGGCTGGCTTTTCTAATTATGGGTACCAACTCTCTGGGGATGGCTTTTCTAATTGTGGGTACCAACTCTCTGGGGCAGGCTTTTCTAATTGTGGGCACCAACTCTCTGGGGCTGGCTTTTCTAATTATGGGTACCAACTCTCTGGGGATGGCTTTTCTAATTGTGGGCACAAACTCTCTGGGGCTGGCTTTTCTAATTGTGGGTACCATCTCTCTGGGGCTGGTTTTTCTAATTGTGGGCACCAACTCTCTGGAGCTGGCTTTTCTAATTGTGGGCACCAACTCTCTGGGGCTGGCTTTTCTAATTCTGGGCACCAACTCTCTGGGGCTGGCTTTTCTAATTGTGCGCACCAACTCTATGGGGCTGGCTTTTCTAATTGTGGTCACCAACTCTCTGGGGCTGGCTTTTCTAATTGTGGGCACAAACTCTCTGGGGCTGGCTTTTCTAATTGCGTGCACCAACTCTCTTGGGCTGGCTTTTCTAATTGTGGGCACCAACTCTCGGGGGCTGGCTTTTCTAATTGTGGGCACCAACTCTCTGGGGCTGGCTTTTCTAATTGTGGGCACCAACTCTCTGGGGCTGGCTTTTCTAATTGTGGGCACCAACTCTCTGGGGCTGGCTTTTCTAATTGTGGGCACCAACTCTCTGGGGCTGGCTTTTCTAATTGTGGGCACAAACTCTCTGGGGCTGGCTTTTCTAATTGTGGGCACCAACTCTCTGGGGCTGGCTTTTCTAATTGTGGGCACCAACTCTCTGGGGCTGGCTTTTCTAATTGTGGGCCAACTCTCTGGGGGCTGGATTTTCTAATTGTGGGCACCAACTCTCTGGGGGCTGGATTTTCTAATTGTGGGCACCAACTCTCTGGGGCTGGCTTTTCTAATTGTGGGCACCAACTCTCTGGGGCTGGATTTTTCTAATTGTGGGCACAAACTCTCTGGGGCTGGCTTTTCTAATTGTGGTCACCAACCCTCTGGGGCTGGCTTTTCTAATTGTGGGCACCAACTCTCTGGGGCTAGGTTTTCTAATTGTGGGCACCAACTCTCTGGGGCTGGCTTTTCTAATTGTGGGCACCAACTCTCTGGGGCTGGCTTTTCTAATTGTGGGCACCAACTCTCTGGGGCTGGCTTTTCTAATTGTGGGCACCAACTCTATGGGGCTGGCTTTTCTAATTGTGGTCACCAACTCTCTGGGGCTGGCTTTTCTAATTGTGGGCACAAACTCTCTGGGGCTGGCTTTTCTAATTGTTGGCACCAACTCTCTGGGGCTGGCTTTTCTAATTGTGGGCACCAACTCTCTGGGGCTTGCTTTTCTAATTGTGGGCACAAACTCTCTGGGGCTGGCTTTTCTAATTGTGGGCACCAACTCTCTGGGGCCGGCTTTTCTAATTGTGCACCAACTCTCTGGGGCTGGCTTTTCTAATTGTGGGCACCAACTCTCTGGGGCTGGCTTTTCTAATTGTAGGAACCAACTCTCTCGGGTTGGCTTTTCTAATTGTGGGCACCAACTCTCTGGGGCTGGCTTTTCTAATTGTGGTCACCAACTCTCTGGGGCTGGCTTTTCTAACTGTGGGCACCAACTCTCTGGGGATGGCTTTTCTAATTGTGGGCACCAACTCTCTGAGGTTGGCTTTTCTAATTGTGGGCACCGACTCTCTGGGGCTGGCTTTTCTAATTGTGGGCACCAACTCTCTGGGGCTGGCTTTTCTAATTGTGGCCACCATCTCTCTGGGGCTAGCTTTTCTAATTGCGGGATTTTCTAATTGTGGGTACAAACTCTATGGAGCTGGCTTTTCTAATTGTTGGCTCCAACTCTCTGGGGCTGGCTTTTCTAATTGTGCTCTGGGGCTGGTTTTTCTAATTTTGGGCACCAACTCTCTGGAGCTGGCTTTTCTAATTGTGCTCTGGGGCTGGTTTTTCTAATTGTGGGCACCAACTCTCTGGAGCTGGCTTTTCTAATTGTTGGCACCAACTCTCTGGGGCTGGCTTTTCTAATTGCGTGCACCAACTCTCTGGGGCTTGCTTTTCTAATTGTGGGTACCAACTCTCTGGGGCAGGCTTTTCTAATTGTGGGCACCAACTCTCTGGGGTTGGCTTTTCTAATTGTGGGCACCAACTCTCTGGAGCTGGCTTTTCTAATTGTGCACCAACTCTCTGGGGCTGGCTTTTCTAATTGTGTGCACCAACTCTCTGGGGCTGGCTTTTCTAATTGTAGGCACCAACTCTCTCGGGTTGGCTTTTCTAATTGTGGGCACCAACTCTCTGGGGCTGGCTTTTCTAATTGTGGTCACCAACTCTCTGGGGCTGGCTTTTCTAACTGTGGGCACCAACTCTCTGGGGATGGCTTTTCTAATTGTGGGCACCAACTCTCTGAGGTTGGCTTTTCTAATTGTGGGCACCGACTCTCTGGGGCTGGCTTTTCTAATTGTGGGCACCAACTCTCTGGGGCTGGCTTTTCTAATTGTGGGCACCATCTCTCTGGGGCTAGCTTTTCTAATTGCGGGATTTTCTAATTGTGGGTACAAACTCTATGGAGCTGGCTTTTCTAATTGTGGGCTCCAACTCTCTGAGGCTGGCTTTTCTAATTGTGGGTACCATCTCTCTGGGGCTGGTTTTTCTAATTGTGGGCACCAACTCTCTGGAGCTGGCATTTCTAATTATTGGCACCAACTCTCTGGGGCTGGCTTTTCTAATTGTGGGCACCAACTCTCTGGGGCTGGCTTTTCTAAATGTGTACACCAACTCACTGATGGTGGCTTTTCTAATTGCGTGCACCAACTCTCTGGGGCTTGCTTTTCTAATTGTGGGCACCAACTCTCTGGGGCTGGCTTTTCTAATTATGGGTACCAACTCTCTGGGGATGGCTTTTCTAATTGTGGGTACCAACTCTCTGGGGCAGGCTTTTCTAATTGTGGGCACCAACTCTCTGGGGCTGGCTTTTCTAATTATGGGTACCAACTCTCTGGGGATGGCTTTTCTAATTGTGGGCACAAACTCTCTGGGGCTGGCTTTTCTAATTGTGGGTACCATCTCTCTGGGGCTGGTTTTTCTAATTGTGGGCACCAACTCTCTGGAGCTGGCTTTTCTAATTGTGGGCACCAACTCTCTGGGGCTGGCTTTTCTAATTCTGGGCACCAACTCTCTGGGGCTGGCTTTTCTAATTGTGCGCACCAACTCTATGGGGCTGGCTTTTCTAATTGTGGTCACCAACTCTCTGGGGCTGGCTTTTCTAATTGTGGGCACAAACTCTCTGGGGCTGGCTTTTCTAATTGTTGGCACCAACTCTCTGGGCCTTGCTTTTCTAATTGTGGGCACAAACTCTCTGGGGCTGGCTTTTCTAATTGTGGGCACCAACTCTCTGGGGCCGGCTTTTCTAATTGTGCACCAACTCTCTGGGGCTGGCTTTTCTAATTGTGGGCACCAACTCTCTGGGGCTGGCTTTTCTAATTGTAGGAACCAACTCTCTCGGGTTGGCTTTTCTAATTGTGGGCACCAACTCTCTGGGGCTGGCTTTTCTAATTGTGGTCACCAACTCTCTGGGGCTGGCTTTTCTAACTGTGGGCACCAACTCTCTGGGGATGGCTTTTCTAATTGTGGGCACCAACTCTCTGAGGTTGGCTTTTCTAATTGTGGGCACCGACTCTCTGGGGCTGGCTTTTCTAATTGTGGGCACCAACTCTCTGGGGCTGGCTTTTCTAATTGTGGGCACCATCTCTCTGGGGCTAGCTTTTCTAATTGCGGGATTTTCTAATTGTGGGTACAAACTCTATGGAGCTGGCTTTTCTAATTGTTGGCACCAACTCTCTGGGGCTGGCTTTTCTAATTGTGGGCACCAACTCTCTGGGGCTGGCTTTTCTAAATGTGTACACCAACTCACTGATGATGGCTTTTCTAATTGCGTGCACCAACTCTCTGGGGCAGGCTTTTCTAATTGTGGGCACCAACTCTCTGGGGATGGCTTTTCTAATTATGGGTACCAACTCTCTGGGGATGGCTTTTCTAATTGTGGGCACAAACTCTCTGGGGCTGGCTTTTCTAATTGTGGGCACCATCTCTCTGGGGCTGGTTTTTCTAATTGTGGGCACCAACTCTCTGGAGCTGGCTTTTCTAATTGTGGGTACCATCTCTCTGGGGCTGGTTTTTCTAATTGTGGGCACCAACTCTCTGGAGCTGGCTTTTCTAATTGTTGGCACCAACTCTCTGGGGCTGGCTTTTCTAATTGTGGGCACCAACTCTCTGGGGCTGGCTTTTCTAATTGTGGGCACCAACTCTCTGGGGGTGGCTTTTCTAATTGTGTGCACCAACTCTCTGGGGCAGGCTTTTCTAATTGTGGGCACCAACTCTCTGGGGGTGGCTTTTCTAATTGTGTGTACCAACTCTCTTGGGCTGGCTTTTCTAATTATGGATACCAACTCTCTGGGGCAGGCTTTTCTAATTGTGGGCACCAACTCTCTGGGGTTGGCTTTTCTAATTATGGGTACCAACTCTCTGGGGATTGCTTTTCTAATTGTGGGCACCATCTCTCTGGGGCTGGCTTTTCTAATTGTGGGCACCAACTCTCTGGAGCTGGCTTTTCTAATTGTGGGCACCAACTCTCTGGAGATGGCTTTTCTAATTGTGGGCACCAACTCTCTGGGGCTGGCTTTTCTAATTGTGGACACCAACTCTCTGGGGCTGGCTTTTCTAATTGTGGGCACCAACTCTCTGGAGCTGGCTTTTCTAATTGTGGGCACCAACTCTCTGGGGTTGGCTTTTCTAATTGTGGGCACCAACTCTCTGGAGCTGGCTTTTCTAATTGTGCACCAACTCTCTGGGGCTGGCTTTTCTAATTGTGGGCACCAACTCTCTGGGGCTGGCTTTTCTAATTGTAGGCACCAACTCTCTCGGGTTGGCTTTTCTAATTGTGGGCACCAACTCTCTGGGGCTGGCTTTTCTAATTGTGGTCACCAACTCTCTGGGGCTGGCTTTTCTAACTGTGGGCACCAACTCTCTGGGGATGGCTTTTCTAATTGTGGGCACCAACTCTCTGAGGTTGGCTTTTCTAATTGTGGGCACCGACTCTCTGGGGCTGGCTTTTCTAATTGTGGGCACCAACTCTCTGGGGCTGGCTTTTCTAATTGTGGGCACCATCTCTCTGGGGCTAGCTTTTCTAATTGCGGGATTTTCTAATTGTGGGTACAAACTCTATGGAGCTGGCTTTTCTAATTGTGGGCTCCAACTCTCTGGGGCTGGTTTTTCTAATTTTGGGCACCAACTCTCTGGAGCTGGCATTTCTAATTATTGGCACCAATTCTCTGGGGCTGGCTTTTCTAATTGTGGGTACCATCTCTCTGGGGCTGGTTTTTCTAATTGTGGGCACCAACTCTCTGGAGCTGGCATTTCTAATTATTGGCACCAACTCTCTGGGGCTGGCTTTTCTAATTGTGGGCACCAACTCTCTGGGGCTGGCTTTTCTAAATGTGTACACCAACTCACTGATGATGGCTTTTCTAATTGCGTGCACCAACTCTCTGGGGCTTGCTTTTCTAATTGTGGGCACCAACTCTCTGGGGCTGGCTTTTCTAATTATGGGTACCAACTCTCTGGGGATGGCTTTTCTAATTGTGGGTACCAACTCTCTGGGGCAGGCTTTTCTAATTGTGGGCACAAACTCTCTGGGGCTGGCTTTTCTAATTGTGGGTACCATCTCTCTGGGGCTGGTTTTTCTAATTGTGGGCACCAACTCTCTGGAGCTGGCTTTTCTAATTGTGGGTACCATCTCTCTGGGGCTGGTATTTCTAATTGTGGGCACCAACTCTCTGGAGCTGGCTTTTCTAATTGTTGGCACCAACTCTCTGGGGCTGGCTTTTCTAATTGTGGGCACCAACTCTCTGGGGCTGGCTTTTCTAATTGTGGGCACCAACTCTCTGGGGGTGGCTTTTCTAATTGTGTGCACCAACTCTCTGGGGCAGGCTTTTCTAATTGTGGGCACCAACTCTCTGGGGGTGGCTTTTCTAATTGTGTGCACCAACTCTCTGGGGCAGGCTTTTCTAATTGTGGGCACCAACTCTCTGGGGCTGGCTTTTCTAATTATGGATACCAACTCTCTGGGGCTTGCTTTTCTAATTGCGGGCACGAACTCTCTTGGGCTGGCTTATCTAATTATGGAAACCAACTCTCTGGGGCAGACTTTTCTAATTGTGGGCACCAACTCTCTGGGGTTGGCTTTTCTAATTATGGGTACCAACTCTCTGGGGGTGGCTTTTCTAATTGTGGGCACCATCTCTCTGGGGCTGGCTTTTCTAATTGTGGGCACCAACTCTCTGGAGCTGGCTTTTCTAATTGTGGGCACCAACTCTCTGGAGCTGGCTTTTCTAATTGTGGGCACCAACTCTCTGGGGCTGGCTTTTCTAATTGTGGACACCAACTCTCTGGGGCTGGCTTTTCTAATTGTGGGCACCAACTCTCTGGAGCTGGCTTTTCTAATTGTGGGCACCAACTCTCTGGGGTTGGCTTTTCTAATTGTGGGCACCAACTCTCTGGAGCTGGATTTTCTAATTGTGGGCACCAACTCTCTGGGGCTGGCTTTTCTAATTGTGGGCACCAACTCTCTGGGGCTGGCTTTTGTAATTGTGGGCACCAACTCTCTGGAGCTGGCTTTTCTAATTGTGGTCACCAACTCTTTGGGGTTGGCTTTTCTTTTTTAATTACAATTATATGTTATTATCACTGGCAAGCTAAGTGATCTCCCACTGAATTGTGAGTGGGAAAGTGCATATTGCCATGTTTGGCTGGATGTGGTGATGTATCTATCTATCTATCTTCCTGGATGTCCTCCCGTGACAAACATGAATGGATAAAATTGGATTGTGTGCACCTTCTTCCCAGGCAGTAGTTGTGGCATAAATTACTGATGATGGAGCACACACTCAACACACACACAGTATAAAATACACTCAAGTCTGCAAACTGTCTCTCTTGAGAATGTCTGAGCTTCTTGTCAGCTTCTGGTCTGCTGTGGCCACAGCTCTGCCTGATGGCCGCACTCGTAGTGTGATTCCCTCCCCCACCGGCCAGCCTGTTGTGGTGTGGGGCATCTGGTTGTGCAGCCAGGCAGAAGGATGTCCTCTGTAAGCACCTCCATTATATCTGCACTTCTCTGCTGTGATAGACAACAACACAACAAGTGCCAGTACATAACACACATGGACACTAGTTTTTCTGCAGTGCCAGTACATAACACACATGGACACTAGTTTTTCTGCAGTGTCAGTACATAACACACATGGACACTAGTTTTTCTGCAGTGCCAGTACATAACACACATGGACACTAGTTTTTCTGCAGTGCCAGTACATAACACACATGGACACTAGTTTTTCTGGAACATTTATCTCAGCAGCTTGCAGCTGCTTGTAAGAGTGGCTGGTGTGTGCTGCTAGGCAACCATTGTCTGATGCCCTGAGGGCTTGTGTGAGCATCTACACACCTCCAAAGTGGCCCAGCCAACATTATCATGGTGGGTGTGAGGCTGGCCAACCTTGCCAGACCTAGAGATAGCTCTCATCATCACCCTGACCCAATACCTGCCCAGACACCCTCATGGGATTCAGACCCTCACATTTTAATTAGGCATGCTCCCTCCCTCCTTCCCATATTGGCTGCCCTCCAAACAAAACCACTTGAGTAAAGTGTAAAGGAGCACTAATGAATGCCCAACAGCTACTGTCCCATCCAACACAGCCTGCAGCTAGTGTATGTGTGTGTGTATGTGTGTGAGTGTGTGTGTGTATGTGTGTGTGTGCTCCCCCTGATGCTTATGAATTATGCCTGCCATTAGCCTGCCCTCACTGGGCACAGCTCAAGCTATGCAAGTGTCCTTGCTGTTTGCTGCTGACCTTGCCCATGGCCTTCATTCTTCCCTTCCTTCTCTCTCCAGGTCTCCTCCACTTCCCTGTGGGCATGGCAAGTGTCTGTGAGGGCAGAGAGGCTGATCAGCTGCTGTGCTCAGGGAGACTGTCTGGGGAGGCTGAAATACTCACAGACATCTGGAGAAGAGACAATTCTAGTCACTAGCTACAACAATATAACTCTAAATACTGAACATGTATTTATATAGTGTTCTATAGAGGCAACACTTAAGGGAGGCTTTTACCATTTCTGGGGTGGTCGACACAACTTGTCATAACTTTTTTATTTATTTCTCAATGCAGGTGAAATTTTATCAAGATGCAGTGTATTGAATGTGCTTTCTTTTGATATGCTCAGATTTTGCATATCTACTATATACCTAGGTGAAGTTATGGATCCCACCTCAGTATCAGGGGCAAATATTCTAACTCATGGCCACTTAGTCCTAACCACTTCCCACTTAGGAAGTGCTTAGAGTGATCATAGAAGTGAAAAGTGAATGGCTAAAAATATCATTAGCACAACAACTGAATTTTAAGAGAGGTCAACCTGAAGTTCTAAACATGGTATGTATATCCATATGCATACCTTCACCATGGATGGACTTAAACATGTTTTAATCATTCACTTTTTGGAGCAGGGAAAGGGCTTTCAAATGATATATTAAAATCTTGTATACATTAAAAAATGAGCAAGTTAGAATATTTCCAGATTTGGAAACTGATTTTCAGGAGAAGCCATGAAAAGTGGGTGTGTTTTGGGTTTTTTTTTTGGTTGGTAAAAATCGAAATGATGACGGTTGCCTGACAGGATGTACAGATCATGTGATGACAGCACATGGCTGCGTGGTAACTATGGTAATTGGAAGCTTACTGAGAGCTTCATTTAGAGTCCTTTTCCAGACTTCTATCATGAGAACAGTTAGGGAGATACGCTTACCTTTGGCAGGAGCACCGTTTTCAAGATTCAAACGGTATTTTGTATATATATAGCTTGATAATGTGAAATAGAATGCACAAAAAGGTGCATAACTTCATAATGGAGCATTGAAATACTCTGAAACTTGAAACATAACAACTACATGCATCAAGGTATAGAACAGAGCAATAAAAAAATAAAAAATTTAAATAAATAAAAAATGGTAAAAGCCTCCCCTGCCATGAGTTGTATAATATTTTTTGACTAAATTTCATTTTCCCATGTGTGGGTGGGGGCAGGTTGACAATAGCTCTATGAGGACACACACTCCACCAACACCTCACTGGGTGGGGGCAGGTTGACAATATTTAGCTCTATGAGGACACACACTCCACCAACACCTCACCGGGTGGAGGCAAGTTGACAATAGCTCTATGAGGACACACACTCCACCAACACCTCACTGGGTGGGGGCAGGTTGACAATAGCTCTATGAGGACACACACTCCACCAACACCTCACTGGGTGGGGGCAGGTTGACAATAGCTCTATGAGGACACACACTCCACCAACACCTCACTGGGTGGAGGCAGGTTGACAATATTTAGCTCTATGAGGACACACACTCCACCAACACCTCACCGGGTGGAGGCAAGTTGACAATAGCTCTATGAGGACACACACTCCACCAACACCTCACTGGGTGGGGGCAGGTTGACAATAGCTCTATGAGGACACACACTCCACCAACACCTCACTGGGTGGGGGCAGGTTGACAATAGCTCTATGAGGACACACACTCCACCAACACCTCACTGGGTGGAGGCAGGTTGACAATATTTAGCTCTATGAGGACACACACTCCACCAACACCTCACCGGGTGGAGGCAAGTTGACAATAGCTCTATGAGGACACACACTCCACCAACACCTCACTGGGTGGGGGCAGGTTGACAATAGCTCTATGAGGACACACACTCCACCAACACCTCACTGGGTGGGGGCAGGTTGACAATAGCTCTATGAGGACACACACTCCACCAACACCTCACTGGGTGGGGGCAGGTTGACAATAGCTCTATGAGGACACACACTCCACCAACACCTCACTGGGTGGGGGCAGGTTGACAATATTTAGCTCTATGAGGACACACACTCCACCAACACCTCACTGGGTGGAGGCAGGTTGACAATAGCTCTATGAGGACACACACTCCACCAACACCTCACTGGGTGGAGGCAGGTTGACAATAGCTCTATGAGGACACACTCCACCAACACCTCACTGGGTGGAGGCAGGTTGACAATAGCTCTATGAGGACACACTCCACCAACACCTCACTGGGTGGAGGCAGGTTGACAATAGCTCTATGAGGACACACACTCCACCAACACCTCACTGGGTGGGGGTAGGTTGACAATAGCTCTATGAGGACACACACTCCACCAACACCTCACTGGGTGGGGGCAGGTTGACAATAGCTCTATGAGGACACACACTCCACCAACACCTCACTGGGTGGGGGCAGGTTGACAATAGCTCTATGAGGACACACACTCCACCAACACCTCACTGGGTGGAGGCAAGTTGACAATAGCTCTATGAGGACACACACTCCACCAACACCTCACTGGGTGGGGGCAGGTTGACAATAGCTCTATGAGGACACACACTCCACCAACACCTCACTGGGTGGGGGCAGGTTGACAATATTTAGCTCTATGAGGACACACACTCCACCAACACCTCACTGAGTGGAGGCAGGTTGACAATAGCTCTATGAGGACACACACTCCACCAACACCTCACTGGGTGGGGGCAGGTTGACAATAGCTCTATGAGGACACACACTCCACCAACACCTCACTGGGTGGAGGCAGATTGACAATAGCTCTATGAGGACACACTCCACCAACACCTCACTGGGTGGGGGCAGGTTGACAATAGCTCTATGAGGACACACACTCCACCAACACCTCACTGGGTGGAGGCAGGTTGACAATAGCTCTATGAGGACACACACTCCACCAACACCTCACTGGGTGGAGGCAAGTTGACAATAGCTCTATGAGGACATACACTCCACCAACACCTCACTGGGTGGAGGCAGGTTGACAATAGCTCTATGAGGACACACACTCCACCAACACCTCACTGGGTGGGGGCAGGTTGACAATAGCTCTATGAGGACACACACTCCACCAACACCTCACTGGGTGGGGGCAGGTTGACAATATTTAGCTCTATGAGGACACACACTCCACCAACACCTCACCGGGTGGAGGCAAGTTGACAATAGCTCTATGAGGACACACACTCCACCAACACCTCACTGGGTGGGGGCAGGTTGACAATAGCTCTATGAGGACACACACTCCACCAACACCTCACTGGGTGGGGGCAGGTTGACAATAGCTCTATGAGGACACACACTCCACCAACACCTCACTGGGTGGGGGCAGGTTGACAATATTTAGCTCTATGAGGACACACACTCCACCAACACCTCACTGGGTGGAGGCAGGTTGACAATAGCTCTATGAGGACACACTCCACCAACACCTCACTGGGTGGAGGCAGGTTGACAATAGCTCTATGAGGACACACACTCCACCAACACCTCACTAGGTGGGGGCAGGTTGACAATAGCTCTATGAGGACATACACTCCACCAACACCTCACTGGGTGGGGGCAGGTTGACAATAGCTCTATGAGGACACACACTCCACCAACACCTCACTGGGTGGGGGCAGGTTGACAATAGCTCTATGAGGACACACACTCCACCAACACCTCACTGGGTGGGGGCAGATTGACAATAGCTCTATGAGGACACACACTCCACCAACACCTCACTGGGTGGAGGCAGGTTGACAATAGCTCTATGAGGACACACACTCCACCAACACCTCACTGGGTGGAGGCAAGTTGACAATAGCTCTATGAGGATACACACTCCACCAACACCTCACTGGGTGGGGGCAGGTTGACAATAGCTCTATGAGGACACACACTCCACCAACACCTCACTGGGTGGAGGCAGGTTGACAATAGCTCTATGAGGACACACACTCCACCAACACCTCACTGGGTGGAGGCAGGTTGACAATAGCTCTATGAGGACACACACTCCACCAACACCTCACTGGGTGGGGGCAGGTTGACAATAGCTCTATGAGGACACACACTCCACCAACACCTCACTGGGTGGAGGCAGATTGACAATAGCTCTATGAGGACACACTCCACCAACACCTCACTGGGTGGGGGCAGGTTGACAATAGCTCTATGAGGACACACACTCCACCAACACCTCACTGGGTGGGGGCAGGTTGACAATAGCTCTATGAGGACACACACTCCACCAACACCTCACTGGGTGGGGGCAGGTTGACAATAGCTCTATGAGGACACACACTCCACCAACACCTCACTGGGTGGGGGCAGGTTGACAATAGCTCTATGAGGACACACACTCCACCAACACCTCACTGGGTGGGGGCAGGTTGACAATAGCTCTATGAGGACACACACTCCACCAACACCTCACTGGGTGGGGGCAGGTTGACAATAGCTCTATGAGGACACACACTCCACCAACACCTCACTGGGTGGGGGCAGGTTGTCAATAGCTCTATGAGGACACACACTCCACCAACACCTCACTGGGTGGGGGCAGGTTGACAATATTTAGCTCTATGAGGACACACACTCCACCAACACCTCACTGGGTGGGGGCAGGTTGACAATAGCTCTATGAGGACACACACTCCACCAACACCTCACTGGGTGGAGGCAAGTTGACAATACCTCTATGAGGACACACACTCCACCAACACCTCACTGGGTGGGGGCAGGTTGACAATAGCTCTATGAGGACACACACTCCACCAACACCTCACTGGGTGGGGGCAGGTTGACAATAGCTCTATGAGGACACACACTCCACCAACACCTCACTGGGTGGGGGCAGGTTGACAATAGCTCTATGAGGACACACACTCCACCAACACCTCACTGGGTGGGGGCAGGTTGACAATAGCTCTATGAGGATACACTCTCCACCAACACCTCACTGGGTGGAGGCAGGTTGACAATAGCTCTATGAGGATACACACTCCACCAATACCTCACTGGGTGGGGGCAGGTTGACAATACCTCTATGAGGACACACACTCCTCCAACACCTCACTGGGTGGGGGCAGGTTGACAATAGCTCTATGAGGACACACACTCCACCAACACCTCACTGGGTGGGGGCAGGTTGACAATAGCTCTATGAGGACACACACTCCACCAACACCTCACTGAGTGGAGGCAGGTTGACAATAGCTCTATGAGGACACACACTCCACCAACACCTCACTGGGTGGAGGCAGGTTGACAATAGCTCTATGAGGACACACACTCCACCAACACCTCACTGGGTGGGGGCAGGTTGACAATAGCTCTATGAGGACACACACTCCACCAACACCTCACTGGGTGGAGGCAGGTTGACAATAGCTCTATGAGGACATACACTCCACCAACACTTCACTGGGTGGAGGCAGGTTGACAATAGCTCTATGAGGACACACACTCCACCAACACCTCACTGGGTGGAGGCAGGTTGACAATAGCTCTATGAGGACACACACTCCACCAACACCTCACTGGGTGGTGGCAGGTTGACAATAGCTCTATGAGGACACACACTCCACCAACACTTCACTGGGTGGAGGCAGGTTGACAATAGCTCTATGAGGACACACACTCCACCAACACCTCACTGGGTGGGGGCAGGTTGACAATAGCTCTATGAGGACACACACTCCACCAACACCTCACTGGGTGGGGGCAGGTTGACAATAGCTCTATGAGGACACACACTCCACCAACACCTCACTGGGTGGGGGCAGGTTGACAATAGCTCTATGAGGACACACACTCCACCAACACCTCACTGGGTGGGGGCAGGTTGACAATAGCTCTATGAGGACACACACTCCACCAACACCTCACTGGGTGGAGGCAGGTTTACAATAGCTCTATGAGGACACACACTCCACCAACACCTCACTGGGTGGGGGCAGGTTGATAATAGCTCTATGAGGACACACACTCCACCAACACCTCACTGGGTGGAGGCAGGTTGACAATAGCTCTATGAGGACACACACTCCACCAACACCTCACAGGGTGGGGGCAGGTTGACAATAGCTCTATGAGGACACACACTCCACCAACACCTCACTGGGTGGAGGCAGGTTGACCATAGCTCTATCAGGACACACACTCCACCAACACCTCACTGGGTGGAGGCAGGTTGACAATAGCTCTATGAGGACACACACTCCACCGACACCTCATTGGGTGGGGGCAGGTTGACAATAGCTCTATGAGGACACACACTCCACCAACACCTCACTGGGTGGGGGCAGGTTGACAATAGCTCTATGAGGACACACACTCCACCAACACCTCACTGGGTGGAGGCAGGTTGACAATAGCTCTATGAGGACATACACTCCACCAACACTTCACTGGGTGGAGGCAGGTTGACAATAGCTCTATGAGGACACACACTCCACCAACACCTCACTGGGTGGAGGCAGGTTGACAATAGCTCTATGAGGACACACACTCCACCAACACCTCACTGGGTGGAGGCAGGTTGACAATAGCTCTATGAGGACACACACTCCACCAACACTTCACTGGGTGGAGGCAGGTTGACAATAGCTCTATGAGGACACACACTCCACGAACACCTCACTGGGTGGGGGCAGGTTGACAATAGCTCTATGAGGACACACACTCCACCAACACCTCACTGGGTGGGGGCAGGTTGACAATAGCTCTATGAGGACACACACTCCACCAACACCTCACTGGGTGGGGGCAGGTTGACAATAGCTCTATGAGGACACACTCCGCCAACACCTCACTGGGTGGAGGCAGGTTGACAATAGCTCTATGAGGACACACTCCACCAACACCTCACTGGGTGGAGGCAGGTTGACAATAGCTCTATGTGGACACACACTCCACCAACACCTCATTGGGTGGGGGCAGGTTGACAATAGCTCTATGAGGACACACACTCCACCAACACCTCACTGGGTGGGGGCAGGTTGACAATAGCTCTATGAGGACACACACTCCACCAACACCTCACTGGGTGGGGGCAGGTTGACAATAGCTCTATGAGGACACACACTCCACCAACACCTCACTGGGTGGAGGCAGGTTGACAATAGCTCTATGAGGACACACACTCCACCAACACCTCACAGGGCTCTATGAGGACACACACTCCACCAACACCTCACTGGGTGGGGGCAGGTTGATAATAGCTCTATGAGGACACACACTCCACCAACACCTCACTGGGTGGAGGCAGGTTGACAATAGCTCTACGAGGACACACACTCCACCAACACCTCACAGGGCTCTATGAGGACACACACTCCACCAACACCTCACTGGGTGGGGGCAGGTTGATAATAGCTCTATGAGGACACACACTCCACCAACACCTCACTGGGTGGAGGCAGGTTGACAATAGCTCTATGAGGACACACACTCCACCAACACCTCACAGGGCTCTATGAGGACACACACTCCACCAACACCTCACTGGGTGGGGGCAGGTTGATAATAGCTCTATGAGGACACACACTCCACCAACACCTCACTGGGTGGAGGCAGGTTGACAATAGCTCTATGAGGACACACACTCCACCAACACCTCACAGGGCTCTATGAGGACACACACTCCACCAACACCTCACTGGGTGGGGGCAGGTTGATAATAGCTCTATGAGGACACACACTCCACCAACACCTCACTGGGTGGGGGCAGGTTGATAATAGCTCTATGAGGACACACACTCCACCAACACCTCACTGGGTGGAGGCAGGTTGACAATAGCTCTATGAGGACACACACTCCACCAACACCTCACTGGGTGGGGGCAGGTTGACAATAGCTCTATGAGGACACACACTCCACCAACACCTCACTGGGTGGGGGCAGGTTGATAATAGCTCTATGAGGACACACACTCCACCAACACCTCACTGGGTGGAGGCAGGTTGACAATAGCTCTATGAGGACACACACTCCACCAACACCTCACAGGGTGGGGGCAGGTTGACAATAGCTCTATGAGGACACACACTCCACCAACACCTCACTGGGTGGAGGCAGGTTGACCATAGCTCTATCAGGACACACACTCCACCAACACCTCACTGGGTGGAGGCAGGTTGACAATAGCTCTATGAGGACACACACTCCACCGACACCTCATTGGGTGGGGGCAGGTTGACAATAGCTCTATGAGGACACACACTCCACGAACACCTCACTGGGTGGGGGCAGGTTGACAATAGCTCTATGAGGACACACACTCCACCAACACCTCACTGGGTGGAGGCAGGTTGACAATAGCTCTATGAGGACACACAATCCACCAACACCTCACTGGGTGGGGGCAGGTTGACAATAGCTCTATGAGGACACACACTCCACCAACACCTCACTGGGTGGGGGCAGGTTGACAATAGCTCTATGAGGACACACTCCACCAACACCTCACTGGGTGGAGGCAGGTTGACAATAGCTCTATGAGGATACACTCCACCAACACCTCACTGGGTGGAGGCAGGTTGACAATAGCTCTATGAGGACACACACTCCACCAATACCTCACTGGGTGGGGGCAGGTTGACAATAGCTCTATGAGGACACACACTCCACCAACACCTCACTGGGTGGGGGCAGGTTGACAATAGCTCTATGAGGACACACACTCCACCAACACCTCACTGGGTGGGGGCAGGTTGACAATAGCTCTATGAGGACACACACTCCACCAACACCTCACTGGGTGGAGGCAGGTTGACAATAGCTCTATGAGGACACACACTCCACCAACACCTCACTGGGTGGAGGCAGGTTGACAATAGCTCTATGAGGACACACTCCACCAACACCTCACTGGGTGGGGGCAGGTTGACAATAGCTCTATGAGGACACACACTCCACCAACACCTCACTGGGTGGGGGCAGGTTGACAATATTTAGCTCTATGAGGACACACACTCCACCAACACCTCACTGGGTGGAGGCAGGTTGACAATAGCTCTATGAGGACACACTCCACCAACACCTCACTGGGTGGAGGCAGGTTGACAATAGCTCTATGAGGACACACACTCCACCAACACCTCACTGGGTGGAGGCAAGTTGACAATAGCTCTATGAGGACACACACTCCACCAACACCTCACTGGGTGGAGGCAAGTTGACAATAGCTCTATGAGGACACACACTCCACCAACACCTCACTGGGTGGGGGCAAGTTGACAATAGCTCTATGAGGACACACACTCCACCAACACCTCACTGGGTGGAGGCAGGTTGACAATAGCTCTATGAGGACACACACTCCACCAACACCTCACTGGGTGGGGGCAAGTTGACAATAGCTCTATGAGGACACACACTCCACCAACACCTCACTGGGTGGAGGCAGGTTGACAATAGCTCTATGAGGACACACACTCCACCAACACCTCACTGGGTGGAGGCAAGTTGACAATAGCTCTATGAGGACACACACTCCACCAACACCTCACTGGGTGGGGGCAAGTTGACAATAGCTCTATGAGGACACACACTCCACCAACACCTCACTGGGTGGGGGCAGGTTGACAATAGCTCTATGAGGACACACACTCCACCAACACCTCACTGGGTGGGGGCAGGTTGACAATAGCTCTATGAGGACACACACTCCACCAACACCTCACTGGGTGGAGGCAGGTTGACAATAGCTCTATGAGGACACACACTCCACCAACACCTCACTGGGTGGGGGCAGGTTGACAATAGCTCTATGAGGACACACACTCCACCAACACCTCACTGGGTGGGGGCAGGTTGACAATAGCTCTATGAGGACACACACTCCACCAACACCTCACTGGGTGAGGGCAGGTTGACAATAGCTCTATGAGGACACACACTCCACCAACACCTCACTGGGTGGAGGCAGGTTGACAATAGCTCTATGAGGACACACACTCCACCAACACCTCACTGGGTGGGGGCAGGTTGACAATAGCTCTATGAGGACACACACTCCACCAACACCTCACTGGGTGGGGGCAGGTTGACAATAGCTCTATGAGGACACACACTCCACCAACACCTCACTGGGTGGGAGCAGGTTGACAATAGCTCTACGAGGACACACACTCCACCAACACCTCACTGGGTGGGGGCAGGTTGATAATAGCTCTATGAGGACACACACTCCACCAACACCTCACAGGGCTCTATGAGGACACACACTCCACCAACACCTCACTGGGTGGAGGCAGGTTGACAATAGCTCTATGAGGACACACACTCCACCAACACCTCACTGGGTGGAGGCAGGTTGACAATAGCTCTATGAGGACACACACTCCACCAACACCTCACTGGGTGGAGGCAGGTTGACAATAGCTCTATGAGGACACACACTCCACCGACACCTCATTGGGTGGGGGCAGGTTGACAATAGCTCTATGAGGACACACACTCCACGAACACCTCACTGGGTGGGGGCAGGTTGACAATAGCTCTATGAGGACACACACTCCACCAACACCTCACTGGGTGGAGGCAGGTTGACAATAGCTCTATGAGGACACACAATCCACCAACACCTCACTGGGTGGGGGCAGGTTGACAATAGCTCTATGAGGACACACACTCCACCAACACCTCACTGGGTGGGGGCAGGTTGACAATAGCTCTATGAGGACACACTCCGCCAACACCTCACTGGGTGGAGGCAGGTTGACAATAGCTCTATGAGGACACACTCCACCAACACCTCACTGGGTGGAGGCAGGTTGACAATAGCTCTATGTGGACACACACTCCACCAACACCTCATTGGGTGGGGGCAGGTTGACAATAGCTCTATGAGGACACACACTCCACCAACACCTCACTGGGTGGGGGCAGGTTGACAATAGCTCTATGAGGACACACACTCCACCAACACCTCACTGGGTGGAGGAAGGTTGACAATAGCTCTATGAGGACACACACTCCACCAACACCTCACAGGGCTCTATGAGGACACACACTCCACCAACACCTCACTGGGTGGGGGCAGGTTGATAATAGCTCTATGAGGACACACACTCCACCAACACCTCACTGGGTGGAGGCAGGTTGACAATAGCTCTACGAGGACACACACTCCACCAACACCACACAGGGCTCTATGAGGACACACACTCCACCAACACCTCAATGGGTGGGGGCAGGTTGATAATAGCTCTATGAGGACACACACTCCACCAACACCTCACTGGGTGGAGGCAGGTTGACAATAGCTCTATGAGGACACACACTCCACCAACACCTCACAGGGCTCTATGAGGACACACACTCCACCAACACCTCACTGGGTGGGGGCAGGTTGATAATAGCTCTATGAGGACACACACTCCACCAACACCTCACTGGGTGGAGGCAGGTTGACAATAGCTCTATGAGGACACACACTCCACCAACACCTCACTGGGTGGGGGCAGGTTGATAATAGCTCTATGAGGACACACACTCCACCAACACCTCACTGGGTGGAGGCAGGTTGACAATAGCTCTACGAGGACACACACTCCACCAACACCTCACAGGGCTCTATGAGGACACACACTCCACCAACACCTCACTGGGTGGGGGCAGGTTGATAATAGCTCTATGAGGACACACACTCCACCAACACCTCACTGGGTGGAGGCAGGTTGACAATAGCTCTATGAGGACACACACTCCACCAACACCTCACAGGGTGGGGGCAGGTTGACAATAGCTCTATGAGGACACACACTCCACCAACACCTCACTGGGTGGAGGCAGGTTGACCATAGCTCTATCAGGACACACACTCCACCAACACCTCACTGGGTGGAGGCAGGTTGACAATAGCTCTATGAGGACACACACTCCACCGACACCTCATTGGGTGGGGGCAGGTTGACAATAGCTCTATGAGGACACACACTCCACGAACACCTCACTGGGTGGGGGCAGGTTGACAATAGCTCTATGAGGACACACACTCCACCAACACCTCACTGGGTGGAGGCAGGTTGACAATAGCTCTATGAGGACACACAATCCACCAACACCTCACTGGGTGGGGGCAGGTTGACAATAGCTCTATGAGGACACACACTCCACCAACACCTCACTGGGTGGGGGCAGGTTGACAATAGCTCTATGAGGACACACTCCACCAACACCTCACTGGGTGGAGGCAGGTTGACAATAGCTCTATGAGGACACACTCCACCAACACCTCACTGGGTGGAGGCAGGTTGACAATAGCTCTATGAGGACACACACTCCACCAACACCTCACTGGGTTGGGGCAGGTTGACAATAGCTCTATGTGGACACACACTCCACCAACACCTCACTGGGTGGGGGCAGGTTGACAATAGCTCTATGAGGACACACACTCCACCAACACCTCACTGGGTGGGGGCAGGTTGACAATATTTAGCTCTATGAGGACACACTCCACCAACACCTCACTGGGTGGAGGCAGGTTGACAATAGCTCTATGAGGACACACACTCCACCAACACCTCACTGGGTGGGGGCAGGTTGACAATAGCTCTATGAGGACACACACTCCACCAACACCTCACTGGGTGGGGGCAGGTTGACAATATTTAGCTCTATGAGGACACACTCCACCAACACCTCACTGGGTGGAGGCAGGTTGACAATAGCTCTATGAGGACACACACTCCACCAACACCTCACTGGGTGGAGGCAGGTTGACAATAGCTCTATGAGGACACACACTCCACCAACACCTCACTGGGTGGGGGCAGGTTGACAATAGCTCTATGAGGACACACACTCCACCAACACCTCACTGGGTGGAGGCAAGTTGACAATAGCTCTATGAGGACACACACTCCACCAACACCTCACTGGGTGGAGGCAGGTTGACAATAGCTCTATGAGGACACACTCCACCAACACCTCACTGGGTGGGGGCAGGTTGACAATAGCTCTATGAGGACACACTCCACCAACACCTCACTGGGTGGGGGCAGGTTGACAATTGCTCTATGAGGACACACACTCCACCGACACCTCACTGGGTGGGGGCAGGTTGACAATAGCTCTATGAGGACACACTCCACCAACACCTCACTGGGTGGGGGCAGGTTGACAATAGCTCTATGAGGACACACACTCCACCAACACCTCACTGGGTGGAGGCAGGTTGACAATAGCTCTATGAGGACACACACTCCACCAACACCTCACTGGGTGGGGGCAGGTTGACAATAGCTCTATGAGGACACACACTCCACCAACACCTCACTGGGTGGGGGCAGGTTGACAATAGCTCTATGAGGACACACACTCCACCAACACCTCACTGGGTGAGGGCAGGTTGACAATAGCTCTATGAGGACACACACTCCACCAACACCTCACTGGGTGGAGGCAGGTTGACAATAACTCTATGAGGACACACACTCCACCAACACCTCACTGGGTGGGGGCAGGTTGACAATAGCTCTATGAGGACACACACTCCACCAACACCTCACTGGGTGGAGGCAGGTTGACAATAGCTCTATGAGGACACACACTCCACCAACACCTCACTGGGTGGGAGCAGGTTGACAATAGCTCTACGAGGACACACACTCCACCAACACCTCACAGGGCTCTATGAGGACACACACTCCACCAACACCTCACTGGGTGGGGGCAGGTTGATAATAGCTCTATGAGGACACACACTCCACCAACACCTCACAGGGCTCTATGAGGACACACACTCCACCAACACCTCACTGGGTGGAGGCAGGTTGACAATAGCTCTATGAGGACACACACTCCACCAACACCTCACTGGGTGGAGGCAGGTTGACAATAGCTCTATGAGGACACACACTCCACCAACACCTCACTGGGTGGGGGCAGGTTGACAATAGCTCTATGAGGACACACACTCCACCAACACCTCACTGGGTGGGGGCAGGTTGACAATAGCTCTATGAGGACACACACTCCACCAACACCTCACTGGGTGAGGGCAGGTTGACAATAGCTCTATGAGGACACACACTCCACCAACACCTCACTGGGTGGAGGCAGGTTGACAATAGCTCTATGAGGACACACACTCCACCAACACCTCACTGGGTGGGGGCAGGTTGACAATAGCTCTATGAGGACACACACTCCACCAACACCTCACTGGGTGGGGGCAGGTTGACAATAGCTCTATGAGGACACACACTCCACCAACACCTCACTGGGTGGGAGCAGGTTGACAATAGCTCTACGAGGACACACACTCCACCAACACCTCACTGGGTGGGGGCAGGTTGATAATAGCTCTATGAGGACACACACTCCACCAACACCTCACAGGGCTCTATGAGGACACACACTCCACCAACACCTCACTGGGTGGAGGCAGGTTGACAATAGCTCTATGAGGACACACACTCCACCAACACCTCACTGGGTGGAGGCAGGTTGACAATAGCTCTATGAGGACACACACTCCACCAACACCTCACTGGGTGGAGGCAGGTTGACAATAGCTCTATGAGGACACACACTCCACCGACACCTCATTGGGTGGGGGCAGGTTGACAATAGCTCTATGAGGACACACACTCCACGAACACCTCACTGGGTGGGGGCAGGTTGACAATAGCTCTATGAGGACACACACTCCACCAACACCTCACTGGGTGGAGGCAGGTTGACAATAGCTCTATGAGGACACACAATCCACCAACACCTCACTGGGTGGGGGCAGGTTGACAATAGCTCTATGAGGACACACACTCCACCAACACCTCACTGGGTGGGGGCAGGTTGACAATAGCTCTATGAGGACACACTCCGCCAACACCTCACTGGGTGGAGGCAGGTTGACAATAGCTCTATGAGGACACACTCCACCAACACCTCACTGGGTGGAGGCAGGTTGACAATAGCTCTATGTGGACACACACTCCACCAACACCTCATTGGGTGGGGGCAGGTTGACAATAGCTCTATGAGGACACACACTCCACCAACACCTCACTGGGTGGGGGCAGGTTGACAATAGCTCTATGAGGACACACACTCCACCAACACCTCACTGGGTGGAGGAAGGTTGACAATAGCTCTATGAGGACACACACTCCACCAACACCTCACAGGGCTCTATGAGGACACACACTCCACCAACACCTCACTGGGTGGGGGCAGGTTGATAATAGCTCTATGAGGACACACACTCCACCAACACCTCACTGGGTGGAGGCAGGTTGACAATAGCTCTACGAGGACACACACTCCACCAACACCACACAGGGCTCTATGAGGACACACACTCCACCAACACCTCAATGGGTGGGGGCAGGTTGATAATAGCTCTATGAGGACACACACTCCACCAACACCTCACTGGGTGGAGGCAGGTTGACAATAGCTCTATGAGGACACACACTCCACCAACACCTCACAGGGCTCTATGAGGACACACACTCCACCAACACCTCACTGGGTGGGGGCAGGTTGATAATAGCTCTATGAGGACACACACTCCACCAACACCTCACTGGGTGGAGGCAGGTTGACAATAGCTCTATGAGGACACACACTCCACCAACACCTCACTGGGTGGGGGCAGGTTGATAATAGCTCTATGAGGACACACACTCCACCAACACCTCACTGGGTGGAGGCAGGTTGACAATAGCTCTACGAGGACACACACTCCACCAACACCTCACAGGGCTCTATGAGGACACACACTCCACCAACACCTCACTGGGTGGGGGCAGGTTGATAATAGCTCTATGAGGACTAGACAATACTCTATACACGCACCAGACTATATGCACTCACTTAGTGACCCTTTACCTAACGACCCCTTACCAGTTATGTTCACTTAGCGACCCTTTACCTAGCGACACCTTACCTGTTATGTTCAGTTGCTAGCTACATTGCTATATTGCACATGGTACTTTGAGTGTAGTTTCAAATAGGCTGAATGCCTTATTCTTTATGTAGCTAGCAACTCAGTTAGGAACTCAGTGAGGAACAGGAAATCCAGAGGCAGCAAAGCACCGCCCTAATTCCAGGGAGAAGACTCAGAAGCGAACTCCAAATAAAGTGCACCATCACACTGGCAGATGCCAGTAATCAGGTGCCCTGTGAATGGCTGCGATTACAGCACTCCCAACCAGGAGGCAATCATTGCAGCAGCTCTACTCAATGCCCATACCACGACCCACCAAGCGCAGAGACCTACTCAGGCTGCCAGGGTTGAGGGAGTAAAAAGACCCGATATTTCATCAGCGGGCACCACCGAGGACTGGATATATTTCCAGTCTCGGTGGGGAGACTACACCAAGGCCACCAAGCTGGTGGGGCCGGACCGAGTGTTACAACTACTCGAGTGTTGTGATGAGCAACTTAGGAGAGACTTGACCCGAAACGCAGGGGGGACGCTCGCCGGAGGGACCGAAGAGGAAGTGCTCACGGCCATGAAGGCCCTCGCTGTCCGGGAGGAGAACGTGATGGTCGCCCGAGTAGCCCTCCATCACATGAAGCAAGACAGGGACGAGCCCATCAGAGCGTTTGCGGCGAGATTGAGAGGACAGGCTAGCGTATGCAAGTACGTCAAGGCTTGCCCGGGATGCGATCGAGAAGTGACGTATACTGAAGACATCCTCACGGACGTGCTCTGTCGAGGCATAGCAGACACAGAAATCCAAATGGATCTACTGGGAGACGCCAACCAAGCGATGTCGCTCGAGCAAGCGCTCAAGTTCATCGAGGCCAAGGAAGCCGGCAGACGATCTGCCGCACGGCTATCACTTCCGCCATCAGCGGAAGCAATGGGGAGCTCCTACCGAAGGCAAAGAAATACCACCCACCCCACCACCAACACACATTCCAGCCCCGAGATATGCACATACTGCGGCACCAAGGGGCACGGGAAGAACTCCCCCACCAGGATAAGACGAGTTGACTGCCCAGCATTCGGTTCCAAATGTGACAACTGTGATCGAGAGCACCACTTCAGCAAAATGTGCAGGAGTAAAGGCGACCATCGACCCACTAGAGGTCAGCAGGAGAATGCACTCTCAGATATGGTATGCCAAGTGACATCGTCACAACATTCTGCCACTATTGATCACCATACTTACAATAAGTTAACACACTCATGGATTAAGAAGCAATCCAGACCACAGCCCTACATCACCCTAACCGTGGAGACTCAACAGGACGATTACATCCGCCTAGGTCAACGACTGAAGGCCCCCCAACGGAGATTCACCACGCAGGCCATGGCCGATACGGGCTGCCAGAGCTGTCTGGCTGGCACTGCCACCATGAGAAAGCTAGGACTCACCCCGAAAGAGCTCCTACCCGTTCGTCTGAGGATGCGCGCTGCCAACGACAGCAAAATCACCATCCTGGGCGCCATCCTCGTCAAGCTGGCCGAACCACAGGGCAAGAGATCCACCCGGCAGATGATTTACATCACAGACCATGTAGACAAATTCTTCCTGAGCCAAGAAGCATGCGCCGACCTCGGGATCATCCCCACTGGATTCCCTTCATCCCACTGCGATTCAACCGACACGGATGCCGCCTCATCCGAGTATCCATTCCAATGCGTGTGTTCGGACTATTTCCATTACAAGGGACACGCATACCTGGTGATTGTCGATCGTTACACAAACTGGCCCATCGTCGAGCGGGCGACGAACGGATCAAAAGGCCTCATCGACGTGCTCCGACGTACATTCGCCACCTATGGTATCCCCGACGAGCTCGCGTCCGACGGCGGTCCCGAATTTACCGCCCATGACACCCAACGCTTCCTACAGGATTGGAGGGTTCATCACCGCCTAAGCTCCGTCGCCTTTCCACACGGCAACTGCCGCGCCGAGATAGCGGTCAAGACAATAAAGCGCCTCATCTCCGGCAACGTGAGAACCGATGGCAACCTCAACGTCGACTCCTTTCAGCGTGCCATATTGCAATATCGAAACTCACCAGACCCCGCCACCAAGCAATCCCCCGCGTCATGCTTATTCGGCCGCCCCACCAAGGACCTGATCCCGATACTCCCTGGCAAATACCATCCTCACCAGACCTGGCAAGACAACCTGTCTCTGAGAGAGTCGGCACTTCGCCAGCGCCACTGCCTCGCACAGGACCGCTGGTCCGAACATACCAGAACCCTCACCCCACTCAAGATCGGTGACAGGGTACGTATCCAGAACCAAATTGGTAACTACCCCACCAAATGGGACAGAACTGGTACCGTCGTGGAAGTCAAGCAATTCCACCAATATCAAGTCCGGGTGGACGGATCTGGACGCCTCTCCCTCCGCAACAGACAGTTCCTCAGGCGCTTCACCCCAGCGAACACCCCAACGGCTCGCAGATCAATCCTAGACGACATGGCCACCATTCCTCGGCCACCACTAACGTTTCCTATTACTGCTGTCGACCCTACACAACCCCCCATCACCCCTACCACTCCTATACCCACCCCACATCCACCACCAACCCCATCGCTGGACACTCCCATCACCACGCCCGCCCAGCCTCCTACCCCATCCACCCCGTCCCGCCCTACCACTCCGGCCCCTTCCGGGATCATCCCACGGGACACCACCACAGAGCAACCACCGCCTTTACGACGATCCAAAAGAACCAGGAAGCCACCTAACCGGCTGTTCTGAAGGACAAGACACAAGCCTTTGCCCTTGGACCAAAGACTGGGGGGAGATAGACAATACTCTATACACGCACCAGACTATATGCACTCACTTAGTGACCCTTTACCTAACGACCCCTTACCAGTTATGTTCACTTAGCGACCCTTTACCTAGCGACACCTTACCTGTTATGTTCAGTTGCTAGCTACATTGCTATATTGCACATGGTACTTTGAGTGTAGTTTCAAATAGGCTGAATGCCTTATTCTTTAAGGACACACACTCCACCAACACCTCACTGGGTGGAGGCAGGTTGACAATAGCTCTATGAGGACACACACTCCACCAACACCTCACAGGGTGGGGGCAGGTTGACAATAGCTCTATGAGGACACACACTCCACCAACACCTCACTGGGTGGAGGCAGGTTGACCATAGCTCTATCAGGACACACACTCCACCAACACCTCACTGGGTGGAGGCAGGTTGACAATAGCTCTATGAGGACACACACTCCACCGACACCTCATTGGGTGGGGGCAGGTTGACAATAGCTCTATGAGGACACACACTCCACGAACACCTCACTGGGTGGGGGCAGGTTGACAATAGCTCTATGAGGACACACACTCCACCAACACCTCACTGGGTGGAGGCAGGTTGACAATAGCTCTATGAGGACACACAATCCACCAACACCTCACTGGGTGGGGGCAGGTTGACAATAGCTCTATGAGGACACACACTCCACCAACACCTCACTGGGTGGGGGCAGGTTGACAATAGCTCTATGAGGACACACTCCACCAACACCTCACTGGGTGGAGGCAGGTTGACAATAGCTCTATGAGGACACACTCCACCAACACCTCACTGGGTGGAGGCAGGTTGACAATAGCTCTATGAGGACACACACTCCACCAACACCTCACTGGGTTGGGGCAGGTTGACAATAGCTCTATGTGGACACACACTCCACCAACACCTCACTGGGTGGGGGCAGGTTGACAATAGCTCTATGAGGACACACACTCCACCAACACCTCACTGGGTGGGGGCAGGTTGACAATATTTAGCTCTATGAGGACACACTCCACCAACACCTCACTGGGTGGAGGCAGGTTGACAATAGCTCTATGAGGACACACACTCCACCAACACCTCACTGGGTGGGGGCAGGTTGACAATAGCTCTATGAGGACACACACTCCACCAACACCTCACTGGGTGGGGGCAGGTTGACAATATTTAGCTCTATGAGGACACACTCCACCAACACCTCACTGGGTGGAGGCAGGTTGACAATAGCTCTATGAGGACACACACTCCACCAACACCTCACTGGGTGGAGGCAGGTTGACAATAGCTCTATGAGGACACACACTCCACCAACACCTCACTGGGTGGGGGCAGGTTGACAATAGCTCTATGAGGACACACACTCCACCAACACCTCACTGGGTGGAGGCAAGTTGACAATAGCTCTATGAGGACACACACTCCACCAACACCTCACTGGGTGGAGGCAGGTTGACAATAGCTCTATGAGGACACACTCCACCAACACCTCACTGGGTGGGGGCAGGTTGACAATAGCTCTATGAGGACACACTCCACCAACACCTCACTGGGTGGGGGCAGGTTGACAATTGCTCTATGAGGACACACACTCCACCGACACCTCACTGGGTGGGGGCAGGTTGACAATAGCTCTATGAGGACACACTCCACCAACACCTCACTGGGTGGGGGCAGGTTGACAATAGCTCTATGAGGACACACACTCCACCAACACCTCACTGGGTGGAGGCAGGTTGACAATAGCTCTATGAGGACACACACTCCACCAACACCTCACTGGGTGGGGGCAGGTTGACAATAGCTCTATGAGGACACACACTCCACCAACACCTCACTGGGTGGGGGCAGGTTGACAATAGCTCTATGAGGACACACACTCCACCAACACCTCACTGGGTGAGGGCAGGTTGACAATAGCTCTATGAGGACACACACTCCACCAACACCTCACTGGGTGGAGGCAGGTTGACAATAACTCTATGAGGACACACACTCCACCAACACCTCACTGGGTGGGGGCAGGTTGACAATAGCTCTATGAGGACACACACTCCACCAACACCTCACTGGGTGGAGGCAGGTTGACAATAGCTCTATGAGGACACACACTCCACCAACACCTCACTGGGTGGGAGCAGGTTGACAATAGCTCTACGAGGACACACACTCCACCAACACCTCACAGGGCTCTATGAGGACACACACTCCACCAACACCTCACTGGGTGGGGGCAGGTTGATAATAGCTCTATGAGGACACACACTCCACCAACACCTCACAGGGCTCTATGAGGACACACACTCCACCAACACCTCACTGGGTGGAGGCAGGTTGACAATAGCTCTATGAGGACACACACTCCACCAACACCTCACTGGGTGGAGGCAGGTTGACAATAGCTCTATGAGGACACACACTCCACCAACACCTCACTGGGTGGGGGCAGGTTGACAATAGCTCTATGAGGACACACACTCCACCAACACCTCACTGGGTGGGGGCAGGTTGACAATAGCTCTATGAGGACACACACTCCACCAACACCTCACTGGGTGGGGGCAGGTTGACAATAGCTCTATGAGGACACACACTCCACCAACACCTCACTGGGTGGAGGCAGGTTGACAATAGCTCTATGAGGACACACACTCCACCGACACCTCATTGGGTGGGGGCAGGTTGACAATAGCTCTATGAGGACACACACTCCACGAACACCTCACTGGGTGGGGGCAGGTTGACAATAGCTCTATGAGGACACACACTCCACCAACACCTCACTGGGTGGAGGCAGGTTGACAATAGCTCTATGAGGACACACAATCCACCAACACCTCACTGGGTGGGGGCAGGTTGACAATAGCTCTATGAGGACACACACTCCACCAACACCTCACTGGGTGGGGGCAGGTTGACAATAGCTCTATGAGGACACACTCCACCAACACCTCACTGGGTGGAGGCAGGTTGACAATAGCTCTATGAGGACACACTCCACCAACACCTCACTGGGTGGAGGCAGGTTGACAATAGCTCTATGTGGACACACACTCCACCAACACCTCACTAGGTGGGGGCAGGTTGACAATAGCTCTATGAGGACACACACTCCACCAACACCTCACTGGGTGGGGGCAGGTTGACAATAGCTCTATGAGGACACACACTCCACCAACACCTCACTGGGTGGGGGCAGGTTGACAATATTTAGCTCTATGAGGACACACTCCACCAACACCTCACTGGGTGGAGGCAGGTTGACAATAGCTCTATGAGGACACACACTCCACCAACACCTCACTGGGTGGGGGCAGGTTGACAATAGCTCTATGAGGACACACACTCCACCAACACCTCACTGGGTGGGGGCAGGTTGACAATATTTAGCTCTATGAGGACACACTCCACCAACACCTCACTGGGTGGAGGCAGGTTGACAATAGCTCTATGAGGACACACACTCCACCAACACCTCACTGGGTGGAGGCAGGTTGACAATAGCTCTATGAGGACACACACTCCACCAACACCTCACTGGGTGGAGGCAGGTTGACAATAGCTCTATGAGGACACACACTCCACCAACACCTCACTGGGTGGAGGCAGGTTGACAATAGCTCTATGAGGACACACACTCCACCAACACCTCACTGGGTGGAGGCAAGTTGACAATAGCTCTATGAGGACACACACTCCACCAACACCTCACCGGGTGGAGGCAGGTTGACAATAGCTCTATGAGGACACACTCCACCAACACCTCACTGGGTGGGGGCAGGTTGACAATAGCTCTATGAGGACACACTCCACCAACACCTCACTGGGTGGGGGCAGGTTGACAATTGCTCTATGAGGACACACACTCCACCGACACCTCACTGGGTGGGGGCAGGTTGACAATAGCTCTATGAGGACACACTCCACCAACACCTCACTGGGTGGGGGCAGGTTGACAATAGCTCTATGAGGACACACACTCCACCAACACCTCACTGGGTGGAGGCAGGTTGACAATAGCTCTATGAGGACACACACTCCACCAACACCTCACTGGGTGGGGGCAGGTTGACAATAGCTCTATGAGGACACACACTCCACCAACACCTCACTGGGTGGGGGCAGGTTGACAATAGCTCTATGAGGACACACACTCCACCAACACCTCACTGGGTGGGGGCAGGTTGACAATAGCTCTATGAGGACACACACTCCACCAACACCTCACTGGGTGGGGGCAGGTTGACAATAGCTCTATGAGGACACACACTCCACCAACACCTCACTGGGTGAGGGCAGGTTGACAATAGCTCTATGAGGACACACACTCCACCAACACCTCACTGGGTGGAGGCAGGTTGACAATAACTCTATGAGGACACACACTCCACCAACACCTCACTGGGTGGGGGCAGGTTGACAATAGCTCTATGAGGACACACACTCCACCAACACCTCACTGGGTGGAGGCAGGTTGACAATAGCTCTATGAGGACACACACTCCACCAACACCTCACTGGGTGGGAGCAGGTTGACAATAGCTCTACGAGGACACACACTCCACCAACACCTCACAGGGCTCTATGAGGACACACACTCCACCAACACCTCACTGGGTGGGGGCAGGTTGATAATAGCTCTATGAGGACACACACTCCACCAACACCTCACAGGGCTCTATGAGGACACACACTCCACCAACACCTCACTGGGTGGAGGCAGGTTGACAATAGCTCTATGAGGACACACACTCCACCAACACCTCACTGGGTGGAGGCAGGTTGACAATAGCTCTATGAGGACATACACTCCACCAACACCTCACTGGGTGGAGGCAGGTTGACAATAGCTCTATGAGGACACACACTCCACCAACACCTCACTGGGTGGAGGCAGGTTGACAATAGCTCTATGAGGACACACACTCCACCAACACCTCACTGGGTGGGGGCAGGTTGACAATAGCTCTATGAGGACACACACTCCACCAACACCTCACTGGGTGGGGGCAGGTTGACAATAGCTCTATGAGGACACACACTCCACCAACACCTCACTGGGTGGGGGCAGGTTGACAATAGCTCTATGAGGACACACACTCCACCAACACCTCACTGGGTGGGGGCAGGTTGACAATAGCTCTATGAGGACACACACTCCACCAACACCTCACTGGGTGGAGGCAGGTTGACAATAGCTCTATGAGGACACACACTCCACCAACACCTCACTGGGTGGAGGCAGGTTGACAATAGCTCTATGAGGACACACACTCCACCAACACCTCACTGGGTGGGGGCAGGTTGACAATAGCTCTATGAGGACACACACTCCACCAACACCTCACTGGGTGGAGGCAGGTTGACAATAGATCTATGAGGACACACACTCCACCAACACCTCACTGGGTGGGAGCAGGTTGACAATAGCTCTACGAGGACACACACTCCACCAACACCTCACAGGGCTCTATGAGGACACACACTCCACCAACACCTCACTGGGTGGGGGCAGGTTGATAATAGCTCTATGAGGACACACACTCCACCAACACCTCCCTGGGTGGAGGCAGGTTGACAATAGCTCTATGAGGACACACACTCCACCAACACCTCACTGGGTGGAGGCAGGTTGACAATAGCTCTATGAGGACATACACTCCACCAACACCTCACTGGGTGGGGGCAGGTTGACAATAGCTCTATGAGGACACACACTCCACCAACACCTCACTGGGTGGGGGCAGGTTGACAATAGCTCTATGAGGACACACTCCACCAACACCTCACTGGGTGGGGGCAGGTTGACAATAGCTCTATGAGGACACACACTCCACCAACACCTCACTGGGTGGAGGCAGGTTGACAATAGCTCTATGAGGACACACACTCCACCAACACCTCACTGGGTGGAGGCAGGTTGACAATAGCTCTATGAGGACACACACTCCACCAACACCTCACTGGGTGGAGGCAGGTTGACAATAGCTCTATGAGGACACACACTCCACCAACACCTCACTGGGTGGGGGCAGGTTGACAATAGCTCTATGTGGACACACACTCCCACCAACACCTCACTGGGTGGGGGCAGGTTGACAATAGCTCTATGAGGACACACACTCCACCAACACCTCACTGGGTGGAGGCAGGTTGACAATAGCTCTATGAGGACACACACTCCACCAACACCTCACTGGGTGGAGGCAGGTTGACAATAGCTCTATGAGGACACACACTCCACCAACACCTCACTGGGTGGGGGCAGGTTGACAATAGCTCTATGAGGACACACACTCCACCAACACCTCACTGGGTGGAGGCAGGTTGACAATAGCTCTATGAGGACACACACTCCACCAACACCTCACTGGGTGGAGGCAGGTTGACAATAGCTCTATGAGGACACACACTCCACCAACACCTCACTGGGTGGAGGCAGGTTGACAATAGCTCTATGAGGACACACACTCCACCAACACCTCACTGGGTGGGGGCAGGTTGACAATAGCTCTATGAGGACACACACTCCACCAACACCTCACTGGGTGGAGGCAGGTTGACAATAGCTCTATGAGGACACACACTCCACCAACACCTCACTGGGTGGGGGCAGGTTGACAATAGCTCTATGAGGACACACACTCCACCAACACCTCACTGGGTGGAGGCAGGTTGACAATAGCTCTATGAGGACACACACTCCACCAACACCTCACTGGGTGGGGGCAGGTTGACAATAGCTCTATGTGGACACACACTCCCACCAACACCTCACTGGGTGGGGGCAGGTTGACAATAGCTCTATGAGGACACACACTCCACCAACACCTCACTGGGTGGAGGCAGGTTGACAATAGCTCTATGAGGACACACACTCCACCAACACCTCACTGGGTGGGGGCAGGTTGACAATAGCTCTATGAGGACATACACTCCACCAACACCTCACTGGGTGGAGGCAGGTTGACAATAGCTCTATGAGGACACACACTCCACCAACACCTCACTGGGTGGGGGCAGGTTGACAATAGCTCTATGTGGACACACACTCCCACCAACACCTCACTGGGTGGGGGCAGGTTGACAATAGCTCTATGAGGACACACACTCCACCAACACCTCACTGGGTGGGGGCAGGTTGACAATAGCTCTATGAGGACACACACTCCACCAACACCTCACTGGGTGGAGGCAGGTTGAAGTAGGTTGACAATAGCTCAATGTGGACACACACTGGACCAACACCACACTGGGTGGAGGCAGGTTGAAGTAGGTGGCCATATCTATGGGAACACACACTGGACCAACACCACACTGGGTGGAGGCAGGTTGAAGTAGGTGGCCATAGCTCTATGGGAACACACACTGGACCAACACCACACTGGGTGGAGGCAGGTTGAAGTAGGTGGCCATAGCTCTATGGGGACACACACTGGACCAACAACAGCCGTAACCCTAGTCATTATCCAAGCCCTGGCCATAGTCATTGTCCAAGCCCTGACCCTAGTCATTGTCCAAGCCCTAACCCTAGTCATTGTACAAGCCCTAACCCTAGTCATGGTCCAAGCCCTAACCCTAGTCATTGTCCAAGTCCTAACCCTAGTCATTGTCCAAGCCCTAACTCTAGTCATTGTCCAAGCCCTAACCCTAGTCATTGTCCAAGCCCTAACCCTAGTCATTGTCCAAGCCCTAACCCTAGTCATTGTCCAAGCCCTAACCCTAGTCATTGCCTAGGCCCTAACCCTAGTCATTGTCCAAGCCCTAACCCTAGTCATGGTCCAAGCCCTAACCCTAGCCATGGTCCAAGCCCTTACCCTAGTCATTGTCCAAGCCGTAACCCTAGTCATTGTCCAAGTCCTAACCCTAGTCATTGTCCAAGCCCTAACCCTAGTCATGGTCCAAGTCCTAACCCTAGTCATTGTCCAAGCCCTAACCCTAGTCATTGTCCAAGCCCTAACCCTAGTCATTGTCCAAGTCCTAACCCTAGTCATTGTTCATGCCCTAACCCTAGTCATGGTCCAAGCCCTGACCCTAGTCATTGTCCAAGCCCTAACCCTAGTCATTGTCCAAGCCCTAACCCTAGTCATGGTCCAAGCCCTAACCCTAGTCATTGTCCAAGCCCTAACCCTAGTCATTGTCCAAGCCCTAACCCTAGTCATGGTCCAAGCCCGAACCCTAGTCATTGTCCTTGCCCTAACCCTAGTCATGGTCCAAGCCCTAACCCTAGTCATTGTCCAAGCCCTAACCCTAGTCATGGTCCAAGCCCTAACCCTAGTCATTGTCCAAGCCCTAACCCTAGTCATTGTCCAAGCCCTAACCCTAGTCATTGTCCAAGTCCTAACCCTAGTCATTGTCCAAGCCCTAACCCTAGTCATTGTCCAAGCCCTAACCCTAGTCATGGTCCAAGCCCTAACCCTAGTCATTGTCCAAGCCCTAACCCTAGTCATTGTCCAAGGCCTAACCCTAGTCATTGTCCAAGTCCTAACCCTAGTCATTGTCCAATCCCTAACCCTAGTCATTGTCCAAGCCCTTACCCTAGTCATGGTCCAAGCCCTAACCCTAGTCATTGTCCAAGCCCTAACCCTAGTCATTGTCAAAGCCCTAACCCTAGTCATTGTCCAAGTCCTAACCCTAGTCATTGTCCAAGCCCTAACCCTAGTCATTGTCCAAGCCCTAACCCTAGTCATTGTCCAAGCTCTAACCCTAGTCATGGTCCAAGCCCTAACCCTAGTCATTGTCCAAGTCCTGGCTCTAGTCATTGTCCAAGCCCTAACCCTAGTCATTGTCCAAGTCCTAACCCTAGTCATTGTCCAAGCCCTAACCCTAGTCATTGTCCAAGCCCTAACCCTAGTCATGGTCCAAGCCCTAACCCTAGTCATTGTCCAAGCCCTAACCCTAGTCATTGTCCAAGCCCTAACCCTAGTCATGGTCCAAGCCCTAACCCTAGTCATTGTCCAAGCCCTAACCCAAGTCATGGTCCAAGCCCTAACCCTAGTCATGGTCCAAGCCCTAACCCTAGTCATTGTCCAAGCCCTAACCCTAGCCATGGTCCAAGCCCTAACCCTAGTCATTGTCCAAGCCCTAACCCTAGTCATTGTCCAAGCCCTAACCCTAGTCATGGTCCAAGCCTAGTCATTGTCCAAGCCCTAACCCTAGCCATGGTCCAAGCCCTAACCCTAGTCATTGTCCAAGCCCTAACCCTAGTCATGGTCCAAGCCCTAACCCTAGTCATGGTCCAAGCCCTAACCCTAGTCATTGTCCAAGCCCTAACCCTAGTCATGGTCCAAGCCCTAACCCTAGTCATTGTCCAAGCCCTAACCCTAGTCATTGTCCAAGCCCTAACCCTAGTCATTGTCCAAGTCCTAACCCTAGTCATTGTCCAAGCCCTAACCCTAGTCATTGTCCAAGCCCTTACCCTAGTCATGGTCCAAGCCCTAACCCTAGTCATTGTCCAAGCCCTAACCCTAGTCATTGTCCAAGCCCTAACCCTAGTCATGGTCCAAGCCCTAACCCTAGTCATGGTCCAAGCCCTAACCCTAGTCAATGTCCAAGCCCTAACCCTAGTCATTGTCCAAGCCCTAACCCTAGTCATTGTCCAAGCCCTAACCCTAGTCATTGTCCAAGTCCTAACCCTAGTCATTGTCCAAGCCCTAACCCTAGTCATTGTCCAAGCCCTTACCCTAGTCATGGTCCAAGCCCTAACCCTAGTCATTGTCCAAGCCCTAACCCTAGTCATTGTCCAAGCCCTAACCCTAGTCATTGTCCAAGCCCTAACCCTAGTCATTGTCCAAGCCCTAACCCTAGTCATTGTCCAAGCCCTAACCCTAGTCATTGTCCAAGCCCTAACCCTAGTCATTGCCCTGGCCCTAACCCTAGTCATTGTCCAAGCCCTAACCCTAGTCATGGTCCAAGCCCTAACCCTAGCCATGGTCCAAGCCCTAACCCTAGTCATTGTCCAAGCCCTAACCCTAGTCATTGTCCAAGCCCTAACCCTAGTCATTGTCCAAGCCCTAACCCTAGTCATTGTCCAAGCCCTAACCCTAGTCATTGTCCAACAGTATTAGACAATTCTTTTTTAATCCCAAAAATATATTCTAATCTTTGTCCTTCGCCATTCACTACCTTCACTATTATACTAACTGCATTTCAAGCTTTAGCTCATTATTGTCAACCATTCTTGAGTTACGATACTTTTAGCCGCCCACTTCATTGCATACATGTACCTCTCCAGAAATGAATAAGTGGGCAAAGTGTTAAACTACTGTGATTATACCACTTTGGACCTCCATTGATTCTGCACACTTCACTGTATGGACTTGATATATAGCTCAATAGATAGGTCTCTCTGTGTGCTCCCTCTTGATACTAAAACTCTTTATGGAGCTATACCCATGCAACATGTTTTAGTCAAGAGAGAGCACACAGAGAGACCTATCTTTTGAGCTATATATCAAGTCCATACCATGAAGTGTGCAGAATCTATGACACACCCCTCATGCCCTCACTAGAAGATTATTCACTAGACACACCCACCATGCCCTCACTAGAAGATTATTCACTAGACACACCCACCATGCCCTCACTAGAAGATTATTCACTAGACACACCCACCATGCCCTCACTAGAAGATTATTCACTAGACACACCCACCATGCCCTCACTAGAAGATTATTCACTAGACACACCCATCATGCCCTCACTAGAAGATTATTCACTAGACACACCCATCATGCCCTCACTAGAAGATTATTCACTAGACACACCCATCATGCCCTCACTAGAAGATTATTCACTAGACACACCCACCATGCCCTCACTAGAAGATTATTCACTAGACACACCCACCATGCCCTCACTAGAAGATTATTCACTAGACACACCCACCATGCCCTCACTAGAAGATTATTCACTAGACACACCCACCATGCCCTCACTAGAAGATTATTCACTAGACACACCCACCATGCCCTCACTAGAAGATTATTCACTAGACACACCCACCATGCCCTCACTAGAAGATTATTCACTAGACACACCCATCATGCCCTCACTAGAAGATTATTCACTAGACACACCCATCATGCCCTCACTAGAAGATTATTCACTAGACACACCCACCATGCCCTCACTAGAAGATTATTCACTAGACACACCCACCATGCCCTCACTAGAAGATTATTCACTAGACACACCCACCATGCCCTCACTAGAAGATTATTCACTAGACACACCCACCATGCCCTCACTAGAAGATTAGTCACTAGACACACCCACCATGCCCTCACTAGAAGATTATTCACTAGACACACCCACCATGCCCTCACTAGAAGATTAGTCACTAGACACACCCACCATGCCCTCACTAGAAGATTATTCACTAGACACACCCACCATGCCCTCACTAGAAGATTAGTCACTAGACACACCCACCATGCCCTCACTAGAAGATTATTCACTAGACACACCCATCATGCCCTCACTAGAAGATTATTCACTAGACACACCCACCATGCCCTCACTAGAAGATTATTCACTAGACACACCCACCATGCCCTCACTAGAAGATTATTCACTAGACACACCCACCATGCCCTCACTAGAAGATTAGTCACTAGACACACCCACCATGCCCTCACTAGAAGATTATTCACTAGACACACCTATCATGCCCTCACTAGAAGATTATTCACTAGACACACCCATCATGCCCTCACTAGAAGATTATTCACTAGACACACCCATCATGCCCTCACTAGAAGATTATTCACTAGACACACCCATCATGCCCTCACTAGAAGATTATTCACTAGACACACCCACCATGCCCTCACTAGTAGATTATTCACTAGACACACCCACCATGCCCTCACTAGAAGATTATTCACTAGACACACCCATCATGCCCTCACTAGAAGATTATTCACTAGACACACCCATCATGCCCTCACTAGAAGATTATTCACTAGACACACCCACCATGCCCTCACTAGAAGATTATTCACTAGACACACCTATCATGCCCTCACTAGAAGATTATTCACTAGACACACCCACCATGCCCTCACTAGAAGATTATTCACTAGACACACCCATCATGCCCTCACTAGAAGATTATTCACTAGACACACCTATCATGCCCTCACTAGAAGATTATTCACTAGACACACCCACCATGCCCTCACTAGAAGATTATTCACTAGACACACCCATCATGCCCTCACTAGAAGATTATTCACTAGACACACCCACCATGCCCTCACTAGAAGATTATTCACTAGACACACCCACCATGCCCTCACTAGAAGATTATTCACTAGACACACCCATCATGCCCTCACTAGAAGATTATTCACTAGACACATCCATCATGCCCTCACTAGAAGATTATTCACTAGACACACCCACCATGCCCTCACTAGAAGATTATTCACTAGACACACCCATCATGCCCTCACTAGAAGATTATTCACTAGACACACCCACCATGCCCTCACTAGAAGATTATTCACTAGACACACCCACCATGCCCTCACTAGAAGATTATTCACTAGACACACCCATCATGCCCTCACTAGAAGATTATTCACTAGACACACCCACCATGCCCTCACTAGTAGATTATTCACTAGACACACCCATCATGCCCTCACTAGAAGATTATTCACTGGACACACCCACCATGCCCTCACTAGAAGATTATTCACTAGACACACCCACCATGCCCTCACTAGAAGATTATTCACTAGACACACCCATCATGCCCTCACTAGAAGATTATTCACTAGACACACCCACCATGCCCTCACTAGAAGATTATTCACTAGACACACCCATCATGCCCTCACTAGAAGATTATTCACTAGACACATCCATCATGCCCTCACTAGAAGATTATTCACTAGACACACCCATCATGCCCTCACTAGAAGATTATTCACTAGACACACCCACCATGCCCTCACTAGAAGATTATTCACTAGACACACCCACCATGCCCTCACTAGAAGATTATTCACTAGACACACCCACCATGCCCTCACTAGAAGATTATTCACTAGACACACCCATCATGCCCTCACTAGAAGATTATTCACTAGACACATCCATCATGCCCTCACTAGAAGATTATTCACTAGACACATCCATCATGCCCTCACTAGAAGATTATTCACTAGACACACCCATCATGCCCTCACTAGAAGATTATTCACTAGACACACCCATCATGCCCTCACTAGAAGATTATTCACTAGACACACCCACCATGCCCTCACTAGAAGATTATTCACTAGACACACCCATCATGCCCTCACTAGAAGATTATTCACTAGACACATCCATCATGCCCTCACTAGAAGATTATTCACTAGACACACCCACCATGCCCTCACTAGAAGATTATTCACTAGACACACCCACCATGCCCTCACTAGAAGATTATTCACTAGACACACACATCCGTTCCAACCCTTCCGATTTTTGGGGGAGTCTCCCGAATTTGGACCCAATCTCCCGATCTCCCGATTTTCATAAAATTCTCCCGATTTTTAAAAATCCAGAGACTAGCAGCTAACAGAAATCCACAAATTCATAGACTATCACAAATCCTACAGACTGCTGTTCTTTCCTCACAATCACCGCGACCGTGGCAGTTGTATGCGGACTTTGAACCCTGGAGGAAATTAAAAATGGCACTAAGAGACTAAGAGAAAGCGGAAGTTCAAGTAGCGAGGAAGAAACGGAATTAGAAATCAGCTGTTAGTGTTAGTAGTGTCTCTTCTTTTAAACAAAGAAAGAAGAAATATAAAAAACAAGATAGAGCAAAGATTGGGTGAGTAAATATCCCTTTCTGATCGGCTCTTATGCCGAGTTGAGCCAATGTTGCTGTTCCGTTATACATGTATATATATACTATTCCTATTGATTTTGCTACCTATATATATATATATATATATATATATATACTATTCCTATTGATTTTGCTACCTATATATATATATATATATATACTATTCCTATTGATTTTCCTACCTATATATATATATATATATATATACTATTCCTATTGATTTTGCTACCTATATATATATATATATATATATATATACTATTCCTATTGATTTTGCTACCTATATATATATATATATATATATATATACTATTCCTATTGATTTTCCTACCTATATATATATATATATATATATACTATTCCTATTGATTTTGCTACCTATATATATATATATATATATACTATTCCTATTGATTTTGCTACCTATATATATATATATATATATACTATTCCTATTGATTTTGCTACCTATATATATATATATATATATATATACTATTCCTATTGATTTTGCTACCTATATATATATATATATATATATATATACTATTCCTATTGATTTTGCTACCTATATATATATATATATATATACTATTCCTATTGATTTTGCTACCTATATATATATATATATATATACACACTATTCCTATTGATTTTGCTACCTATATATATATATATATATATATATACTATTCCTATTGATTTTGCTACCTATATATATATATATTATATATATACTATTCCTATTGATTTTGCTACCTATATATATATATATATATATACTATTCCTATTGATTTTGCTACCTATATATATATATATATATATATATATACTATTCCTATTGATTTTGCTACCTATATATATATATATATTATTATATATATACTATTCCTATTGATTTTGCTACCTATATATATATATATATATACTATTCCTATTGATTTTGCTACCTATATATATATATATATATATATATATACTATTCCTATTGATTTTGCTACCTATATATATATATATATATATATACTATTCCTATTGATTTTGCTACCTATATATATATATATATATATACTATTCCTATTGATTTTGCTACCTATATATATATATATACAGTATATATATATATACTATTCCTATTGATTTTGCTACCTATATATATATATATATATATATACTATTCCTATTGATTTTGCTACCTATATATATATATATATATATACTATTCCTATTGATTTTGCTACCTATATATATATATATATATATATACTATTCCTATTGATTTTGCTACCTATATATATATATATATATATACTATTCCTATTGATTTTGCTACCTATATATATATATATATATATACTATTCCTATTGATTTTGCTACCTATATATATATATATATATATATATACTATATATATATATATACTATTCCTATTGATTTTGCTACCTATATATATATATATATATATATATATATATATACTATTCCTATTGATTTTGCTACCTATATATATATATATATATATATATATATATATATATATATATATACTATTCCTATTGATTTTGCTACCTATATATATATATATATATATATATATATATACTATTCCTATTGATTTTGCTACCTATATATATATATATATATACTATTCCTATTGATTTTGCTACCTATATATATATATATATATATATACTATTCCTATTGATTTTGCTACCTATATATATATATATATATATATATATATATACTATTCCTATTGATTTTGCTACCTATATATATATATATATATATACTATTCCTATTGATTTTGCTACCTATATATATATATATATATATATATATATACTATTCCTATTGATTTTGCTACCTATATATATATATATATATATATATACTATTCCTATTGATTTTGCTACCTATATATATATATATATATATACTATTCCTATTGATTTTGCTACCTATATATATATATATATATATATACTATTCCTATTGATTTTGCTACCTATATATATATATATATATATATATACTATTCCTATTGATTTTGCTACCTATATATATATATATATATATATATACTATTCCTATTGATTTTGCTACCTATATATATATATATATATATATATATACTATTCCTATTGATTTTGCTACCTATATATATATATATATATATACTATTCCTATTGATTTTGCTACCTATATATATATATATACTATTCCTATTGATTTTGCTACCTATATATATATATATACTATTCCTATTGATTTTGCTACCTATATATATACTATTCCTATTGATTTTGCTACCTATGTATATATATATATATATATATATATATACTATTCCTATTGATTTTGCTACCTATATATATATATATATATATACTATTCCTATTGATTTTGCTACCTATGTATATATATATATATATATATATATACTATTCCTATTGATTTTGCTACCTATATATATATATATATATATACTATTCCTATTGATTTTGCTACCTATATATATATATATATATATACTGCTGTTGCTGTTATATTTCATTGATTTTATTCTAGTTGGATGAAGTGAATTTTATCATTATATTTCACTTTTTATGAATACCGTATTCACTCGAATAGAAGTCGCGACTTGTACTTATTTCAGCCAAATCAAGTTGCTATCTTCAAGCAATGCGCTTGCGCAGTGCCAAGCCAGTGTGCTATTGTGCTGACGCAATTTTTGTGTGCGTCATTGTGGTTGTGATTGTTTCATTTCAAACATTGAGCAGGTAGTAGGTAGTAGTTAGCTGGCTAGAGAATTGCTATCGTTATCTATAATGTTATCTACAATGAGTTCGTTATGTTCGATCTGTTCTTCATCCTTTTCGTCCAGGGAAGCAAATGGATCTTCTCCACCGCTGCCACTTCCTTCCAACAGCTGGCGAGTAGCTTGTGTAATGGCTGGGATAGCTAAAGCTGCTACTTTATCGACTTTTGAGGCATTAAATTTCTCCATCTTCAGACCCGTCCACCTTCACAGTGATGCCACAAGCACGGAATGATTTCTTGATCAACTCGGCAGACAAGCTATCTTAGCTAATGATAAACAACTGCACGTGTGCAAGAGCGGTGGTGTAATTAACTAGGTGTGAATGCAGCTTTCAGAGCGACTTCTATTCAAGTGAATAAGGTATTTACATTTTTTCCTATAACTATAACTATATAGCTATACACAAGAATTGGGAGAAATCTACCTAATTTAAGCAAAATCTAATTTAGGCGAAGGTTCCCTAATTTTCATCTCTGGGGGTTGGAACGTCTGCACACCTCCGCACATCAACCAGCACCAGAGCTATCCCACATGGAGCACACCATGCTCACGCATGCTCAATGATGGTCCATGCTGAAGCTGAGTCAGGTGAGGTGGACATCTTACAAGTGTGTGGAGTACTAGCATACCTGACCTCAGCATAAAGGATGTGCTAATTAGGTAATAGTAGTGTAAACCCACCACAAAGGATGCTAACTTCTCGAGTAAACCACATGTTCTATGAGGCTGGCCTAGTGTGGCCTCCCACACAACACTCCAGCAGCAGTTCCTACAGCCCTAGGCACTGCCCGGCACTAACTAGGAGGTGGCCATAGCTCTATGGGGACACACACTGGACCAACACCACACTGGGTGGAGGCAGGTTGAAGTAAGTGGCCATAGCTCTATGGGGACACACACTGGACCAACACCACACTGGGAAGAGGCAGGTTGATGAAGTAGGTGACCATAGCTCTATGGGGACACACACTGGACCAACACCACACTGGGTGGAGGCAGGTTGAAGTAGGTGGCCATAGCTCTATGGGGACACACACTGGACCAACACCACACTGGGTGGAGGCAGGTTGAAGTAGGTGGCCATAGCTCTATGGGGAAACACACTGGACCAACACCACACTGGGTGGAGGCAGGTTGAAGTAGGTGGCCATAGCTCTATGGGGACACACACTGGACCAACACCACACTGGGTGGAGGCAGGTTGAAGTAGGTGGCCATAGCTCTATGGGGACACACACTGGACCAACACCACACTGGGAAGAGGCAGGTTGATGAAGTAGGTGACCATAGCTCTATGGGGACACACACTGGACCAACACCACACTGGGTGGAGGCAGGTTGAAGTAGGTGGCCATAGCTCTATGGGGACACACACTGGACCAACACCACACTGGGTGGAGGCAGGTTGAAGTAAGTGGCCATAGCTCTATGGGGACACACACTGGACCAACACCACACTGGGAAGAGGCAGGTTGATGAAGTAGGTGACCATAGCTCTATGGGGACACACACTGGACCAACACCACACTGGGTGGAGGCAGGTTGAAGTAGGTGGCCATAGCTCTATGGGGACACACACTGGACCAACACCACACTGGGTGGAGGCAGGTTGAAGTAGGTGGCCATAGCTCTATGGGGACACACACTGGACCAACACCACACTGGGTGGAGGCAGGTTGAAGTAGGTGGCCATAGCTCTATGGGGACACACACTGGACCAACACCACACTGGGTGGAGGCAGGTTGAAGTAGGTGGCCATAGCTCTATGGGGAAACACACTGGACCAACACCACACTGGGTGGAGGCAGGTTGAAGTAGGTGGCCATAGCTCTATGGGGACACACACTGGACCAACACCACACTGGGTGGAGGCAGGTTGAAGTAGGTGGCCATAGCTCTATGGGGACACACACTGGACCAACACCACACTGGGTGGAGGCAGGTTGAAGCAGATGGCGATAGCTCTATGGGGACACACACTGGACCAACACTACACTGGGTGGAGGCAGGTTGAAGCAGGTGACCATAGCTCTATGGGGACACACCCTGGACCAACACCACACTGGGTGGAGGCAGGTTGAAGTAGGTGGCCATAGCTCTACATGGGGACACACCCTGGACCAACACTACACTGGGTGGAGGCAGGTTGAAGTAGGTGGCCATAGCTCTAAGGGGGCACACACTGGACCAACACCACACTGGGTGGAGGCAGGTTGAAGTAGGTGGCCATAGCTCTATGGGGACACACACTGGACCAACACCACACTGGGTGGAGGCAGGTTGAAGTAGGTGGCCATAGCTCTATGGGGACACACACTGGACCAACACCACACTGGGTGGAGGCAGGTTGAAGCAGATGGCGATAGCTCTATGGGGACACACACTGGACCAACACTACACTGGGTGGAGGCAGGTTGAAGCAGGTGACCATAGCTCTATGGGGACACACCCTGGACCAACACCACACTGGGTGGAGGCAGGTTGAAGTAGGTGGCCATAGCTCTACATGGGGACACACCCTGGACCAACACTACACTGGGTGGAGGCAGGTTGAAGTAGGTGGCCATAGCTCTAAGGGGGCACACACTGGACCAACACCACACTGGGTGGAGGCAGGTTGAAGTAGGTGGCCATAGCTCTATGGGGACACACACTGGACCAACACCACTGGATTAAAAATCTAAAAACATTAAATGGAGTATATAATACTCTTCACACTTGACCACACATTTCAAAGGGCAGGGTGCATTATCTAGTTGCTAAGCAACCCACTGCTATCATCAAAGTGCAGAAGCTAATGGGATTTCCTATTCCCTAAATATTGCACACCCACTGATTCTGTATATACAATATATACATGTAGGAGTATGTTTGTGGGGGCCAGCACATGTCTCTGTGGAGTGACAGAATGGTGGAAGCAGGCAGCCATCCCTCCTCTCTTTGAAGAAGGGGATTCTCAAGTTATAGTCAATTGGAGTAGCCGGGGGGGGGAAGTTGGGGTAAAAAAAAAGGGGGTCTGGGAAGACACAACTGCTTTAAGAATTTAAGCAATCCTTGATCTGTCTAGTACTTTTAATGGGCTTTTCATTAATGTGTGTTTTTGTATAAAAATATTAACATGGAGGATATGACAAAATAAAGAACCTAAACATGTAGAAAATACCCGAAATTAACTTTTTTCTGACTCACCTGAACTTTTGGGTAGATTAATAGTAAATTATGAACGCTAGCCAAAAGAAAATAGTTACTAAATGGTTTATAAAAAACAAAAAATCTGATATTTTAGGGTTTTTTGGACTGGCTTTTTTTTACCCCAGATATTTTTGGGTTAAAAAAAGCCAGCTGTTTTTTTTTGCAATTTTTTTCTATTTTTCCCCCCAAGTACTGAATAAACCACCTAGTGAATGGTACATGGACTATATCATTGTGATGGACAGAATGATACAATAGTATATATATATATAATGTGAGTAACTGAATATGAATGAACCAACTTTAGTATTTGATTATCAATGGTATATGGACTATCAAAAGTTTTCAGTGATGACGAAGATGCTGATCCCACTTCAGCTGAATTTACCTTCCTTCAAAAAAAGAGAGTGAAGCACAGACTCAACACACATTTTCTATGATTGGCCAAATGTGGAGATAGTAGCAGTGGATGGTTGCATGTATGGCCCTGTTCAGCCAGTAGTGGAAACAGTTAGTCGAGGGAAGACACCGCTGAAGTTTGAGTGTGAAGCAAAAGTGATAAACATTTTCAATTAAGAAAATGCAATAAAACCCACTGTAAACCATTACTGTACTATTTGAACAAATTTTAATGAAAAAAGATTCAATTGAAATTTTTTTGAAGTAATTAAATTTGATTTTATCTTTTAGGATATTTTTAAAGGAGTGGGGTTTTTTTACCCCGAACCGGATTTTTTTTTTTACCCCTAAAAAAGCCACCATATTAATAAATATTTTTATTAATATTTCATTATAGGACATAGGATATTTTATTTTATTTATGCTAGTCATCATTTGATAGTAAAGTACTAGAGGAGGGCACATGTGTTTTCAGTAAATCCTTTAATCTGGCTCTTAAAAGGTAAAGTTAAGGGAAACGTGTTTTTTTAAACCCAATTGACTATACCATAAGATTTTAATAATCAAGAATGGAGGACATACTTGCCTTAATCCCATTCACATGTAAATCTAGCCATTGCCCTATCCCTAGCCAATCCCTTGGCCCTGACCTTCCAAATCCTAACCGTAGTCATTGTCCAGGCCCTAACCCTAGTCATTGTCCAAGCCCTAACCCTAACCCTAGCTATTGCCCTAGCCCTAGCCAATCCCTTGGCCCTGATCCTCCCAATCCTAACTCTAATCATTAGTCATGGTCCAAGCACTAACCCTAACCCTAGTCATGGTCCAAGCACTAACCCTAACCCTAGTCATGGTCCAAGCACTAACCCTAACCCTAGTCATGGTCCAAGCACTAACCCTAACCCTAGTCATGGTCCAAGCACTAACCCTAACCCTAGTCATGGTCCAAGCACTAACCCTAACCCTAGTCATGGTCCAAGCACTAACCCTAACCCTAGTCATGGTCCAAGCACTAACCCTAACCCTAGTCATGGTCCAAGCACTAACCCTAACCCTAGTCATGGTCCAAGCACTAACCCTAACCCTAGTCATGGTCCAAGCACTAACCCTAACCCTAGTCATGGTCCAAGCACTAACCCTAACCCTAGTCATGGTCCAAGCACTAACCCTAACCCTAGTCATGGTCCAAGCACTAACCCTAACCCTAGTCATGGTCCAAGCACTAACCCTAGCCCTAGTCATGGTCCAAGCACTAACCCTAACCCTAGTCATGGTCCAAGCACTAACCCTAACCCTAGTCATGGTCCAAGCACTAACCCTAGCCCTAGTCATGGTCCAAGCACTAACCCTAACCCTAGTCATGGTCCAAGCACTAACCCTAGCCCTAGTCATGGTCCAAGCACTAACCCTAACCCTAGTCATGGTCCAAGCACTAACCCTAACCCTAGTCATGGTCCAAGCACTAACCCTAACCCTAGTCATGGTCCAAGCACTAACCCTAACCCTAGTCATGGTCCAAGCACTAACCCTAACCCTAGTCATGGTCCAAGCACTAACCCTAACCCTAGTCATGGTCCAAGCACTAACCCTAACCCTAGTCATGGTCCAAGCACTAACCCTAACCCTAGTCATGGTCCAAGCACTAACCCTAACCCTAGTCATGGTCCAAGCACTAACCCTAACCCTAGTCATGGTCCAAGCACTAACCCTAGCCCTAGTCATGGTCCAAGCACTAACCCTAACCCTAGTCATGGTCCAAGCACTAACCCTAACCCTAGTCATGGTCCAAGCACTAACCCTAGCCCTAGTCATGGTCCAAGCACTAACCCTAACCCTAGTCATGGTCCAAGCACTAACCCTAGCCCTAGTCATGGTCCAAGCACTAACCCTAACCCTAGTCATGGTCCAAGCACTAACCCTAACCCTAGTCATGGTCCAAGCACTAACCCTAACCCTAGTCATGGTCCAAGCACTAACCCTAACCCTAGTCATGGTCCAAGCACTAACCCTAACCCTAGTCATGGTCCAAGCACTAACCCTAACCCTAGTCATGGTCCAAGCACTAACCCTAACCCTAGTCATGGTCCAAGCACTAACCCTAACCCTAGTCATGGTCCAAGCACTAACCCTAACCCTAGTCATGGTCCAAGCACTGACCCTAACCCTAGTCATGGTCCAAGCACTAACCCTAACCCTAGTCATGGTCCAAGCACTAACCCTAACCCTAGTCATGGTCCAAGCACTAACCCTAACCCTAGTCATGGTCCAAGCACTAACCCTAACCCTAGTCATGGTCCAAGCACTAACCCTAACCCTAGTCATGGTCCAAGCACTAACCCTCCTAACCCTAGTCATGGTCCAAGCACTAACCCTAACCCTAGTCATGGTCCAAGCACTAACCCTAGCCCTAGTCATGGTCCAAGCACTAACCCTAACCCTAGTCATGGTCCAAGCACTAACCCTAACCCTAGTCATGGTCCAAGCACTAACCCTAACCCTAGTCATGGTCCAAGCACTAACCCTAACCCTAGTCATGGTCCAAGCACTAACCCTAACCCTAGTCATGGTCCAAGCACTAACCCTAACCCTAGTCATGGTCCAAGCACTAACCCTAGCCCTAGTCATGGTCCAAGCACTAACCCTAACCCTAGTCATGGTCCAAGCACTAACCCTAACCCTAGTCATGGTCCAAGCACTAACCCTAACCCTAGTCATGGTCCAAGCACTAACCCTAACCCTAGTCATTGTCCAAGCCCTAGCCCTAGTCATTGTCCATGTGGAATAGACCACTATATATATTCTAATCTTTGTCCTTCGCCATTCACTAGCTTCACTATTATACTCACTGCATTTCAAGCTTCAGCTCATTATTGTCAACCATTCTTGAGTTACGATACTTTTAGCCGCCCACTTCATTGCATACTTCTCCAGAAATACCTCTTCAGAAAAGAATAATTGGGATAGTACCAAAGTGGTGGTTACCACTTTGGACCTCCATAGATTCTGCACACTTCACTGTATGGACTTGATCTAGAACTGAAAAGATAGGTCTCTCTGTGTGCTCTCTCTTGATACTAAAAACTGTTGCATAAGTACAAGCAAGCATCCCAAAGGTACAGGCAGTCAAAGTTGGGGCCTCCAAACCACCTGCCCAAGCTGCTAATTGTTGAGTGCAAGGCATTGAAGTTGGCACCTGAGGCTCTCCCATACAATAAGTGCTGTCATTATTAGCTCAAACATAAGTAGGTGGTCAAGCACTTGGGCAAGTGTGGGTGGCTGGAACATCAACAATGTTCCAGCCTCTCCACAATATACTGCATATCTACAGTGAAGTGTGTGCAATCTGGCAAGTCATAACCACATGGTCATGTTTGTCAGTATATAATTTAGACCCCTCCCTCTTCACAGGAACATAAGCATATAAACTGCTGGCCCCATCTGTAGTGTTTGAGCAGCCCTACCAGTCCCAGTGCTTATAGCCACTCAAGACTTGATGCTGGCAAGTAGCTACTAGCAAGAGGTGAGGGCTGACTCCACTTCACATGGCAACCTGCAGCTCCAATACATGACCATGTAGGGCCAAACTAAACTGGCCTCAGCAATCACTCTACAGGCTGCACGTGGCACATCAATCACTAGCACAGCATGAATGTGTGCACAGATATGCACTTTCATGGTAGCCCACGATTTTCAGGGTGAGTGCACCAATAGCTACTGCCCCATACAACCTGTGAACACACACACACACACACACACACACACACTCACACACTAGAAGCTCATGATGGAGTATGCAGCCATTGATTCATGTCTCCAGATCCACTGCTCAATGTTGCATAAGTCTTGCTAGTGTAGAGCATCATGATTTATGGGGCCACAGGGAGCTGGTGTGGATGTCTCCTCAAGCACACAGGGTTGGCCTGGAATGTGTTATGTAACAATATACATAGTTGTGTTGGGACACCAGTGGAGCCCACACACCCTCTACATATCTCTAACACACGCACACACACACCACCTGGAGCTTGGCCATTAGTGCCTAATTAAAATACTCACATAGTAGAGTAGCTTCCTCTAGTAATGGATACTACATGTATTTCAATTATCAAGCGCTTGAGCTGTACATAGACATTCAGGTTTTGAGGGCCCCAACTTTGACTGCCTGTAACTTTAGCATGGCTATACCTATGCAACAGTTTTTAGTATCAAGAGAGAGCACACAGAGAGACCTATCTTTTGATCTATATATCAAGTCCATACAGTGAAGTGTGCAGTATCTATGAGGTCCAAAGTCTTAACTACACTTGTTTAACACTTTGGTACTATCCCAATGATAAAACTAGCTATGGATTAACCCTAGTCATTACCCTGGCCCTAACACTAGCAACTGCACTGGCCCTAGCCATTACCCTGGCCCTAACACTAGCAACTGCACTGGCCCTAGCCATTACCCTGGCCCTAACACTAGCAACTGCACTGGCCCTAGCCATTACCCTGGCCCTAACACTAGCAACTGCACTGGCCCTAGCCATTACCCTGGCCCTAACACTAGCAACTGCACACGCCCTAGCCATTGCCCTGGCCCTAACAACACTAGCAACTGCACTGGCCCTAGCCATTACCCTGGCCCTAACACTAGCAACTGCACTGGCCCTAGTCATTACCCTGGCCCTAACACTAGCAACTGCACTGGCCCTAGCCATTGCCCTGGCCCTAACACTAGCAACTGCACTGGCCCTAGCCATTACCCTGGCCCTAACACTAGCAACTGCACTGGCCCTAGTCATTACCCTGGCCCTAACACTAGCAACTGCACTGGCCCTAGCCATTACCCTGGTCGTAACACTAGCAACTGCACTGGCCCTAGCCATTACCCTGGCCCTAACACTAGCAACTGCACTGGCCCTAGCCATTACCCTGGCCCTAACACTAGCATCTGCACTGGCCCTAGCCATTACCCTGGCCCTAACACTAGCAACTACAGTGGCCCTAGCCATTACCCTGGCCCTAACACTAGCAACTGCACTGGCCCTAGTCATTACCCTGGCCCTAACACTAGCAACTGCACTGGCCCTAGTCATTACCCTGGCCCTAACACTAGCAACTGTACTGGCCCTAGTCATTACCCTGGCCCTAACACTAGCAACTGCACTGGCCCTAGCCATTGCCCTGGCCCTAACACTAGCAACTGCACTGGCCCTAGCCATTACCCTGGCCCTAACACTAGCAACTGCACTGGCCCTAGCCATTACCCTGGCCCTAACACTAGCAACTGCACTGGCCCTAGCCATTACCCTGGCCCTAACACTAGCAACTACAGTGGCCCTAGCCATTACCCTGGCCCTAACACTAGCAACTGCACTGGCCCTAGTCATTACCCTGGCCCTAACACTAGCAACTGCACTGGCCCTAGTCATTACCCTGGCCCTAACACTAGCAACTGCACTGGCCCTAGTCATTACCCTGGCCCTAACACTAGCAACTGCACTGGCCCTAGCCATTGCCCTGGCCCTAACACTAGCAACTGCACTGGCCCTAGTCATTACCCTGGCCCTAACACTAGCAACTGCACTGGCCCTAGCCATTACCCTGGCCCTAACACTAGCAACTGCACTGGCCCTAGCCATTACCCTGGCCCTAACACTAGCAACTGCACTGGCCCTAGCCATTACCCTGGCCCTAACACTAGCATCTGCACTGGCCCTAGCCATTACCCTGGCCCTAACACTAGCAACTACAGTGGCCCTAGCCATTACCCTGGCCCTAACACTAGCAACTGCACTGGCCCTAGTCATTACCCTGGCCCTAACACTAGCAACTGCACTGGCCCTAGTCATTACCCTGGCCCTAACACTAGCAACTGCACTGGCCCTAGTCATTACCCTGGCCCTAACACTAGCAACTGCACTGGCCCTAGCCATTGCCCTGGCCCTAACACTAGCAACTGCACTGGCCCTAGCCATTACCCTGGCCCTAACACTAGCAACTGCACTGGCCCTAGCCATTACCCTGGCCCTAACACTAGCAACTGCACTGGCCCTAGCCATTACCCTGGCCCTAACACTAGCAACTGCACTGGCCCTAGCCATTGCCCTGGCCCTAACAACACTAGCAACTGCACTGGCCCTAGCCATTGCCCTGGCCCTAACAACACTAGCAACTGCACTGGCCCTAGCCATTGCCCTGGCCCTAACACTAGCAACTGCACTGGCCCTAGCCATTGCCCTGGCCCTAACACTAGCAACTGCACTGGCCCTAGCCATTACCCTGGCCCTAACACTAGCAACTGCACTGGCCCTAGCCATTACCCTGGTCCTAACACTAGCAACTGCACTGGCCCTAGCCATTACCCTGGCCCTAACACTAGCAACTGCACTGGCCCTAGCCATTACCCTGGCCCTAACACTAGCAACTGCACTGGCCCTAGCCATTGCCCTGGCCCTAACACTAGCAACTGCACTGGCCCTAGTCATTACCCTGGCCCTAACACTAGCAACTGCACTGGCCCTAGCCATTACCCTGGCCCTAACACTAGCAACTGCACTGGCCCTAGCCATTACCCTGGCCCTAACACTAGCAACTGCACTGGCCCTAGCCATTACCCTGGCCCTAACACTAGCAACTGCACTGGCCCTAGCCATTGCCCTGGCCCTAACACTAGCAACTGCACTGGCCCTAGCCATTGCCCTGGCCCTAACACTAGCAACTGCACTGGCCCTAGCCATTACCCTGGCCCTAACACTAGCAACTGCACTGGCCCTAGCCATTGCCCTGGCCCTAACAACACTAGCAACTGCATTGGCCCTAGCCATTGCCCTGGCCCTAACACTAGCAACTGCATTGGCCCTAGCCATTACCCTGGCCCTAACACTAGCAACTGCATTGGCCCTAGCCATTACCCTGGCCCTAACACTAGCAACTGCATTGGCCCTAGCCATTGCCCTGGCCCTAACACTAGCAACTGCACTGGCCCTAGCCATTACCCTGGCCCTAACACTAGCAACTGCACTGGCCCTAGCCATTGCCCTGGCCCTAACAACACTAGCAACTGCACTGGCCCTAGCCATTGCCCTGGCCCTAACACTAGCAACTGCACTGGCCCTAGCCATTGCCCTGGCCCTAACACTAGCAACTGCACTGGCCCTAGCCATTACCCTGGCCCTAACACTAGCAACTGCACTGGCCCTAGCCATTACCCTGGCCCTAACACTAGCAACTGCACTGGCCCTAGCCATTACCCTGGCCCTAACACTAGCAACTGCACTGGCCCTAGCCATTGCCCTGGCCCTAACAACACTAGCAACTGCACTGGCCCTAGCCATTGCCCTGGCCCTAACAACACTAGCAACTGCACTGGCCCTAGCATTGCCCTGGCCCTAACACTAGCAACTGCACTGGCCCTAGCCATTGCCCTGGCCCTAACACTAGCAACTGCACTGGCCCTAGCCATTACCCTGGCCCTAACACTAGCAACTGCACTGGCCCTAGCCATTACCCTGGTCCTAACACTAGCAACTGCACTGGCCCTAGCCATTACCCTGGCCCTAACACTAGCAACTGCACTGGCCCTAGCCATTACCCTGGCCCTAACACTAGCAACTGCACTGGCCCTAGCCATTGCCCTGGCCCTAACACTAGCAACTGCACTGGCCCTAGTGATTACCCTGGCCCTAACACTAGCAACTGCACTGGCCCTAGCCATTACCCTGACCCTAACACTAGCAACTGCACTGGCCCTAGCCATTACCCTGGCCCTAACACTAGCAACTGCACTGGCCCTAGCCATTACCCTGGCCCTAACACTAGCAACTGCACTGGCCCTAGCCATTGCCCTGGCCCTAACACTAGCAACTGCACTGGCCCTAGCCATTGCCCTGGCCCTAACACTAGCAACTGCACTGGCCCTAGCCATTACCCTGGCCCTAACACTAGCAACTGCACTGGCCCTAGCCATTGCCCTGGCCCTAACAACACTAGCAACTGCACTGGCCCTAGCCATTGCCCTGGCCCTAACAACACTAGCAACTGCATTGGCCCTAGCCATTACCCTGGCCCTAACACTAGCAACTGCATTGGCCCTACCCATTACCCTGGCCCTAACACTAGCAACTGCATTGGCCCTAGCCATTACCCTGGCCCTAACACTAGCAACTGCATTGGCCCTAGCCATTGCCCTGGCCCTAACACTAGCAACTGCACTGGCCCTAGCCATTACCCTGGCCCTAACACTAGCAACTGCACTGGCCCTAGCCATTGCCCTGGCCCTAACAACACTAGCAACTGCACTGGCCCTAGCCATTGCCCTGGCCCTAACACTAGCAACTGCACTGGCCCTAGCCATTGCCCTGGCCCTAACACTAGCAACTGCACTGGCCCTAGCCATTACCCTGGCCCTAACACTAGCAACTGCATTGGCCCTAGCCATTGCCCTGGCCCTAACACTAGCAACTGCACTGGCCCTAGCCATTACCCTGGCCCTAACACTAGCAACTGCACTGGCCCTAGCCATTGCCCTGGCCCTAACAACACTAGCAACTGCACTGGCCCTAGCCATTGCCCTGGCCCTAACACTAGCAACTGCACTGGCCCTAGCCATTGCCCTGGCCCTAACACTAGCAACTGCACTGGCCCTAGCCATTACCCTGGCCCTAACACTAGCAACTGCACTGGCCCTAGCCATTGCCCTGGCCCTAACACTAGCAACGGCACTGGCCCTAGCCATTACCCTGGCCCTAACACTAGCAACTGCATTGGCCCTAGCCATTGCCCTGGCCCTAACACTAGCAACTGCACTGGCCCTAGCCATTACCCTGGCCCTAACACTAGCAACTGCATTGGCCCTAGCCATTACCCTGGCCCTAACACTAGCAACTGCATTGGCCCTAGCCATTGCCCTGGCCCTAACACTAGCAACTGCACTGGCCCTAGCCATTACCCTGGCCCTAACACTAGCAACTGCACTGGCCCTAGCCATTGCCCTGGCCCTAACAACACTAGCAACTGCACTGGCCCTAGCCATTGCCCTGGCCCTAACACTAGCAATTGCACTGGCCCTAGCCATTGCCCTGGCCCTAACACTAGCAACTGCACTGGCCCTAGCCATTACCCTGGCCCTAACACTAGCAACTGCACTGGCCCTAGCCATTGCCCTGGCCCTAACAACACTAGCAACTGCACTGGCCCTAGCCATTGCCCTGGCCCTAACAACACTAGCAACTGCACTGGCCCTAGCCATTGCCCTGGCCCTAACACTAGCAACTGCACTGGCCCTAGCCATTGCCCTGGCCCTAACACTAGCAACTGCACTGGCCCTAGCCATTACCCTGGCCCTAACACTAGCAACTGCACTGGCCCTAGCCATTACCCTGGTCCTAACACTAGCAACTGCACTGGCCCTAGCCATTACCCTGGCCCTAACACTAGCAACTGCACTGGCCCTAGCCATTACCCTGGCCCTAACACTAGCAACTGCACTGGCCCTAGCCATTGCCCTGGCCCTAACACTAGCAACTGCACTGGCCCTAGCGATTACCCTGGCCCTAACACTAGCAACTGCACTGGCCCTAGCCATTACCCTGGCCCTAACACTAGCAACTGCACTGGCCCTAGCCATTACCCTGGCCCTAACACTAGCAACTGCACTGGCCCTAGCCATTACCCTGGCCCTAACACTAGCAACTGCACTGGCCCTAGCCATTGCCCTGGCCCTAACACTAGCAACTGCACTGGCCCTAGCCATTGCCCTGGCCCTAACACTAGCAACTGCACTGGCCCTAGCCATTACCCTGGCCCTAACACTAGCAACTGCACTGGCCCTAGCCATTGCCCTGGCCCTAACAACACTAGCAACTGCACTGGCCCTAGCCATTGCCCTGGCCCTAACAACACTAGCAACTGCATTGGCCCTAGCCATTACCCTGGCCCTTACACTAGCAACTGCATTGGCCCTACCCATTACCCTGGCCCTAACACTAGCAACTGCACTGGCCCTAGCCATTACCCTGGCCCTAACACTAGCAACTGCACTGGCCCTAGCCATTACCCTGGCCCTAACACTAGCAACTGCACTGGCCCTAGCCATTACCCTGGCCCTAACACTAGCAACTGCACTGGCCCTAGCCATTACCCTGGCCCTAACACTAGCAACTGCACTGGCCCTAGCCATTGCCCTGGCCCTAACACTAGCAACTGCACTGGCCCTAGCCATTGCCCTGGCCCTAACACTAGCAACTGCACTGGCCCTAGCCATTACCCTGGCCCTAACACTAGCAACTGCACTGGCCCTAGCCATTGCCCTGGCCCTAACAACACTAGCAACTGCACTGGCCCTAGCCATTGCCCTGGCCCTAACAACACTAGCAACTGCATTGGCCCTAGCCATTACCCTGGCCCTAACACTAGCAACTGCATTGGCCCTACCCATTACCCTGGCCCTAACACTAGCAACTGCATTGGCCCTAGCCATTACCCTGGCCCTAACACTAGCAACTGCATTGGCCCTAGCCATTGCCCTGGCCCTAACACTAGCAACTGCACTGGCCCTAGCCATTACCCTGGCCCTAACACTAGCAACTGCACTGGCCCTAACACTAGCAACTGCACTGGCCCTTGCCATTGCCCTGGCCCTAACACTAGCAACTGCACTGGCCCTAGCCATTACCCTGGCCCTAACACTAGCAACTGCATTGGCCCTAGCCATTGCCCTGGCCCTAACACTAGCAACTGCACTGGCCCTAGCCATTACCCTGGCCCTAACACTAGCAACTGCACTGGCCCTAGCCATTGCCCTGGCCCTAACAACACTAGCAACTGCACTGGCCCTAGCCATTGCCCTGGCCCTAACACTAGCAACTGCACTGGCCCTAGCCATTGCCCTGGCCCTAACACTAGCAACTGCACTGGCCCTAGCCATTACCCTGGCCCTAACACTAGCAACTGCACTGGCCCTAGCCATTGCCCTGGCCCTAACACTAGCAACTGCACTGGCCCTAGCCATTACCCTGGCCCTAACACTAGCAACTGCATTGGCCCTAGCCATTGCCCTGGCCCTAACACTAGCAACTGCACTGGCCCTAGCCATTACCCTGGCCCTAACACTAGCAACTGCATTGGCCCTAGCCATTACCCTGGCCCTAACACTAGCAACTGCATTGGCCCTAGCCATTGCCCTGGCCCTAACACTAGCAACTGCACTGGCCCTAGCCATTACCCTGGCCCTAACACTAGCAACTGCACTGGCCCTAGCCATTGCCCTGGCCCTAACAACACTAGCAACTGCACTGGCCCTAGCCATTGCCCTGGCCCTAACACTAGCAACTGCACTGGCCCTAGCCATTGCCCTGGCCCTAACACTAGCAACTGCACTGGCCCTAGCCATTACCCTGGCCCTAACACTAGCAACTGCACTGGCCCTAGCCATTACCCTGGCCCTAACACTAGCAACTGCACTGGCCCTAGCCATTACCCTGGCCCTAACACTAGCAACTGCACTGGCCCTAGCCATTGCCCTGGCCCTAACAACACTAGCAACTGCACTGGCCCTAGCCATTGCCCTGGCCCTAACAACACTAGCAACTGCACTGGCCCTAGCCATTGCCCTGGCCCTAACACTAGCAACTGCACTGGCCCTAGCCATTGCCCTGGCCCTAACACTAGCAACTGCACTGGCCCTAGCCATTACCCTGGCCCTAACACTAGCAACTGCACTGGCCCTAGCCATTACCCTGGTCCTAACACTAGCAACTGCACTGGCCCTAGCCATTACCCTGGCCCTAACACTAGCAACTGCACTGGCCCTAGCCATTACCCTGGCCCTAACACTAGCAACTGCACTGGCCCTAGCCATTGCCCTGGCCCTAACACTAGCAACTGCACTGGCCCTAGTGATTACCCTGGCCCTAACACTAGCAACTGCACTGGCCCTAGCCATTACCCTGGCCCTAACACTAGCAACTGCACTGGCCCTAGCCATTACCCTGGCCCTAACACTAGCAACTGCACTGGCCCTAGCCATTACCCTGGCCCTAACACTAGCAACTGTACTGGCCCTAGCCATTACCCTGCCCCTAACACTAGCAACTGCACTGGCCCTAGCCATTACCCTGGCCCCAACACTAGCAACTGCACTGGCCCTAGCCATTACCCTGGCCCTAACACTAGCAACTGCACTGGCCCTAGCCATTACCCTGGCCCTAACACTAGCAACTACACTGGCCCTAGCCATTACCCTGGCCCTAACACTAGCAACTGCACTGGCCATAGCCATTGCCCTGGCCCTAACACTAGCAACTGCACTGGCCATAGCCATTACCCTGGCCCTAACACTAGCAACTGCACTGGCCCTAGCCATTACCCTGGCCCTAACACTAGCAACTGCACTGGCCCTAGCCATTGCCCTGGCCCTAACACTAGCAACTGCACTGGCCCTAGCCATTACCCTGGCCCTAACACTAGCAACTGCACTGGCCCTAGCCATTACCCTGGCCCTAACACTAGCAACTACACTGGCCCTAGCCATGACCCTGGCCCTAACACTAGCAACTGCACTGGCCATAGCCATTGCCCTGGCCCTAACACTAGCAACTGCACTGGCCATAGCCATTACCCTGGCCCTAACACTAGCAACTGCACTGGCCCTAGCCATTACCCTGGCCCTAACACTAGCAACTGCACTGGCCCTAGCCATTGCCCTGACCCTAACACTAGCAACTGCACTGGCCCTAGCCATTGCCCTGGCCCTAACACTAGCACATACTCACGTGTGTAGCACATCTGCACATCAACCAGCACCTGAGCTATCCCACATGGAGCATACCATGCTCACGCATGCTCAATGATGGTCCATGCTGAAGCTGAGTCAGGTGAGGTGGACATCTTACAAGTGTTTGGAGTACTAGCATACTTAACCCTTTCACTGGCAGATTTACGGAGGACATTTTACAAAAATTGACACAATTTCACATACTTTTTTTTATAGGGGACCTTATGAAGACAAGTACCCAACAACTATATATCAGGTGATAGCTGATGCATGAAGGGACGTTATGTTAAATTTTTGTTGCTTAGCAACAAACCACAGAAATGTGAATATTGTTATAAGAGACAGGAAGTAAAATAAAAGGGTTTATATCGGGTTTAAAAAATAAATATCATCTCAATTTCATATTACACATGAAACCAGCAATGTTAGCTGGTCAACTTTTGGTCAACAACAACAACTGTTTGTAAAATAACCTCTCCTCCAACCCTGTCTTCTCCTCTGCTGCTTCCTCATCCTCCTCCTCCAGCTCCATGAGTGAAACTACCTTCACAGGAGAAATAGTTCTTATTATTATGCTGGTTACTAGGCTTTACTATACAACTCTTATCTATTCTTACCTTGGGGGAAGTCTTCATGACCATCGCTATCGTCTGAAGCTTCGCTTGGCAGAGTAGGGCGATCTATACTTTGAAAACTTGCTTCGTGGTCGGTGCCAACAGCTTCTGTTATAGCTACCATAGCATCACTGTCAACTACGCCACTTCCCAGGTAAGCACAGGCACTTTCTTGCTCTCCTTCACTATCGTCAATCTCGGACAGGCCGAAGTCATCCTCAAATAGGAAGTCTAACGCTTCGTCTCTACTCTAAAGCAAGTCGCCATTTCTTCTTCGAGACCGGGAATTAACCGGAAGTGATGTTTGCTGGCATGTTTACTTCCATTTCCTCATTCCGTATTATCCTGATATTCAGGGGTATATTAGAGGCATGCTTTGGGCATATTCGTACAATTTTTGAAGTTAATACCGCGAACGGTTAATTTTTTATGAATTGTTTCGTCGCGGTTAATCCGTTTTCGCGACTTAAGTCGCTTATGCCAGTGAGAGGGTTAACCTCAGCATCAAGGATGTGCTAATTAGGTTATATTAGTGTAGATTGGTGTCGACACACAGCAAAATTCTCTAGTAAACCACATGTTCTATGAGGCTGGGCCTCCCACACAACACTCCAGCAGCAGTTCCTACAGCCCTAGGCACTGCCCTGGCACTAACTAGGAGGTGGAGCACAGCTCTATGGGGACACACACTGGACCAACACCACACTGGGTGGAGGCATGTTGAAGTAGGTGGCCATTGCTCTAAGGGGGCACACACTAGACCTACACCACACTGGGTGGAGGCAGGTTGAAGTAGGTGGCCATAGCTCTATGGGGACACACACTGGACCAACACCACACTGGGTGGAGGCAGGTTGAAGTAGGTGGCCATAGCTCTAAGGGGGCACACACTGGACCAACACCACACTGGGTGGAGGCAGGTTGAAGTAGGTGGCCATAGCTCTATGGGGACACACACTGGACCAACACCACTGGATTAAAAATCTAAAAACATTAAATGCAGTATATAATACTCTTCACACTTGACCACACATTTCAAAGGGCAGGGTGCATTATCTAGTTGCTAAGCAACCCACTGCTATCATCAAAGTGCAGAAGCTAATGGGATTTCCTATTCCCTAAATATTGCACACCCACTGATTCTGTATATACAATATATACATGTAGGAGTATGTTTGTGGGGGCCAGCACATGTCTCTGTGGAGTGACAGAATGGTGGAAGCAGGCAGCCATCCCTCCTCTCTTTGAAGAAGGGGATTCTCAAGTTATAGTCAATTGGAGTAGCCGGGGGGGGGAAGTTGGGGTAAAAAAAAAGGGGGTCTGGGAAGACACAACTGCTTTAAGAATTTAAGCAATCCTTGATCTGTCTAGTACTTTTAATGGACTTTTCATTAATGTGTGTTTTTGTATAAAAATATTAACATGGAGGATATGACAAAATAAAGAACCTAAACATGTAGAAAATACCCGAAATTAACTTTTTTCTGACTCACCTGAACTTTTGGGTAGATTAATAGTAAATTATGAACGCTAGCCAAAAGAAAATAGTTACTAAATGGTTTATAAAAAACAAAAAATCTGATATTTTAGGGTTTTTTGGACTGGCTTTTTTTTACCCCAGATACCCAAAAAAAAAGCCAGCTGTTTTTTCCCCAATTTTTTTCTATTTTCCCCCCCAAGTACTGAATAAACCACCTAGTGAATGGTACATGAACTATATCATTCTGATGGACAGAATGATACAATAGTATATATATATATAATGTGAGTAACTGAATATGAATGAACCAACTTTAGTATTTGATTATCAATGGTACATGGACTATCAAAAGTTTTCAGTGATGACGAAGATGCTGATCCCACTTCAGCTGAATTTACCTTCCTTCAAAAAAAGAGAGTGAAGCACAGACTCAACACACATTTTCTATGATTGGCCAAAGCAGGAAGATGTGGAGATAGTAGCAGTGGATGGTTGCATGTATGGCCCTGTTCAGCCAGTAGTGGAGACAGTTAGTCGAGGGAATGCACTGCTGAAGTTTGAGTGTGAAGCAAAAGTGATAAACATTTTCAATTAAGAAAATGCAATAAAACCAACTGTAAACCATTACTGTACTATTTACTGGACTATTGGAACAAATTTTAATGAAAAAAAATTCAATTGATTAAATATTGAAGTAATTACATTTGATTTTAACTTTAAAGTTATTTTTAAAGGAGTGGGTTTGTTTTTACCTCGAACTTGTAAAAAAAAGCCACCATATTTTAATCATTATAGGACATAGGATATTTTATTTATGATAGTCATCATTTGATAGTAAAGTACTAGAGGATGGCACATGTGTTTTTAGTCAATCCTTTACTCTGGCTCTTAAAAGGTAAAGTTAAAGGGAAACGGCTTTTTTTTTAACCCAATTGACCAATTGACTATACCATAAGATTTTAAGAATCAAGAATGGAGGACATACTTGCCTTAATCCCATTCATCTCTAACTCTAGCCATTGCCCTATCCCTAGCTTGGCCCTGACCTTCCAAACCCTAACCCATCATTGTACAGGCCCTAACCCTAGTCATTGTCCAAGCCCTAACCTTAGTCATTGTCCAAGCCCTAACCTTAGTCATTGTCCAAGCCCTAACCATAGTCATTGTCCAAGCCCTAACCCTAACCCTAGCTATTGCCCTAGCCCTAGCCAATCCCTTGCCCCTGATCCTCCCAATCCTAACCTTAGTCATTGTCCAAGCCCTTACCCTAGTCATTGTCCAAGCCCTAACCCTAGTCATTGTCCAAGCCCTAACCTTAGTCATTGTCCAAGCCCTAACCTTAGTCATTGTCCAAGCCCTAACTTAGTCATTGTCCAAGCCCTAACCCTAGTCATTGTCCAAGCCCTAACCCTAGTCGTTGTCCAAGCCCTAACCCTAGTCATTGTCCAAGCCCTAACCCTAACCCTAGCTATTGCCCTAGCCCTAGCCAATCCCTTGCCCCTGATCCTCCCAATCCTAACCTTAGTCATTGTCCAAGCCCTAACCTTAGTCATTGTCCAAGCCCTAACCCTAGTCATTGTCCAAGCCCTAACCTTAGTCATTGTCCAAGCCCTAACCTTAGTCATTGTCCAAGCCCTAACCTTAGTCATTGTCCAAGCCCATACCCTAGTCATTGTCCAAGCCCTAACCCTAGTCATTGTCCAAGCCCTAACCCTAGTCATTCTCCAAGCCCTAACCTTAGTCATTGTCCAAGCCCTAACCCTAGTCATTGTCCAAGCCCTAACCCTAGTCATGGTCCAAGCCCTAACCCTAGTCATTGTCCAAGCCCTAACCCTAGTCATAATCCAAGCCCTAACACTAACCCTAGTCATTGTCCAAGCCCTAACCTTAGTCATTGTCCAAGCCCTAACCTTAGTCATTGTCCAAGCCCTAACCTTAGTCATTGTCCAAGCCCTAACCCTAGTCATTGTCCAAGCCCTAACCCTAGTCATTGTCCAAGCCCTAACCCTAGTCATTCTCCAAGCCCTAACCTTAGTCATTGTCCAAGCCCTAACCCTAGTCATGGTCCAAGCCCTAACCGTAGTCATTGTCCAAGTCCTAACCCTAGTCATAATCCAAGCCCTAACACTAACCCTAGTCATTGTCCAGGCACTAACCCTAGTCATTGTCCAAGCCCTAACCTTAGTCATTGTCCAAGCCCTAACCCTAGTCATTGTCCAAGCCCTAACCTTAGTCATTGTCCAAGCCCTAACCTTAGTCATTGTCCAAGCCCTAACCTTAGTCATTGTCCAAGCCCTAACCCTAGTCATTGTCCAAGCCCTAACCCTAGTCATTGTCCAAGCCCTAACCCTAGTCATTCTCCAAGCCCTAACCTTAGTCATTGTCCAAGCCCTAACCCTAGTCATTGTCCAAGCCCTAACCCTAGTCATTGTCCAAGCCCTAACCCTAGTCATTGTCCAAGCCCTAACCCTAGTCATTGTCCAAGCCCTAACCATAGTCATAATCCAAGCCCTAACACTAACCCTAGTCATTGTCCAAGCCCTAACCTTAGTCATTGTCCAAGCCCTAACCTTAGTCATTGTCCAAGCCCTAACCTTAGTCATTGTCCAAGCCCTAACCCTAGTCATTGTCCAAGCCCTAACCCTAGTCATTGTCCAAGCCCTAACCCTAGTCATTGTCCAAGCCCTAACCCTAGTCATTGTCCAAGCCCTAACCCTAGACATGGTCCAAGCCCTAACCCTAGTCATTGTCCAAGCCCTAACCCTAGTCATTGTCCAAGCCCTAACCCTAGTCATGGTCCAAGCCCTAACCCTAGTCATTGTCCAAGCCCTAACCCTAGTCATGGTCCAAGCCCTAACCCTAGTCATTGTCCAAGCCCTAACCCTAATCATTGTCCAAGCCCTAACCCTAGTCATGGTCCAAGCCCTAACCCTAGTCATTGTCCAAGCCCTAACCCTAGTCATGGTCCAAGCCCTAACCCTAGTCATGGTCCAAGCCCTAACCCTAGTCATTGTCCAAGCCCTAACCCTAGTCATGGTCCAAGCCCTAACCCTAGTCATTGTCCAAGCCCTAACCCTAGTCATGGTCCAAGCCCTAACCCTAGTCATTGCCAAGCCCTAACCCTAGTCATTGTCCAAGCCCTAACCCTAGTCATTGTCCAAGCCCTAACCCTAGTCATTGTCCAAGCCCTAACCCTAGTCATGGTCCAAGCCCTAACACTAGTCATTGTCCAAGCCCTAACCCTAGTCATGGTCCAAGCCCTAACCCTAGTCATGGTCCAAATCCTAACCCTAGTCATTGTCCAAGCCCTAACCCTAATCATTGTCCAAGCCCTAACCCTAGTCATGGTCCAAGCCCTAACCCTAGTCATTGTCCAAGCCCTAACCCTAGTCATGGTCCAAGCCCTAACCCTAGTCATGGTCCAAGCCCTAACCCTAGTCATTGTCCAAGCCCTAACCCTAGTCATGGTCCAAGCCCTAACCCTAGTCATTGTCCAAGCCCTAACCCTAGTCATGGTCCAAGCCCTAACCCTAGTCATTGCCAAGCCCTAATCCTAGTCATTGTCCAAGCCCTAACCCTAGTCATTGTCCAAGCCCTAACCCTAGTCATTGTCCAAGCCCTAACCCTAGTCATGGTCCAAGCCCTAACCCTAGTCATTGTCCAAGCCCTAACCCTAGTCATGGTCCAAGCCCTAACCCCAGTCATTGTCCAAGCCCTAACCCTAGTCATGGTCCAAGCCCTAACCCTAGTCATTGTCCAAGCCCTAACCCTAGTCATTGTCCAAGCCCTAACCCTAGTCATGGTCCAAGCCCTAACCCTAGTCATGGTCCAAGCCCTAACCCTAGTCATGGTCCAAGCCCTAACCCTAGTCATGGTCCAAGCCCTAACCCTAGTCATTGTCCAAGCCATAACCCTAGTCATTGTCCAAGCCCTAACCCTAGTCATTGTCCAAGACCTAACCCTAGTCATTGTCCAAGCCCTAACCCTAGTCATTGTCCAAGCCATAACCCTAGTCATTGTCCAAGCCCTAACCCTAGTCATTGTCCAAGCCCTAACCCTAGTCATTGTCCAAGCCCTAACCTTAGTCATTGTCCAAGCCCTAACCCTAGTCATGGTCCAAGCCCTAACCCTAGTCATTGTCCAAGCCCTAACCCTAGTCATGGTCCAAGCCCTAACCCTAGTCATTGTCCAAGCCCTAACCCTAGTCAAGGTCCAAGCCCTAACCCTAGTCATTGTCCAAGCCCTAACCCTAGTCATTGTCCAAGCCCTAACCCTAGTCATGGTCCAAGCCCTAACCCTAGTCATTGTCCAAGCCCTAACCCTAGTCATTGTCCAAGCCCTAACCTTAGTCATTGTCCAAGCCCTAACCTTAGTCATTGTCCAAGCCCTAACCCTAGTCATTGTCCAAGCCCTAACCCTAGTCATTGTCCAAGCCCTGACCCTAGTCATTCTCCAAGCCCTAACCTTAGTCATTGTCCAAGCCCTAACCCTAGTCATTGTCCAAGCCCTAACCCTAGTCATTGTCCAAGCCCTAACCCTAGTCATTGTCCAAGCCCTAACCCTAGTCATTGTCCAAGCCCTAACCATAGTCATAATCCAAGCCCTAACACTAACCCTAGTCATTGTCCAAGCCCTAACCTTAGTCATTGTCCAAGCCCTAACCTTAGTCATTGTCCAAGCCCTAACCTTAGTCATTGTCCAAGCCCTAACCCTAGTCATTGTCCAAGCCCTAACCCTAGTCATTGTCCAAGCCCTAACCCTAGTCATTGTCCAAGCCCTAACCCTAGTCATTGTCCAAGCCCTAACCCTGGTCATGGTCCAAGCCCTAACCATAGTCATTGTCCAAGCCCTAACCCTAGTCATTGTCCAAGCCCTAACCCTAGTCATGGTCCAAGCCCTAACCCTAGTCATTGTCCAAGCCCTAACCCTAGTCATGGTCCAAGCCCTAACCCTAGTCATTGTCCAAGCCCTAACCCTAATCATTGTCCAAGCCCTAACCCTAGTCATGGTCCAAGCCCTAACCCTAGTCATTGTCCAAGCCCTAACCCTAGTCATGGTCCAAGCCCTAACCCTAGTCATGGTCCAAGCCCTAACCCTAGTCATTGTCCAAGCCCTAACCCTAGTCATGGTCCAAGCCCTAACCCTAGTCATTGTCCAAGCCCTAACCCTAGTCATGGTCCAAGCCCTAACCCTAGTCATTGCCAAGCCCTAACCCTAGTCATTGTCCAAGCCCTAACCCTAGTCATTGTCCAAGCCCTAACCCTAGTCATTGTCCAAGCCCTAACCCTAGTCATTGTCCAATCCCTAACCCTAGTCATGGTCCAAGCCCTAACCCTAGTCATTGTCCAAGCCCTAACCCTAGTCATGGTCCAAGCCCTAACCCTAGTCATGGTCCAAATCCTAACCCTAGTCATTGTACAAGCCCTAACCCTAATCATTGTCCAAGCCCTAACCCTAGTCATGGTCCAAGCCCTAACCCTAGTCATTGTCCAAGCCCTAACCCTAGTCATGGTCCAAGCCCTAACCCTAGTCATGGTCCAAGCCCTAACCCTAGTCATTGTCCAAGCCCTAACCCTAGTCATGGTCCAAGCCCTAACCCTAGTCATTGTCCAAGCCCTAACCCTAGTCATGGTCCAAGCCCTAACCCTAGTCATTGCCAAGCCCTAACCCTAGTCATTGTCCAAGCCCTAACCCTAGTCATTGTCCAAGCCCTAACCCTAGTCATTGTCCAAGCCCTAACCCTAGTCATGGTCCAAGCCCTAACCCTAGTCATTGTCCAAGCCCTAACCCTAGTCATGGTCCAAGCCCTAACCCCAGTCATTGTCCAAGCCCTAACCCTAGTCATGGTCCAAGCCCTAACCCTAGTCATTGTCCAAGCCCTAACCCTAGTCATTGTCCAAGCCCTAACCCTAGTCATGGTCCAAGCCCTTACCCTAGTCATTGTCCAAGCCCTAACCCTAGTCATGGTCCAAGCCCTAACCCTAGTCATGGTCCAAGCCCTAACCCTAGTCATTGTCCAAGCCATAACCCTAGTCATTGTCCAAGCCCTAACCCTAGTCATTGTCCAAGACCTAACCCTAGTCATTGTCCAAGCCCTAACCCTAGTCATTGTCCAAGCCATAACCCTAGTCATTGTCCAAGCCCTAACCCTAGTCATTGTCCAAGCCCTAACCCTAGTCATTGTCCAAGCCCTAACCTTAGTCATTGTCCAAGCCATAACCCTAGTCATGGTCCAAGCCCTAACCCTAGTCATTGTCCAAGCCCTAACCCTAGTCATGGTCCAAGCTCTAACCCTAGTCATTGTCCAAGCCCTAACCCTAGTCATGGTCCAAGCCCTAACCCTAGTCATTGTCCAAGCCCTAACCCTAGTCATTGTCCAAGCCCTAACCCTAGTCATGGTCCAAGCCCTAACCCTAGTCATTGTCCAAGCCCTAACCCTAGTCATGGTCCAAGCCCTAACCCTAGTCATGGTCCAAGCCCTAACCCTAGTCATTGTCCAAGCCATAACCCTAGTCATTGTCCAAGCCCTAACCCTAGTCATTGTCCAAGCCCTAACCCTAGTCATTGTCCAAGCCCTAACCCTAGTCATTGTCCAAGCCATAACCCTAGTCATTGTCCAAGCCCTAACCCTAGTCATTGTCCAAGCCCTAACCCTAGTCATTGTCCAAGCCCTAACCCTAGTCATGGTCCAAGCCCTAACCCTAGTCATTGTCCAAGCCCTAACCCTAGTCATGGTCCAAGCCCTAACCCTAGTCATGGTCCAAGCCCTAACCCTAGTCATTGTCCAAGCCCTAACCCTAGTCATGGTCCAAGCCCTAACCCTAGTCATTGTCCAAGCCCTAACCCTAGTCATGGTCCAAGCCCTAACCCTAGTCATTGTCCAAGCCCTAACCCTAGTCATGGTCCAAGCCCTAACCCTAGTCATTGCCAAGCCCTAACCCTAGTCATTGTCCAAGCCCTAACCCTAGTCATTGTCCAAGCCCTAACCCTAGTCATTGTCCAATCCCTAACCCTAGTCATGGTCCAAGCCCTAACCCTAGTCATTGTCCAAGCCCTAACCCTAGTCATGGTCCAAGCCCTAACCCTAGTCATGGTCCAAATCCTAACCCTAGTCATTGTCCAAGCCCTAACCCTAATCATTATCCAAGCCCTAACCCTAGTCATGGTCCAAGCCCTAACCCTAGTCATTGTCCAAGCCCTAACCCTAGTCATGGTCCAAGCCCTAACCCTAGTCATGGTCCAAGCCCTAACCCTAGTCATTGTCCAAGCCCTAACCCTAGTCATGGTCCAAGCCCTAACCCTAGTCATTGTCCAAGCCCTAACCCTAGTCATGGTCCAAGCCCTAACCCTAGTCATTGCCAAGCCCTAACCCTAGTCATTGTCCAAGCCCTAACCCTAGTCATTGTCCAAGCCCTAACCCTAGTCATTGTCCAAGCCCTAACCCTAGTCATGGTCCAAGCCCTAACCCTAGTCATTGTCCAAGCCCTAACCCTAGTCATGGTCCAAGCCCTAACCCCAGTCATTGTCCAAGCCCTAACCCTAGTCATGGTCCAAGCCCTAACCCTAGTCATTGTCCAAGCCCTAACCCTAGTCATTGTCCAAGCCCTAACCCTAGTCATGGTCCAAGCCCTTACCCTAGTCATTGTCCAAGCCCTAACCCTAGTCATGGTCCAAGCCCTAACCCTAGTCATGGTCCAAGCCCTAACCCTAGTCATTGTCCAAGCCATAACCCTAGTCATTGTCCAAGCCCTAACCCTAGTCATTGTCCAAGACCTAACCCTAGTCATTGTCCAAGCCCTAACCCTAGTCATTGTCCAAGCCATAACCCTAGTCATTGTCCAAGCCCTAACCCTAGTCATTGTCCAAGCCCTAACCCTAGTCATTGTCCAAGCCCTAACCTTAGTCATTGTCCAAGCCCTAACCCTAGTCATGGTCCAAGCCCTAACCCTAGTCATTGTCCAAGCCCTAACCCTAGTCATGGTCCAAGCCCTAACCCTAGTCATTGTCCAAGCCCTAACCCTAGTCATGGTCCAAGCCCTAACCCTAGTCATTGTCCAAGCCCTAACCCTAGTCATTGTCCAAGCCCTAACCCTAGTCATGGTCCAAGCCCTAACCCTAGTCATTGTCCAAGCCCTAACCCTAGTCATGGTCCAAGCCCTAACCCTAGTCATGGTCCAAGCCCTAACCCTAGTCATTGTCCAAGCCATAACCCTAGTCATTGTCCAAGCCCTAACCCTAGTCATTGTCCAAGCCCTAACCCTAGTCATTGTCCAAGCCCTAACCCTAGTCATTGTCCAAGCCATAACCCTAGTCATTGTCCAAGCCCTAACCCTAGTCATTGTCCAAGCCCTAACCCTAGTCATGGTCCAAGCCCTAACCCTAGTCATGGTCCAAGCCCTAACCCTAGTCATTGTCCAAGCCCTAACCCTAGTCATGGTCCAAGCCCTAACCCTAGTCATTGTCCAAGCCCTAACCCTAGTCATGGTCCAAGCCCTAACCCTAGTCATGGTCCAAGCCCTAACCCTAGTCATTGTCCAAGCCATAACCCTAGTCATTGTCCAAGCCCTAACCCTAGTCATTGTCCAAGCCCTAACCCTAGTCATTGTCCAAGCCCTAACCCTAGTCATGGTCCAAGCCCTAACCCTAGTCATGGTCCAAGCCCTAACCCTAGTCATGGTCCAAGCCCTAACCCTAGTCATTGTCCAAGCCCTAACCCTAGTCATGGTCCAAGCCCTAACCCTAGTCATTGTCCAAGCCCTAACCCTAGTCATGGTCCAAGCCCTAACCCTAGTCATTGTCCAAGCCCTAACCCTAGTCATGGTCCAAGCCCTAACCCTAGTCATGGTCCAAGCCCTAACCCTAGTCATGGTCCAAGCCCTAACCCTAGTCATTGTCCAAGCCATAACCCTAGTCATTGTCCAAGCCCTAACCCTAGTCATTGTCCAAGCCCTAACCCTAGTCATTGTCCAAGCCCTAACCCTAGTCATTGTCCAAGCCCTAACCCTAGTCATTGTCCAAGCCCTAACCCTAGTCATTGTCCAAGCCCTAACCCTAGTCATTGTCCAAGCCATAACCCTAGTCATTGTCCAAGCCCTAACCCTAGTCATTGTCCAAGCCCTAACCCTAGTCATTGTCCAAGCCCTAACCCTAGTCATGGTCCAAGCCCTAACCCTAGTCATTGTCCAAGCCCTAACCCTAGTCATGGTCCAAGCCCTAACCCTAGTCATGGTCCAAGCCCTAACCCTAGTCATTGTCCAAGCCCTAACCCTAGTCATGGTCCAAGCCCTAACCCTAGTCATTGTCCAAGCCCTAACCCTAGTCATGGTCCAAGCCCTAACCCTAGTCATGGTCCAAGCCCTAACCCTAGTCATGTTCCAAGCCCTAACCCTAGTCATTGTCCAAGCCATAACCCTAGTCATTGTCCAAGCCCTAACCCTAGTCATTGTCCAAGCCCTAACCCTAGTCATTGTCCAAGCCCTAACCCTAGTCATGGTCCAAGCCCTAACCCTAGTCATCGTCCAAGCCCTAACCCTAGTCATGGTCCAAGCCCTAACCCTAGTCATTGTCCAAGCCCTAACCCTAGTCATGGTCCAAGCCCTAACCCTAGTCATTGTCCAAGCCCTAACCCTAGTCATGGTCCAAGCCCTAACCCTAGTCATGGTCCAAGCCCTAACCCTAGTCATGGTCCAAGCCCTAACCCTAGTCATTGTCCAAGCCATAACCCTAGTCATTGTCCAAGCCCTAACCCTAGTCATTGTCCAAGCCCTAACCCTAGTCATTGTCCAAGCCCTAACCCTAGTCATGGTCCAAGCCCTAACCCTAGTCATGGTCCAAGCCCTAACCCTAGTCATGGTCCAAGCCCTAACCCTAGTCATTGTCCAAGCCCTAACCCTAGTCATGGTCCAAGCCCTAACCCTAGTCATTGTCCAAGCCCTAACCCTAGTCATGGTCCAAGCCCTAACCCTAGTCATGGTCCAAGCCCTAACCCTAGTCATTGTCCAAGCCATAACCCTAGTCATTGTCCAAGCCCTAACCCTAGTCATTGTCCAAGCCCTAACCCTAGTCATGGTCCAAGCCCTAACCCTAGTCATTGTCCAAGCCCTAACCCTAGTCATGGTCCAAGCCCTAACCCTAGTCATGGTCCAAGCCCTAACCCTAGTCATTGTCCAAGCCCTAACCCTAGTCATGGTCCAAGCCCTAACCCTAGTCATGGTCCAAGCCCTAACCCTAGTCATGGTCCAAGCCCTAACCCTAGTCATGGTCCAAGCCCTAACCCTAGTCATGGTCCAAGCCCTAACCCTAGTCATTGTCCAAGCCATAACCCTAGTCATTGTCCAAGCCCTAACCCTAGTCATTGTCCAAGCCCTAACCCTAGTCATGGTCCAAGCCCTAACCCTAGTCATGGTCCAAGCCCTAACCCTAGTCATGGTCCAAGCCCTAACCCTAGTCATGGTCCAAGCCCTAACCCTAGTCATTGTCCAAGCCCTAACCCTAGTCATGGTCCAAGCCCTAACCCTAGTCATTGTCCAAGCCCTAACCCTAGTCATGGTCCAAGCCCTAACCCTAGTCATGGTCCAAGCCCTAACCCTAGTCATGGTCCAAGCCCTAACCCTAGTCATTGTCCAAGCCATAACCCTAGTCATTGTCCAAGCCCTAACCCTAGTCATTGTCCAAGCCCTAACCCTAGTCATTGTCCAAGCCCTAACCCTAGTCATGGTCCAAGCCCTAACCCTAGTCATGGTCCAAGCCCTAACCCTAGTCATGGTCCAAGCCCTAACCCTAGTCATTGTCCAAGCCCTAACCCTAGTCATGGTCCAAGCCCTAACCCTAGTCATTGTCCAAGCCCTAACCCTAGTCATTGTCCAAGCCCTAACCCTAGTCATGGTCCAAGCCCTAACCCTAGTCATTGTCCAAGCCATAACCCTAGTCATTGTCCAAGCCCTAACCCTAGTCATTATCCAAGCCCTAAACCTAGTCATTATCCAAGCCCTAACCCTAGTCATTATCCAAGCCCTAAACCTGTAGTTAGAGCCTTATGAGGTAGATTAAATTGACACTACTAGAAGCCCTAAGGTCCTAACCCTAGTCATTGTCCAACCTCTGTCAAAGCCCTAAACTAGGTCCTACACAAGTCCTAACAATAACACACTTCACAAGATCTTGCTCTCCCCAGCTGCTCTAGTAAAGTATAGCCAAACATTGCTGCATCTAACTTACCCACTCCCCAGATGCCCTACTAAAGTTGATAGCAGGGATATAGATTCATATTCACCAGCTGATCTACTAGAGTTGACAGCAGGGATGTAGATTCATATTCACCAGCTGGTGTACTAGAGTTGACAGCAGGGATGTAGATTCATATTCACCAGCTGGTGTACTAGAGTTGACAGCAGGGATGTAGATTAATATTCACCAGTTCTTCCCTAAAAGGGATGCATGTAGCACACAGAAAGGTAACTGAGTGAATTAGATACTCCTTAACAGATCTTGTAAATTCCTCAATGCCAGCTGCTAAAATAATTTTTGCGGTACTTGCAGGCTAGATAGTGTATGTATTTGGGGAATGGCTAACAGTTGGTAGCTATAACTCAAGCCACAGCTTTGTTTCTTTACCAGCATACCTTCCTGGCTACAGGCTCAGGCAGCATTGTTTCTTTACCACCTAACCTCTAACCATAGTCAATGTCCAACCCCTAACCCTAGTCATTGTCAAGGCACTAACCTGTTCAAGGCCAAGCACTAATCAAAGTCATTATCCAGTCCCTAATCGTAGTCTTTGTCCAAGCTCGTTTAAAGCTAGGCCCTATGCATGGTCCAAGACCTACATACATGTACCTGTATCCCTAGTTATTAGTTATTGCCCAGTCCCAAATCCTAGTCAAACTGTACAGTATAAACTTAACACTAGTCCTATTCCAAACCTTAACCCTAGTCATTGTCCATTGATTGGGTCAATCATTGGACAAAGTCTACAGTAACACTATTCATGGTCCAAGCCATAACCATAGTCATTGTCCAGACCATAATCCTAGTCATTTTCCAGGCACTAACCCTAGTCATTGTTGAAGATGAGCTTTCTCTGAAGAAGTGAGCAACTCCTTGCTAAAGGCAGGGTAAGCGACTTTCTTCCAGAAGCCAAATTCAATCTCCTCTTCGCTATTGGATACATGCAGTGCCACAGCTGGCATGTCAGGTATATAAGTGGTAGCCTACAGAGCTATTGGATACATGCAGTGCCACAGCTGGCATGTCAGGTATATAAGTGGTAGCCTACAGAGCTATTGGATACATGCAGTGCTACAGCTGGCATGTCAGGTATATAAGTGGTAGCCTACAGAGCTATTGGATACATGCAGTGCCACAGCTGGCATGTCAGGTATATAAGTGGTAGCCTACAGAGCTATTGGATACATGCAGTGCCACAGCTGACATGTCAGGTATATAAGTGGTAGCCTACAGAGCTATTGGATACATGCAGTGCCACAGCTGGCATGTCAGGTATATAAGTGGTAGCCTACAGAGCTATTGGATACATGCAGTGCCACAGCTGGCATGTCAGGTATATAAGTGGTAGCCTACAGAGCTATTGGATACATGCAGTGCCACAGCTGGCATGTCAGGTATATAAGTGGTAGCCTACAGAGCTATTGGATACATGCAGTGCCACAGCTGGCATGTCAGGTATATAAGTGGTAGCCTACAGAGCTATTGGATACATGCAGTGCCACAGCTGGCATGTCAGGTATATAAGTGGTAGCCTACAGAGCTATTGGATACATGCAGTGCCACAGCTGGCATGTCAGGTATATAAGTGGTAGCCTACAGAGCTATTGGATACATGCAGTGCCACAGCTGGCATGTCAGGTATATAAGTGGTAGCCTACAGAAAATAGTGCATTGTACACTTGTAATATGGCAGAGATGAATATGTGATTGTCCATATGCTTGGTTCCATGGAAACAACACTCCTATGTATGTATGTATGTATGTATAATGTTTCACTTGCTTTTCTTTGAATAAGAGAGCTACTTCACTTTCACCATTCCAAGGAACTGGTGGTAGCCATTGTCAGCTTTAGCTTGAGAGCTACAAGAATGAGAGGAAGCAAATGTGCCACAAGTCAACATGGAAAAAGTTTTCCTTCACAAGCAAAGTGGTGTTAAAAATAAGTTCTCCTACATTAATACAAGCCATGGTTCAGGCACTAATACTAGTCATGGTCCAGGCACTAATACTAGCCATGGTCCAGGCACTAATACTAGCCATGGTCCAGGCACTAATACTAGTCATGGTCCAGGCACTAATACTAGCCATGGTCCAGGCACTAATACTAGCCATGGTCCAGGCACTAATACTAGTCATGGTCCAGGCACTAATACTAGTCATGGTCCAGGCACTAATACTAGTCATGGTCCAGGCACTAATACTAGTCATGGTCCAGGCACTAATACTAGTCATGGTCCAGGCACTAATACTAGCCATGGTCCAGGTACTAATACCAGTCATGGTCCAGGCACTAATACTAGCCATGGTCCAGGCACTAATACTAGTCATGGTCCAGGCACTAATACTAGTCATGGTCCAGGCACTAATACTAGTCATGGTCCAGGCACTAATACTAGTCATGGTCCAGGCACTAATACTAGTCATGGTCCAGGCACTAATACTAGTCATGGTCCAGGCACTAATACTAGCCATGGTCCAGGCACTAATACTAGTCATTGTCCAGGCACTAATACTAGTCATGGTCCAGGCACTAATACTAGTCATGGTCCAGGCACTAATACTAGCCATGGTCCAGGCACTAATACTAGTCATGGTCCAGGCACTAATACTAGTCATGGTCCAGGCACTAATACTAGTCATGGTCCAGGCACTAATACTAGTCATGGTCCAGACACTAATACTAGTCATGGTCCATGCACTAATACTAGTCATGGTCCAGGCACTAATACTAGTCATGGTCCAGGCACTAATACTAGCCATGGTCCAGGCACTAATACTAGTCATGGTCCGGGCACTAATACTAGTCATGGTCCAGGCACTAATACTAGTCATGGTCCAGGCACTAATACTAGTCATGGTCCAGGCACTAATACTAGTCATGGTCCAGGCACTAATACTAGTCATGGTCCAGGCACTAATACTAGCCATGGTCCAGGCACTAATACTATGCATGGTCCAGGCACTAATACTAGTCATGGTCCAGGCACTATTACTAGTCATTGTCCAAGCCTTGACCTTAGTCATTGTCCAAGCCCTAACCCTAGTCATTGTCCAAGCCTTGACCCTAGTCATTGTCCAAGCCCTAATCCTAGTCATTGTCCAAGCCCTAACCCTAGTCATTGTCCAAGCCTTGACCCTAGTCATTGTCCAAGCCCTAATCCTAGTAATTGTCCAAGCCCTAATCCTAGTGATTGTCCAAGTCCTAACCCTAGTCATTGTCCAAGCCTTGACCCTAGTCATTGTCCAAGCCCTTATCCTAGTCATTGTCCTAGTCTTGACCTTAGTCATTGTCCAAGCCATAACCCTAGTCATTATCCGAGCCCTAATACTAGTCATTGTCCAAGCCCTGACCCTAGTCATTGTCCAAGCCCTAACCTAGTCATTTTCCAAGCCCTAACCCTAGTCATTGTCCAAGCCTTGACCCTAGTCATTGTCAAGCCCTAACCCTAGTCATTGTCCAAGCCTTGACCGTAGTCATTGTCCAAGCCCTAACCCTAGTCATTGTCCAAGCCCTAACCCTAGTCATTGTCCAAGCCCTAATCCTAGTCATTGTCAAAGCCTTGACCGTAGTCATTGTCCAAGCCCTAACCCTAGTCATTGTCCAAGCCCTAACCCTAGTCATTGTCCAAGCCTTGACCCTAATCATTGTCCAAGCCTTGACCATAGTCATTGTCCAAGCCCTAACCCTAGTCATTGTCCAAGCCTTGACCCTAGTCATTGTCCAAGCCCTAATCCTAGTCATTGTCCAAGCCTTGACCGTAGTCATTGTCCAAGCCCTAACCCTAGTCATTGTCCAAGCTAGTCATTGTCCAAGCCTTGACCCTAGTCATTGTCCAAGCCTTAACCCTAGTCATTGTCCAAGCCTTGACCCTAGTCATTGTCCAAGCCCTAATCCTAGTCATTGTCCAAGCCTTGACCGTAGTCATTGTCCAAGCCCTAACCCTTGTCATTGTCCAAGCCCTAACCCTAGTCATTGTCCAAGCCTTGACCCTTGTCATTGTCCAAGCCTTGACCCTAGTCATTGTCCAAGCCCTAATCCTATCATTGTCCAAGCCTTGAGCCTAGTCATTGTCCAAGCCCTAGCCCTAGTCATTGTCCAAGCCCTACGCCTAGTCATTGTCCAAGCCTTGACCCTGAAGATGAGCCTTCTCTGAAGAAGTGAGCAACTCCTTGCTAAAGGCAGGGTAAGCGGCTTTCTCCCAGAAGCCAAAGTCAACCTCCTCTTCGCTATTGGATACATGCAGTGCCACAGCTGGCATGTCAGGTATATAAGTGGTAGCCTACAGAGCTATTGGATACATGCAGTGCCACAGCTGACATGTCAGGTATATAAGTGGTAGCCTACAGAGCTATTGGATACATGCAGTGCCACAGCTGGCATGTCAGGTATATAAGTGGTAGCCTACAGAGCTATTGGATACATGCAGTGCCACAGCTGGCATGTCAGGTATATAAGTGGTAGCCTACAGAGCTATTGGATACATGCAGTGCCACAGCTGGCATGTCAGGTATATAAGTGGTAGCCTACAGAGCTATTGGATACATGCAGTGCCACAGCTGGCATGTCAGGTATATAAGTGGTAGCCTACAGAGCTATTGGATACATGCAGTGCCACAGCTGGCATGTCAGGTATATAAGTGGTAGTCTACAGAGCTATTGGATACATGCAGTGCCACAGCTGGCATGTCAGGTATATAAGTGGTAGCCTATATAGCACTGCCTGACAGACATGGAGAGATATAGCACTGCCTGACGTTTGTTTGCTTGCACTACTCAATGAGCTCATTCTTGCACCAAGTGCAGCTCACTGTATTGGCATTCTAATTAGAGAACACCTCCAGAAGTTGACACTTGAGAAATAAAAGAGTTACAACTAATAATACAATCATGACAACAAACAACAAACACACACACACACACACACACAGAGTCATGCAATCAGACACTACTCACTGACAATCACAGCAACATCAAGGAACACGAGAACTTGAGCAGCGGAGAGAGGTTTTTGAAATTTTCATTTGCATTGCTGAATAAGAGATTTAGTATGCTCCTCCTCTGAACACTGTCCAGTGCTGGCTATATACTACACTGTATATTCCATCTCTCTCCACCCATACCCACAGGTACACTTACTCAGTGAGGTGGGTCCCAGAGAGTGAAACTCCGTCCATCATCTCATGTCCGCTTGTTCGATGAGTTGCACTCCCTGCCAGGTAGGTAGAGGATGTTGCCATAGGGACAGACATGGGGACCAGAGGTGTGTGTGAAGTATAGGGTAACTAAACACCACATCTGATGAATCCAACTCCTCCATCTCCAAAGTCTGCGGAGCCTGTCAAGTATCCAATAGAAATGCATTAATCATAGTTGGCCTGGTTACTATTACATCATCACAATCTCTGCCACAAGCAATAACAATTTACACTTCTTCAGTCCATTAGGAATGCCCTCTAATAGCAACATCCCCTCCCCCCCCCCCCCCCCCCCCCCCCACCCCCAAGACTCATTATGAGGACCTACAAAGAAACGTAAGCAACACACCCTCCCCCAGCCTCACCCCCAAAGTGGAACCCTGATGTGTGACCAACAAACAGTTCCAACGATGAAGACAAAGTATCTCAACCCAAATAATACCAGACACATGTTCCTTCATCTTTAGCAGGAATGATATACATCTACACCAGTCAGGCCTCCAGTACTGCACACTTCCTGTGTCCTTTGCTAATTTTTATGGTTAATTTTACAGTCTCTTATTGGTAGAGGAGGAGAGGGAAGGTTCTTGTTAGTGTGACCTCTTATTGGTAGAGGAGGGCAGGGAAGGTTCTTGTTAGTGTGACCTCTTATTGGTAGAGGAGGAGAGGGAAGGTTCTTGTTAGTGTGGCCTCTTATTGGTAGAGGAGGAGAGGGAAGGTTCTTGTTAGTGTGACCTCTTATTGGTAGAGGAGGGCAGGGAAGGTTCTTGTTAGTGTGACCTCTTATTGGTAGAGGAGGAGAGGGAAGGTTCTTGTTAGTGTGGCCTCTTATTGGTAGAGGAGGAGAGGGAAGGTTCTTGTTAGTGTGACCTCTTATTGGTAGAGGAGGGCAGGGAAGGTTCTTGTTAGTGTGACCTCTTATTGGTAGAGGAGGGCAGGGAAGGTTCTTGTTAGTGTGACCTCTTATTGGTAGAGGAGGGCAGGGAAGGTTCTTGTTAGTGTGACCTCTTATTGGTAGAGGAGGGCAGGGAAGGTTCTTGTTAGTGTGACCTCTTATTGGTAGAGGAGGGTAGAGAAGGTTCTTGTTAGTGTGACCTCTTATTGGTAGAGGAGGAGAGGGAAGGTTCTTGTTAGTGTGACCTCTTATTGGTAGAGGAGGGCAGGGAAGGTTCTTGTTAGTGTGACCTCTTATTGGTAGAGGAGGGCAGGGAAGGTTCTTGTTAGTGTGACCTCTTATTGATAGAGGAGGGCAGGGAAGGTTCTTGTTAGTGTGACCTCTTATTGGTAGAGGAGGGTAGGGAAGGTTCTTGTTAGTGTGACCTCTTATTGGTACAGGAGGGCAGGGAAGGTTCTTGTTAGTGTGACCTCTTATTGGTAGAGGAGGAGAGGGAAGGTTCTTGTTAGTGTGACCTCTTATTGGTACAGGAGGGCAGGGAAGGTTCTTGTTAGTGTGACCTCTTATTGGTAGAGGAGGAGAGGGAAGGTTCTTGTTAGTGTGACCTCTTATTGGTACAGGAGGGCAGGGAAGGTTCTTGTTAGTGTGACCTCTTATTGGTAGAGGAGGGCAGGGAAGGTTCTTGTTAGTGTGGCCTCTTATTGGTAGAGGAGGTCAGGGAAGGTTCTTGTTAGTGTGGCCTCTTATTGTAGAGGAGGAGAGGGAAGGTTCTTGTTAGTGTGGCCTCTTATTGGTAGAGGAGGGCAGGGAAGGTTCTTGTTAGTGTGGCCTCTTATTGGTAGAGGAGGAGAGGGAAGGTTCTTGTTAGTGTGACCTCTTATTGGTAGAGGAGGGCAGGGAAGGTTCTTGTTAGTGTGACCTCTTATTGGTAGAGTAGGAGAGGGAAGGTTCTTGTTAGTGTGACCTCTTATTGGTAGAGGAGGAGAGGGAAGGTTCTTGTTAGTGTGACCTCTTATTGGTAGAGGAGGAGAGGGAAGGTTCTTGTTAGTGTGACCTCTTATTGGTAGAGGAGGAGAGGGAAGGTTCTTGTTAGTGTGGCCTCTTATTGGTAGAGGAGGGCAGGGAAGGTTCTTGTTAGTGTGCCCTCTTATTGGTAGAGGAGGAGAGGGAAGGTTCTTGTTAATGTGACCTCTTATTGGTAGAGGAGGGCAGGGAAGGTTCTTGTTAGTGTGACCTCTTATTGGTAGAGGAGGAGAGGGAAGGTTCTTGTTAGTGTGACCTCTTATTGGTACAGGAGGGCAGGGAAGGTTCTTGTTAGTGTGATCTCTTATTGGTAGAGGAGGAGAGGGAAGGTTCTTGTTAGTGTGGCCTCTTATTGGTAGAGGAGGTCAGGGAAGGTTCTTGTTAGTGTGGCCTCTTATTGTAGAGGAGGAGAGGGAAGGTTCTTGTTAGTGTGGCCTCTTATTGGTAGAGGAGGGCAGGGAAGGTTCTTGTTAGTGTGGCCTCTTATTGGTAGAGGAGGAGAGGGAAGGTTCTTGTTAGTGTGACCTCTTATTGGTAGAGGAGGGCAGGGAAGGTTCTTGTTAGTGTGACCTCTTATTGGTATAGTAGGAGAGGGAAGGTTCTTGTTAGTGTGACCTCTTATTGGTAGAGGAGGAGAGGGAAGGTTCTTGTTAGTGTGACCTCTTATTGGTAGAGGAGGAGAGGGAAGGTTCTTGTTAGTGTGACCTCTTATTGGTAGAGGAGGAGAGGGAAGGTTCTTGTTAGTGTGGCCTCTTATTGGTAGAGGAGGGCAGGGAAGGTTCTTGTTAGTGTGCCCTCTTATTGGTAGAGGAGGAGAGGGAAGGTTCTTGTTAATGTGACCTCTTATTGGTAGAGGAGGGCAGGGAAGGTTCTTGTTAGTGTGCCCTCTTATTGGTAGAGGAGGGTAGGGAAGGTTCTTGTTAGTGTGACCTCTTATTGGTAGAGGAGGGCAGGGAAGGTTCTTGTTAGTGTGACCTCTTATTGGTAGAGGAGGAGAGGGAAGGTTCTTGTTAGTGTGGCCTCTTATTGGTAGAGGAGGAGAGGGAAGGTTCTTGTTAGTGTGGCCTCTTATTGGTAGAGGAGGGCAGGGAAGGTTCTTGTTAGTGTGACCTCTTATTGGTAGAGTAGGAGAGGGAAGGTTCTAGTTAGTGTGACCTCTTATTGGTAGAGGAGGAGAGGGAAGGTTCTTGTTAGTGTGACCTCTTATTGGTAGAGGAGGAGAGGGAAGGTTCTTGTTAGTGTGACCTCTTATTGGTAGAGGAGGAGAGGGAAGGTTCTTGTTAGTGTGGCCTCTTATTGGTAGAGGAGGGCAGGGAAGGTTCTTGTTAGTGTGACCTCTTATTGGTAGAGGAGGAGAGGGAAGGTTCTTGTTAGTGTGGCCTCTTATTGGTAGAGGAGGAGAGGGAAGGTTCTTGTTAGTGTGACCTCTTATTGGTAGAGGAGGGCAGGGTAGGTTCTTGTTAGTGTGACCTCTTATTGGTAGAGGAGGGCAGGGAAGGTTCTTGTTAGTGTGACCTCTTATTGGTAGAGGAGGGCAGGGAAGGTTCTTGTTAGTGTGACCTCTTATTGGTAGAGGAGGGCAGGGAAGGTTCTTGTTAGTGTGACCTCTTATTGGTAGAGGAGGGCAGGGAAGGTTCTTATTAGTGTGGCCTCTTATTGGTAGAGGAGGGTAGGGAAGGTTCTTGTTAGTGTGACCTCTTATTGGTACAGGAGGGCAGGGAAGGTTCTTGTTAGTGTGACCTCTTATTGGTAGAGGAGGAGAGGGAAGGTTCTTGTTAGTGTGACCTCTTATTGGTAGAGGAGGAGAGGGAAGGTTCTTGTTAGTGTGGCCTCTTATTGGTAGAGGAGGGCAGGGAAGGTTCTTGTTAGTGTGACCTCTTATTGATAGAGGAGGAGAGGGAAGGTTCTTGTTAGTGTGACCTCTTATTGGTAGAGGAGGAGAGGGAAGGTTCTTGTTAGTGTGACCTCTTATTGGTAGAGGAGGGTAGGGAAGGTTCTTGTTAGTGTTACCTCTTATTGGTAGAGGAGGAGAGGGAAGGTTCTTGTTAGTGTGACCTCTTATTGGTAGAGGAGGGCAGGGAAGGTTCTTGTTAGTGTGACCTCTTATTGGTAGGGGAGGAGAGGGAAGGTTCTTGTTAGTGTGACCTCTTATTGTTGATCAACACCAATGCTATCCCATCAACCATGGTTGTTAGGGACTTTAGTTAGGACTTTAGTGCACCCCTGACCTGGTATTTATTATTTTATATATATACCATAGTCATGTTTTTTTAAATCCTGTGTAAATCCGTCGGTGAGAGAGTTAATGTTCAAAGACTTTAGTGCCACAAGATGGCCCATTCTCTGTGCCCTCCAGTGATTCATGTCACACACACACAAACACACACACACACTCCTGTTCTATTACATGTATAGGGTGCCCAAGTCATTCTCCAAGCGCTAACCATAGTTATAATACAAGTCCTAATACTAGTTATAATACAAGTCCTAATACTAGTTATAATACTGTCCTAATACTAGTTATAATACAAGTCCTAATACTAGTTATAATACAAGTCCTAATACTAGTTATAATACACGTCCTAATACTAGTTATAATACAAGTCCTAATACTAGTTATAATACAAGTCCTAATACTAGTTATATTACAAGTCCTAATACTAGTTATAATACAAGTCCTAATACTAGTTATAATACAAGTCCTAATACTAGTTATAATACAAGTCCTAATACTAGTTATAATACAAGTCCTAATACTAGTTATAATACAAGTCCTAATACTAGTTATAATACAAGTCCTAATACTAGTTATAATACAAGTCCTAATACTAGTTATAATACAAGTCCTAATACTAGTTATAATACAAGTCCTGATACTAGTTATAATACAAGTCCTGATACTAGTTATAATACAAGTCCTGATACTAGTTATAATACAAGTCCTGATACTAGTTATAATACAAGTCCTAATACTAGTTATAATACAAGTCCTAATACTAGTTATAATACAAGTCCTAATACTAGTTATAATACAAGTCCTAATACTAGTTATAATACAAGTCCTAATACTAGTTATAATACAAGTCCTAATACTAGTTATAATACAAGTCCTAATACTAGTTATAATACAAGTCCTAATACTAGTTATAATACAAGTCCTAATACTAGTTATAATACAAGTCCTAATACTAGTTATAATACAAGTCCTAATACTAGTTATAATACAAGTCCTAATACTAGTTATAATACAAGTCCTAATACTAGTTATAATACAAGCCCTAATACTAGTTATAATACAAGCCCTAATACTAGTTATAATACAAGTCCTAATACTAGTTATAATACAAGTCCTAATACTAGTTATAATACAAGTCCTAATACTAGTTATAATACAAGTCCTGATACTAGTTATAATACAAGTCCTAATACTAGTTATAATACAAGTCCTAATACTAGTTATAATACAAGTCCTAATACTAGTTATAATACAAGTCCTGATACTAGTTATAATACAAGTCCTAATACTAGTTATAATACAAGTCCTAATACTAGTTATAATACAAGTCCTGATACTAGTTATAATACAAGTCCTAATACTAGTTATAATACAAGTCCTAATACTAGTTATAATACAAGCCCTAATACTAGTTATAATACAAGTCCTAATACTAGTTATAATACAAGCCCTAATACTAGTTATAATACAAGTCCTAATACTAGTTATAATACAAGTCCTAATACTAGTTATAATACAAGTCCTAATACTAGTTATAATACAAGCCCTAATACTAGTTATAATACAAGTCCAAATACTAGTTATAATACAAGTCCTAATACTAGTTATAATACAGGTCCTGATACTAGTTATAATACAAGTCCTAATACTAGTTATAATACAAGTCTTAATACTAGTTATAATACAAGTCCTAATACTAGTTATAATACAAGTCCTAATACTAGTTATAATACAAGTCCTAATACTAGTTATATTACAAGTCCTAATACTAGTTATATTACAAGTCCTAATACTAGTTATAATACAAGTCCTAATACTAGTTATAATACAAGTCCTAATACTAGTTATAATACAAGTCCTAATACTAGTTATAATACAAGTCCTAATACTAGTTATAATACAAGTCCTAATACTAGTTATAATACAAGCCCTAATACTAGTTATAATACAAGTCCTAATACTAGTTATAATACAAGTCCTAATACTAGTTATAATACAAGTCCTGATACTAGTTATAATACAAGTCCTAATACTAGTTATAATACAAGTCCTAATACTAGTTATAATACAAGTCCTAATACTAGTTATAATACAAGTCCTGATACTAGTTATAATACAAGTCCTAATACTAGTTATAATACAAGTCCTAATACTAGTTATAATACAAGTCCTAATACTAGTTATAATACAAGTCCTAATACTAGTTATAATACAAGTCCTAATACTAGTTATAATACAAGTCCTAATACTAGTTATAATACAAGTCCTGATACTAGTTATAATACAAGTCCTAATACTAGTTATAATACAAGTCCTAATACTAGTTATAATACAAGTCCTAATACTAGTTATAATACAAGTCCTGATACTAGTTATAATACAAGTCCTAATACTAGTTATAATACAAGTCCTAATACTAGTTATAATACAAGTCCTAATACTAGTTATAATACAAGTCCTAATACTAGTTATAATACAAGTCCTGATACTAGTTATAATACAAGTCCTAATACTAGTTATAATACAAGTCCTAATACTAGTTATAATACAAGTCCTAATACTAGTTATAATACAAGTCCTGATACTAGTTATAATACAAGTCCTAATACTAGTTATAATACAAGTCCTAATACTAGTTATAATACAAGTCCTAATACTAGTTATAATACAAGTCCTGATACTAGTTATAATACAAGTCCTAATACTAGTTATAATACAAGTCCTAATACTAGTTATAATACAAGTCTTAATACTAGTTATAATACAAGTCCTAATACTAGTTATAATACAAGTCCTGATACTAGTTATAATACAAGTCCTAATACTAGTTATAATACAAGTCCTAATACTAGTTATAATACAAGTCCTAATACTAGTTATAATACAAGTCCTGATACTAGTTATAATACAAGTCCTAATACTAGTTATAATACAAGTCATAATACTAGTTATAATACAAGTCCTAATACTAGTTATAATACAGGTCCTGATACTAGTTATAATACAAGTCCTAATACTAGTTATAATACAAGTCCTAATACTAGTTATAATACAAGTCCTAATACTAGTTATAATACAAGTCCTGATACTAGTTATAATACAAGTCCTAATACTAGTTATAATACAAGTCCTAATACTAGTTATAATACAAGTCCTGATACTAGTTATAATACAAGTCCTAATACTAGTTATAATACAAGTCCTAATACTAGTTATAATACAAGTCCTAATACTAGTTATAATACAAGTCCTAATACTAGTTATAATACAAGTCCTAATACTAGTTATAATACAAGTCCTAATACTAGTTATAATACAAGTCCTAATACTAGTTATAATACAAGTCCTGATACTAGTTATAATACAAGTCCTAATACTAGTTATAATACAAGTCCTAATACTAGTTATAATACAAGTCCTAATACTAGTTATAATACAAGTCCTGATACTAGTTATAATACAAGTCCTAATACTAGTTATAATACAAGTCCTGATACTAGTTATAATACAAGTCCTAATACTAGTTATAATACAAGTCCTGATACTAGTTATAATACAAGTCCTAATACTAGTTATAATACAAGTCCTGATACTAGTTATAATACAAGTCCTAATACTAGTTATAATACAAGTCCTAATACTAGTTATAATACAAGTCCTAATACTAGTTATAATACAAGTCCTAATACTAGTTATAATACAAGTCCTAATACTAGTTATAATACAAGTCCTAATACTAGTTATAATACAAGTCCTAATACTAGTTATAATACAAGTCCTAATACTAGTTATAATACAAGTCCTAATACTAGTTATAATACAAGTCCTAATACTAGTTATAATTCAAGTCCTAATACTAGTTATAATACAAGTCCTAATACTAGTTATAATACAAGTCCTAATACTAGTTATAATACAAGTCCTAATACTAGTTATAATACAAGTCCTAATACTAGTTATAATACAAGTCCTAATACTAGTTATAATACAAGTCCTAATACTAGTTATAATACAAGTCCTAATACTAGTTATAATACAAGTCCTAATACTAGTTATAATACTCGTCCTAATACTAGTTATAATACAAGTCCTAATACTAGTTATAATACAAGTCCTAATACTAGTTATAATACAAGTCCTAATACTAGTTATAATACAAGTCCTAATACTAGTTATAATACAAGTCCTAATACTAGTTATAATACAAGTCCTAATACTAGTTATAATACAAGTCCTAATACTAGTTATAATACAAGTCCTAATACTAGTTATAATACAAGTCCTAATACTAGTTATAATACAAGTCCTAATACTAGTTATAATACAAGTCCTAATACTAGTTATAATACAAGTCCTAATACTAGTTATAATACAAGTCCTAATACTAGTTATAATACAAGTCCTAATACTAGTTATAATACAAGTCCTAATACTAGTTATAATACAAGTCCTAATACTAGTTATAATACAAGTCCTAATACTAGTTATAATACAAGTCCTAATACTAGTTATAATACAAGTCCTAATACTAGTTATAATACAAGTCCTAATACTAGTTATAATACAAGTCCTAATACTAGTTATAATACAAGTCCTAATACTAGTTATAATACAAGTCCTAATACTAGTTATAATACAAGTCCTAATACTAGTTATAATACAAGTCCTAATACTAGTTATAATACAAGTCCTAATACTAGTTATAATACAAGTCCTAATACTAGTTATAATACAAGTCCTAATACTAGTTATAATACAAGTCCTAATACTAGTTATAATACAAGTCCTAATACTAGTTATAATACAAGTCCTGATACTAGTTATAATACAAGTCCTAATACTAGTTATAATACAAGTCCTAATACTAGTTATAATACAAGTCCTAATACTAGTTATAATACAAGTCCTTATAATACAAGTCCTAATACATGTACTAGTTATAATACAAGTCCTAATACTAGTTATAATACAAGTCCTAATACATGTACTAGTTATAATACAAGTCCTGATACTAGTTATAATACAAGTCCTGATACTAGTTATAATACAAGTCCTAATACTAGTTATAATACAAGTCCTAATACTAGTTATAATACAAGTCCTAATACTAGTTATAATACAAGTCCTGATACTAGTTATAATACAAGTCCTAATACTAGTTATAATACAAGTCCTAATACTAGTTATAATACAAGTCCTAATACTAGTTATAATACAAGTCCTTATAATACAAGTCCTAATACATGTACTAGTTATAATACAAGTCCTAATACTAGTTATAATACAAGTCCTAATACATGTACTAGTTATAATACAAGTCCTGATACTAGTTATAATCTCCCACTGCTATCATCAAAGTGCAGGAGCAAATGAGATTTCCTATTCCCTAAATATTGCACACCCACTGATTCTGTGTATATACAATACATGTAGGAGTATGTTTGTGGGGGCCAGCAGATGTCTCTGTGGAGTGACAGAATGGTTGAAGCAAAGACATGTCCTGGTGGCAGCCATCCCTCCTCTCTTTGAAAAGTCAATTGGGGTAAAAAAAAAAAAGCCTGGAGGGAAGTTGGGGTAAAAAAGACCAGGGGTCTGGGGAAGACACAATTGCTTTAAGAATTTAAGCAATCCTTGATCTGTCTAGTACTTTTAATGGACTTTTCATTAATGTGTGTTTTTGTATAAAAATATTGACATGGAGGACATGACAAAATAAAGAACCTAAACATGTAGAAAATACCAGAAATTAACTTTTTTCTGACTCACCTGAACTTTTGGGTAGATTAGTAGTAAATTATGAACGCTAGCCAAAAGAAAATAGTTACTAAATGGTTTATCCAAAAAAAATTGATATTTTAGTGTTTTTTAGACCGGCTTTTTTTTACCCCAGATATTTTTGGTCACTCGGGGTAAAAAAAGCCAACTGTTTTTTTGCAATTTTTTTCTAGTCTTTTTTTCAAGTACTATATTTTCATTTTTTCTTCTCCAGTCATGCTAATTTGTGAGTTAGAGCATAATTGTGAGTAATATGAATTATTTGAATATGAATAAACCAAACCACCTAGTCAATGGTACCTATATGGACTATATCATTCTGATGGACAGAATGATAGTATTTATACTACATCACATGATCTGTGGCTAATCTGATTGGTTAATAACTATAGGTTACATAGGCACGTAACCTACACTTTTAACCGCATGTAGTTTAGCGCGTGCGCAATGTAGTATAAGTAAGATAGCCTGTACAAAAGAGTCAGTTATGCGCCAGTGTAACCTACTCGTTTTCTGTTACATTCCTCGGCTTCGCCTCGGGGTAACCGCAAACTCGGAGGTTACATAGGCGCATAACTGACTCTTTTGTATAGGCTATCCTATACATATATAATGTGAGTAACTGAATATGAATAATCCAACTTTAGTCATTGATTATCAATGGTACATGGACTTATCAAAAGTTTTCAGTGATGACGAAGATGCTGATCCCACTTCACCTTCCTTCCAAAAAAGAGAGTGAAGCACAGACTCAACACGCATTTTCTATGATTGGCCAAAGCAGGAAGATGTGGAGATAGTAGCAGTGGATGGTTGCATGTATGGCCCTGTTCAGCCAGTAGTGGAAACAGTTAGTCGAGGGAAGGCACTGCTGAAGTTTGAGTGTGAAGAAAAAGTGATAAACATTTTCAATTAAGAAAATGCACCAACTGTAAACCATTACTGTACTATTTACTGAACTATTGGAACAAATTTTAATGAAAAAATATTCAATTGATAAAATATTGAAGTAATTACATTTGATTTTATCTTTTAGGATATTTTTAAAGGAGTGGGTTTTTTTTACCCCGAACCGGATTTTTTTAACCCCTTTCATAGTGTAAAAAAAAGCCACCATATTTTTATCATTATAGGACAGAGGATATTTTATTTATGTTAGTCATCATTTGATAGTAAAGTACTAGAGGATGGCACATGTGTTTTTAGTAAATCCTTTACTCTGGCTCTTAAAAGGTGAAGTTAAGGGAAACGGCTTTTTTTACCCCAATTGACCAATTGACTATACTATAAGATTTTAAGAATCAAGAATGGAGGACATACTTGCCTTAATCCCATTCACATGTAACTCTAGCCATTGCCCTAGCCCTAGCCAATCCCTTGGCCCTGATCCTCCAAATCCTAACTCTAATCATTTTCCAAGCCCTAACCCTAGTCATGGTCCAAGCCCTAACCCTAGTCATTGTCCAAGCCCTAACCCTAGTCATGGTCCAAGCCCTAACCCTAGTCATGGTCCAAGCCCTAACACTAGTCATTGTCCAAGCCCTAACCCTAGTCATGGTCCAAGCCCTAACCCTAGTCATGGTCCAAGCCCTAACCCTAGTCATGGTCCAAGCCCTAACCCTAGTCATGGTCCAAGCCCTAACCCTAGTCATGGTCCAAGCCCTAACCCTAGTCATGGTCCAAGCCCTAACCCTAGTCATGGTCCAAGCCCTAACCCTAGTCATGGTCCAAGCCTAGTCATTGTCCAAGCCCTAACCCTAGCCATGGTCCAAGCCCTAACCCTAGTCATTGTCCAAGCCCTAACCCTAGTCATGGTCCAAGCCCTAACCCTAGTCATGGTCCAAGCCCTAACCCTAGTCATTGTCCAAGCCCTAACCCTAGTCATGGTCCAAGCCCTAACCCTAGTCATTGTCCAAGCCCTAACCCTAGTCATTGTCCAAGCCCTAACCCTAGTCATTGTCCAAGTCCTAACCCTAGTCATTGTCCAAGCCCTAACCCTAGTCATTGTCCAAGCCCTTACCCTAGTCATGGTCCAAGCCCTAACCCTAGTCATTGTCCAAGCCCTAACCCTAGTCATTGTCCAAGCCCTAACCCTAGTCATGGTCCAAGCCCTAACCCTAGTCATGGTCCAAGCCCTAACCCTAGTCATTGTCCAAGCCCTAACCCTAGTCAATGTCCAAGCCCTAACCCTAGTCATTGTCCAAGCCCTAACCCTAGTCATTGTCCAAGTCCTAACCCTAGTCATTGTCCAAGCCCTAACCCTAGTCATTGTCCAAGCCCTTACCCTAGTCATGGTCCAAGCCCTAACCCTAGTCATTGTCCAAGCCCTAACCCTAGTCATTGTCCAAGCCCTAACCCTAGTCATTGTCCAAGCCCTAACCATAGTCATTGTCCAAGCCCTAACCCTAGTCATTGTCCAAGCCCTAACCCTAGTCATTGTCCAAGCCCTAACCCTAGTCATTGCCCAGGCCCTAACCCTAGTCATTGTCCAAGCCCTAACCCTAGTCATGGTCCAAGCCCTAACCCTAGCCATGGTCCAAGCCCTAACCCTAGTCATTGTCCAAGCCCTAACCCTAGTCATTGTCCAAGCCCTAACCCTAGTCATTGTCCAAGCCCTAACCCTAGTCATGGTCCAAGCCCTAACCCTAGTCATTGTCCAAGCCCTAACCCTAGTCATTCTCCATGTGGAATAGACCACTATATATATTCTAATCTTTGTCCTTCGCCATTCACTAGCTTCACTATTATACTAACTGCATTTCAAGCTTTAGCTCATTATTGTCAACCATTCTTGAGTTACGATACTTTTAGCCGCCCACTTCATTGCATACTTCTCCAGAAATGAATAAGTGGGCAAAGTGTTAAACTACTGTGATTATACCACTTTGGACCTCCATTGATTCTGCACACTTCACTGTATGGACTTGATATATAGCTCAATAGATAGGTCTCTCTGTGTGCTCCCTCTTGATACTAAAACTCTTTATGGAGCTATACCCATGCAACATGTTTTAGTCAAGAGAAAGCACACAGAGAGACCTATCTTTTGAGCTATATATCAAGTCCATACCATGAAGTGTGCAGAATCTATGACACACCCCTCATGCCCTCACTAGAAGATTATTCACTAGACACACCCACCATGCCCTCACTAGAAGATTATTCACTAGACACACCCATCATGCCCTCACTAGAAGATTATTCACTAGACACACCTATCATGCCCTCACTAGAAGATTATTCACTAGACACACCCATCATACCCTCACTAGAAGATTATTCACTAGACACACCCACCATGCCCTCACTAGAAGATTATTCACTAGACACACCCACCATGCCCTCACTAGAAGATTATTCACTAGACACACCCACCATGCCCTCACTAGAAGATTATTCACTAGACACACCTATCATGCCCTCACTAGAAGATTATTCACTAGACACACCCATCATGCCCTCACTAGAAGATTATTCACTAGACACACCCATCATGCCCTCACTAGAAGATTATTCACTAGACACACCCACCATGCCCTCACTAGAAGATTATTCACTAGACACACCCACCATGCCCTCACTAGAAGATTATTCACTAGACACACCCACCATGCCCTCACTAGAAGATTATTCACTAGACACACCCACCATGCCCTCACTAGACGATTAGTCACTAGACACACCCACCATGCCCTCACTAGAAGATTATTCACTAGACACACCCATCATGCCCTCACTAGAAGATTATTCACTAGACACACCCACCATGCCTTCACTAGTAGATTATTCACTAGACACACCCATCATGCCCTCACTAGTAGATTATTCACTAGACACACCCATCATGCCCTCACTAGTAGATTATTCACTAGACACACCCATCATGCCCTCACTAGAAGATTATTCACTAGACACACCCATCATGCCCTCACTAGAAGATTATTCACTAGACACACCCACCATGCCCTCACTAGAATATTATTCACTAGACACACCCATCATGCCCTCACTAGAAGATTATTCACTAGACACACCCACCATGTCCTCACTAGAAGATTATTCACTAGACACACCCATCATGCCCTCACTAGAAGATTATTCACTAGACACACCCATCATGCCCTCACTAGAAGATTATTCACTAGACACACCCACCATGCCCTCACTAGAAGATTATTCACTAGACACACCCATCATGCCCTCACTAGAAGATTATTCACTAGACACACCCACCATGCCCTCACTAGAAGATTATTCACTAGACACACCCATCATGCCCTCACTAGAAGATTATTCACTAGACACACCCATCATGCCCTCACTAGAAGATTATTCACTAGACACACCTATCATGCCCTCACTAGAAGATTATTCACTAGACACACCCATCATGCCCTCACTAGAAGATTATTCACTAGACACACCCACCATGCCCTCACTAGAAGATTATTCACTAGACACACCAACCATGCCCTCACTAGAAGATTATTCACTAGACACACCCATCATGCCCTCACTAGAAGATTATTCACTAGACACATCCATCATGCCCTCACTAGAAGATTATTCACTAGACACATCCATCATGCCCTCACTAGAAGATTATTCACTAGACACACCCATCATGCCCTCACTAGAAGATTATTCACTAGACACACCCATCATGCCCTCACTAGAAGATTATTCACTAGACACACCCACCATGCCCTCACTAGAAGATTATTCACTAGACACACCCATCATGCCCTCACTAGAAGATTATTCGCTAGACACACCCACCATGCCCTCACTAGAAGATTATTCACTAGACACACCCACCATGCCCTCACTAGAAGATTATTCACTAGACACACCCACCATGCCCTCACTAGAAGATTATTCACTAGACACACCCATCATGCCCTCACTAGAAGATTATTCACTAGACACATCCATCATGCCCTCACTAGAAGATTATTCACTAGACACATCCATCATGCCCTCACTAGAAGATTATTCACTAGACACACCCATCATGCCCTCACTAGAAGATTATTCACTAGACACACCCATCATGCCCTCACTAGAAGATTATTCACTAGACACACCCACCATGCCCTCACTAGAAGATTATTCACTAGACACACCCATCATGCCCTCACTAGAAGATTATTCACTAGACACACCCATCATGCCCTCACTAGAAGATTATTCACTAGACACACCCATCATGCCCTCACTAGAAGATTATTCACTAGACACACCCACCATGCCCTCACTAGAAGATTATTCACTAGACACACCCATCATGCCCTCACTATAAGATTATTCACTAGACACACCCATCATGCCCTCACTAGAAGATTATTCACTAGACACACCCATCATGCCCTCACTAGAAGATTATTCACTAGACACACCCACCATGCCCTCACTAGAAGATTATTCACTAGACACACACATCCGTTCCAACCCTTCCGATTTTTGGGGGAGTCTCCCGAATTTGGACCAATCTCCCGATCTCCCGATTTTCATAAAATTCTCCCGATTTTTAAAAATCCAGAGACTAGCAGCTAACAGAAATCCACAAATTCATAGACTATCACAAATCCTACAGACTGCTGTTCTTTCCTCACAATCACCGCGACCGTGGCAGTTGTATGCGGACTTTGAACCCTGGAGGAAATCAAAAATGGCACTAAGAGACTAAGAGAAAGCGGAAGTTCAAGTAGCGAGGAAGAAACGGAATTAGAAATCAGCACTGTTAGTGTTAGTGTTAGTAGTGTCTCTTCCTTTAAACAAAGAAGAAGAAATATTAAAAACAAGATAGAGCAAAGATTGGGTGAGTAAATATCCCTTTCTGATCGGCTCTTATGCCGAGTTGAGCCAATGTTGCTGTTCCGTTATACATGTATATATATACTATTCCTATTGATTTTGCTACCTATATATATATATATATATATATATACTATTCCTATTGATTTTGCTACCTATATATATATATATATATATACTATTCCTATTGATTTTCCTACCTATATATATATATATATATATATATATACTATTCCTATTGATTTTGCTACCTATATATATATATATATATATATATATACTATTCCTATTGATTTTGCTACCTATATATATATATATATATATATATATACTATTCCTATTGATTTTCCTACCTATATATATATATATATATATATACTATTCCTATTGATTTTGCTACCTATATATATATATATATATATACTATTCCTATTGATTTTGCTACCTATATATATATATATATATATACTATTCCTATTGATTTTGCTACCTATATATATATATATATATACTATTCCTATTGATTTTGCTACCTATATATATATATATATATATATATACTATTCCTATTGATTTTGCTACCTATATATATATATATATATATACTATTCCTATTGATTTTGCTACCTATATATATATATACTATTCCTATTGATTTTGCTACCTATATATATATATATATATATATATATACTATTCCTATTGATTTTGCTACCTATATATATATATATATATATATATACTATTCCTATTGATTTTGCTACCTATATATATATATATATATATACTATTCCTATTGATTTTGCTACCTATATATATATATATATATATATACTATTCCTATTGATTTTGCTACCTATATATATATATATATATATATATACTATTCCTATTGATTTTGCTACCTATATATATATATATATATACTATTCCTATTGATTTTGCTACCTATATATATATATATATATATATATATATATACTATTCCTATTGATTTTGCTACCTATATATATATATATATATATATATATATACTATTCCTATTGATTTTGCTACCTATATATATATATACTATTCCTATTGATTTTGCTACCTATATATATATATATATATATATATATATATATACTATTCCTATTGATTTTGCTACCTATATATATATATATATATATATATATATATACTATTCCTATTGATTTTGCTACCTATATATATATATATATATATATATATACTATTCCTATTGATTTTGCTACCTATATATATATATATATATATACTATTCCTATTGATTTTGCTACCTATATATATATATATATATATATACTATTCCTATTGATTTTGCTACCTATATATATATATATATATATATATATACTATTCCTATTGATTTTGCTACCTATATATATATATATATATATATATACTATTCCTATTGATTTTGCTACCTATATATATATATATATATATATATATATATATACTATTCCTATTGATTTTGCTACCTATATATATATATATATATATATATACTATTCCTATTGATTTTGCTACCTATATATATATATATATATATACTATTCCTATTGATTTTGCTACCTATATATATATATATATATATATATACTATTCCTATTGATTTTGCTACCTATATATATATATATATATATATATACTATTCCTATTGATTTTGCTACCTATATATATATATATACTATTCCTATTGATTTTGCTACCTATATATATATATATATATATATATATATATATATATATATACTATTCCTATTGATTTTGCTACCTATATATATATATATATATATATATATATATATATACTATTCCTATTGATTTTGCTACCTATATATATATATATATATATATATATATATACTATTCCTATTGATTTTGCTACCTATATATATATATATATATATATACTATTCCTATTGATTTTGCTACCTATATATATATATATATATATATATACTATTCCTATTGATTTTGCTACCTATATATATATATATATATATATATACTATTCCTATTGATTTTGCTACCTATATATATATATATATATATACTATTCCTATTGATTTTGCTACCTATATATATATATATATATATATATATATATATATACTATTCCTATTGATTTTGCTACCTATATATATATATATATATATATATACTATTCCTATTGATTTTGCTACCTATATATATATATACTATTCCTATTGATTTTGCTACCTATATATATATATATATATATATACTATTCCTATTGATTTTGCTACCTATATATATATATATATATATATATATACTATTCCTATTGATTTTGCTACCTATATATATATATATATATATACTATTCCTATTGATTTTGCTACCTATATATATATATATATATATATATACTATTCCTATTGATTTTGCTACCTATATATATATATATATATATACTATTCCTATTGATTTTGCTACCTATATATATATATATACTATTCCTATTGATTTTGCTACCTATATATATATATATACTATTCCTATTGATTTTGCTACCTATATATATATATATATATATATATATATATATATATATATATATACTATTCCTATTGATTTTGCTACCTATGTATATATATATATATATATATATATATATACTATTCCTATTGATTTTGCTACCTATATATATATATATATATATACTATTCCTATTGATTTTGCTACCTATGTATATATATATATATATATATATATACTATTCCTATTGATTTTGCTACCTATATATATATATATATATATACTATTCCTATTGATTTTGCTACCTATATATATATATATATATATACTGCTGTTGCTGTTATATTTCATTGATTTTATTCTAGTTGGATGAAGTGAATTTTATCATTATATTTCACTTTTTATGAATACCGTATTCACTCGAATAGAAGTCGCGACTTGTACTTATTTCAGCCAAATCAAGTTGCTATCTTCAAGCAATGCGCTTGCGCAGTGCCAAGCCAGTGTGCTATTGTGCTGACGCAATTTTTGTGTGCGTCATTGTGGTTGTGATTGTTTCATTTCAAACATTGAGCAGGTAGTAGGTAGTAGTTAGCTGGCTAGAGAATTGCTATCGTTATCTATAATGTTATCTACAACGAGTTCGTTATGTTCGATCTGTTCTTCATCCTTTTCGTCCAGGGAAGCAAATGGATCTTCTCCACCGCTGCCACTTCCTTCCAACAGCTGGTGAGTAGCTTGTGTAATGGCTGGGATAGCTAAAGCTGCTACTTTATCGACTTTTGAGGCATTAAATTTCTCCATCTTCAGACCCGTCCACCTTCACAGTGATGCCACAAGCACGGAATGATTTCTTGATCAACTCGGCAGACAAGCTATCTTAGCTAATGATAAACAACTGCACGTGTGCAAGAGCGGTAGTGTAATTAACTAGGTGTGAATGCAGCTTTCAGAGCGACTTCTATTCAAGTGAATAAGGTATTTACATTTTTCCCTATAACTATAACTATATAGCTATACACAAGAATTGGGAGAAATCTACCTAATTTAAGCAAAATCTAATTTAGGCGAAGGTTCCCTAATTTTCATCTCTGGGGGTTGGAACGTCTGCACACCTCCGCACATCAACCAGCACCAGAGCTATCCCACATGGAGCACACCATGCTCAATGATGGTCCATGCTGAAGCTGAGTCAGGTGAGGTGGACATCTTACAAGTGTGTGGAGTACTAGCATACCTGACCTCAGCATAAAGGATGTGCTAATTAGGTAATAGTAGTGTAAACCCACCACAAAGGATGCTAACTTCTCGAGTAAACCACATGTTCTATGAGGCTGGCCTAGTGTGGCCTCCCACACAACACTCCAGCAGCAGTTCCTACAGCCCTAGGCACTGCCCGGCACTAACTAGGAGGTGGCCATAGCTCTATGGGGACACACACTGGACCAACACCACACTGGGTGGAGGCAGGTTGAAGTAAGTGGCCATAGCTCTATGGGGACACACACTGGACCAACACCACACTGGGAAGAGGCAGGTTGATGAAGTAGGTGACCATAGCTCTATGGGGACACACACTGGACCAACACCACACTGGGTGGAGGCAGGTTGAAGTAGGTGGCCATAGCTCTATGGGGACACACACTGGACCAACACCACACTGGGTGGAGGCAGGTTGAAGTAGGTGGCCATAGCTCTATGGGGAAACACACTGGACCAACACCACACTGGGTGGAGGCAGGTTGAAGTAGGTGGCCATAGCTCTATGGGGACACACACTGGACCAACACCACACTGGGTGGAGGCAGGTTGAAGTAGGTGGCCATAGCTCTATGGGGACACACACTGGACCAACACCACACTGGGAAGAGGCAGGTTGATGAAGTAGGTGACCATAGCTCTATGGGGACACACACTGGACCAACACCACACTGGGTGGAGGCAGGTTGAAGTAGGTGGCCATAGCTCTATGGGGACACACACTGGACCAACACCACACTGGGTGGAGGCAGGTTGAAGTAGGTGGCCATAGCTCTATGGGGAAACACACTGGACCAACACCACACTGGGTGGAGGCACGTTGAAGTAGGTGGCCATAGCTCTATGGGGACACACACTGGACCAACACCACACTGGGTGGAGGCAGGTTGAAGTAGGTGGCCATAGCTCTATGGGGACACACACTGGACCAACACCACACTGGGTGGAGGCAGGTTGAAGCAGATGGCGATAGCTCTATGGGGACACACACTGGACCAACACTACACTGGGTGGAGGCAGGTTGAAGCAGGTGACCATAGCTCTATGGGGACACACCCTGGACCAACACCACACTGGGTGGAGGCAGGTTGAAGTAGGTGGCCATAGCTCTACATGGGGACACACCCTGGACCAACACTACACTGGGTGGAGGCAGGTTGAAGTAGGTGGCCATAGCTCTAAGGGGGCACACACTGGACCAACACCACACTGGGTGGAGGCAGGTTGAAGTAGGTGGCCATAGCTCTATGGGGACACACACTGGACCAACACCACACTGGGTGGAGGCAGGTTGAAGTAGGTGGCCATAGCTCTATGGGGACACACACTGGACCAACACCACACTGGGTGGAGGCAGGTTGAAGCAGATGGCGATAGCTCTATGGGGACACACACTGGACCAACACTACACTGGGTGGAGGCAGGTTGAAGCAGGTGACCATAGCTCTATGGGGAAACACACTGGACCAACACCACACTGGGTGGAGGCAGGTTGAAGTAGGTGGCCATAGCTCTAAGGGGGCACACACTGGACCAACACCACACTGGGTGGAGGCAGGTTGAAGTAGGTGGCCATAGCTCTATGGGGACACACACTGGACCAACACCACTGGATTAAAAATCTAAAAACATTAAATGCAGTATATAATACTCTTCACACTTGACCACACATTTCAAAGGGCAGGGTGCATTATCTAGTTGCTAAGCAACCCACTGCTATCATCAAAGTGCAGAAGCTAATGGGATTTCCTATTCCCTAAATATTGCACACCCACTGATTCTGTATATACAATATATACATGTAGGAGTATGTTTGTGGGGGCCAGCACATGTCTCTGTGGAGTGACAGAATGGTGGAAGCAGGCAGCCATCCCTCCTCTCTTTGAAGAAGGGGATTCTCAAGTTATAGTCAATTGGAGTAGCCGGGGGGGGGAAGTTGGGGTAAAAAAAAAGGGGGTCTGGGAAGACACAACTGCTTTAAGAATTTAAGCAATCCTTGATCTGTCTAGTACTTTTAATGGACTTTTCATTAATGTGTGTTTTTGTATAAAAATATTAACATGGAGGATATGACAAAATAAAGAACCTAAACATGTAGAAAATACCCGAAATTAACTTTTTTCTGACTCACCTGAACTTTTGGGTAGATTAATAGTAAATTATGAACGCTAGCCAAAAGAAAATAGTTACTAAATGGTTTATAAAAAACAAAAAATCTGATATTTTAGGGTTTTTTGGACTGGCTTTTTTTTACCCCAGATACCCCAAAAAAAAGCCAGCTGTTTTTTTTCCAATTTTTTTCTATTTTCCCCCCCAAGTACTGAATAAACCACCTAGTGAATGGTACATGAACTATATCATTCTGATGGACAGAATGATACAATAGTATATATATATATAATGTGAGTAACTGAATATGAATGAACCAACTTTAGTATTTGATTATCAATGGTACATGGACTATCAAAAGTTTTCAGTGATGACGAAGATGCTGATCCCACTTCAGCTGAATTTACCTTCCTTCAAAAAAAGAGAGTGAAGCACAGACTCAACACACATTTTCTATGATTGGCCAAATGTGGAGATAGTAGCAGTGGATGGTTGCATGTATGGCCCTGTTCAGCCAGTAGTGGAAACAGTTAGTCGAGGGAAGACACCGCTGAAGTTTGAGTGTGAAGCAAAAGTGATAAACATTTTCAATTAAGAAAATGCAATAAAACCCACTGTAAACCATTACTGTACTATTTGAACAAATTTTAATGAAAAAAGATTCAATTGAAATTTTTTTGAAGTAATTAAATTTGATTTTTATCTTTTAGGATATTTTTAAAGGAGTGGGTTTATTTACCCGAACCGGATTTTTTTTTTACCCCTAAAAAAAGCCACCATATTAATAAATATTTTTATTAATATTTCATTATAGGACATAGGATATTTTATTTTATTTATGCTAGTCATCATTTGATAGTAAAGTACTAGAGGAGGGCACATGTGTTTTCAGTAAATCCTTTACTCTGGCTCTTAAAAGGTAAAGTTAAGGGAAACGTTTTTTTTTTAACCCAATTGACTATACCATAAGATTTTAATAATCAAGAATGGAGGACATACTTGCCTTAATCCCATTCACATGTAAATCTAGCCATTGCCCTATCCCTAGCCAATCCCTTGGCCCTGACCTTCCAAACCCTAACCGTAGTCATTGTCCAGGCCCTAACCCTAGTCATTGTCCAAGCCCTAACCCTAGTCATTGTCCAAGCCCTAACCCTAGTCATTGTCCAGGCCCTAACCCTAGTCATTGTCCAAGCCCTAACCCTAGTCATTGTCCAAGCCCTAACCCTAGTCATTGTCCAAGCACTAGCCCTAACCCTAGTCATTGTCCAGGCCCTAACCCTAGTCATTGTCCAAGCCCTAACCCTAGTCATTGTCCAAGCCCTAACCCTAGTCATTGTCCAAGCACTAACCCTAACCCTAGTCATGGTCCAAGCCCTAACCCTAGTCATTGTCCAGGCTCTAACCCTAGTCATTGTCCAAGCCCTAACCCTAGTCATTGTCCAAGCCCTAACCCTAGTCATTGTCCAGGCCCTAACCCTAGTCATTGTCCAAGCCCTAACCCTAGTCATTGTCCAGGCCCTAACCCTAGTCATTGTCCAAGCCCTAACCCAAGTCATTGTCCAGGCCCTAACCCTAGTCATTGTCCAAGCCCTAACCCTAGTCATTGTCCAGGCCCTAACCCTAGTCATTGTCCAAGCCCTAACCCAAGTCATTGTCCAGGCCCTAACCCTAGTCATTGTCCAAGCCCTAACCCTAGTCATTGTCCAAGCCCTAACCCTAGTCATTGTCCAAGCACTAACCCTAACCCTAGTCATGGTCCAAGCCCTAACCCTAGTCATTGTCCAGGCCCTAACCCTAGTCATTGTCCAAGCCCTAACCCTAGTCATTGTCCAAGCCCTAACCCTAGTCATTGTCCAGGCCCTAACCCTAGTCATTGTCCAAGCCCTAACCCTAGTCATTGTCCAAGCCCTAACCCTAGTCATTGTCCAAGCCCTTACCCTAGTCATTGTCCAGGCCCTAACCCTAGTCATTGTCCAAGCCCTAACCCTAGTCATTGTCCAGGCCCTAACCCTAGTCATTGTCCAAGCCCTAACCCTAGTCATTGTCCAAGCCCTAACCCTAGTCATGGTCCAAGCCCTAACCCTAGTCATTGTCCAAGCCCTAACCCAAGTCATTGTCCAGGCCCTAACCCTAGTCATTGTCCAAGCCCTAACCCTAGTCATTGTCCAGGCCCTAACCCTAGTCATTGTCCAAGCCCTAACCCTAGTCATTGTCCAGGCCCTAACCCTAGTCATTGTCCAAGCCCTAACCCAAGTCATTGTCCAGGCCCTAACCCTAGTCATTGTCCAAGCCCTAACTCTAGTCATTGTCCAAGCCCTAACCCTAGTCATTGTCCAAGCCCTAACCCTAGTCATTGTTCAGGCCCTAACCCTAGTCATTGTCCAAGCCCTAACCCAAGTCATTGTCCAGGCCCTAACCCTAGTCATTGTCCAAGCCCTAACCCTAGTCATTGTCCAAGCCCTAACCCTAGTCATTGTCCAGGCCCTAACCCTAGTCATTGTCCAGGCCCTAACCCTAGTCATTGTCCAGGCCCTAACCCTAACCCTAGTCATTGTCCAGGCCCTAACCCTAACCCTAGTCATTGTCCAGGCCCTAACCCTAGTCATGGTCCAAGCACTAACCCTAGTCATTGTCCAGGCCCTAACCCTAGTCATTGTCCAAGCCCTAACCCTAGTCATTGTCCAGGCCCTAACCCTAGTCATTGTCCAAGCCCTAACCCTAGTCATTGTCCAAGCCCTAACCCTAGTCATTGTCCAGGCCCTAACCCTAGTCATTGTCCAGGCCCTAACCCTAGTCATTGTCCAGGCCCTAACCCTAACCCTAGTCATTGTCCAGGCCCTAACCCTAACCCTAGTCATTGTCCAGGCCCTAACCCTAGTCATTGTCCAGGCCCTAACCCTAGTCATTGTCCAGGCCCTAACCCTAACCCTAGTCATTGTCCAGGCCCTAACCCTAGTCATTGTCCAGGCCCTAACCCTAACCCTAGTCATTGTCCAGGCCCTAACCCTAGTCATGGTCCAAGCACTAACCCTAACCCTAGTCATTGTCCAGGCCCTAACCCTAACCCTAGTCATTGTCCAGGCCCTAACCCTAACCCTAGTCATTGTCCAGGCCCTAACCCTAACCCTAGTCATTGTCCAGGCCCTAACCCTAACCCTAGTCATTGTCCAGGCCCTAACCCTAACCCTAGTCATTGTCCAGGCCCTAACCCTAACCCTAGTCATTGTCCAGGCCCTAACCCTAACCCTAGTCATTGTCCAGGCCCTAACCCTAACCCTAGTCATTGTCCAGGCCCTAACCCTAACCCTAGTCATTGTCCAGGCCCTAACCCTAACCCTAGTCATGGTCCAAGCACTAACCCTAACCCTAGTCATTGTCCAGGCCCTAACCCTAACCCTAGTCATGGTCCAAGCCCTAACCCTAGTCATGGTCCAAGCACTAACCCTAACCCTAGTCATGGTCCAAGCACTAACCCTAGCCCTAGCCATTGTCCAGGTGGAGTAGACAATTCTTTTTTTAATCCCTAAAAATATATTCTAATATTTGTCCTTCACCATTCACTAGCTTCACTATTATACTAACTACATTTCAAGCTACAGCTCATTATTGTCAACCATTCTTGAGTTACGATACTTTTAGCCGCCCACTTCATTGCATACCTCTCCAGACATGAATAAGTGGGATAGTACCAAAGTGTTAAAACAACTGTGGTTACCACTTTGAACCTCCATAGATTCTGCACACTTCACTGTATGGACTTGATCCAGAAATTAAAATATAGGTCTCTCTGTGTGTTCTCTCTTGATACTCTAAAAATTGTTGCATACATGTAGGTACAAGCATCCACAGTTGGGGACTCCAAACCACCTGCCCAAGTTTTTCTAGCTGCTAATTGTTGAGTGCAAGGCATTGAAATTAGCACCTGAGGCTAGAGGAGCTCTCCCATACAATAAGTGCTGTCATTATTAGCTCAAACATAAGTAGGTGGTCAAGCACTTGGGCAAGTGTGGGTGGCTGGAACATCAACAATGTTCCAGCCTCTCCACAATATACTGCATATCTACAGTGAAGTGTGTGCAATCTAGGAGCTGGCAAGTCATAACCACATGGTCATGTTTGTCAGTATATAATTTAGACCCCTCCCTCTTCCCACAGGAACATAAGCACTGGCCCCATCTGTAGTGTTTGAGCAGCCCTACCAGTCCCAGTGCTTATAGGCACTCAAGACTTGATGCTGGCAAGTAGCTACTAGCAAGAGGTGAGGGCTGACTCCACTTCACATGGCAACCTGCAGCTCCAATACATGACCATGTAGGGCCAAACTAAACTGGCCTCAGCAAGCACTCTACAGGCTGCAGGTGGCACATCAATCACTAGCACAGCATGAATGTGTGCACAGATATGCACTTTCATGGTCGCCCACGGTTTTCAGGGTGAGTGCACCAATAGCTACTGCCCCTTACAACCAGTGGACACACACACACACACACACTCACACAAGAAGCTCATGATGGAGTATGCAGCCATTGATTCATGTCTCCTGATCCACTGCTCAATGTTGCAGAAGTAATTGCTAGTGTACAGATGAGGTCATCATGATTTATGGGGCCACAGGGAGCTGGTGTGGATGTCCCCTCAAGCACACAGGGTTACCCTGGAATGCGATATGTAACAATATGCATAGTTGTGTTGGGACACCAGTGGAGCCCAAACACCCTCTACATATTTCTACCACGTGCACACACACACACACCACCTGGAGCTTGGCCTAATTAAAACACTCACATAGTAGAGTAGCTTCCTCTAGTAATGGATACATGTATTTCAATTATCAAGCACTTCCAAATTAGGAGTTACATTAGACATTCACTTGGATTAAATTTTTTATCCATCATCATGTGATTACATCATTATTCTATTAGATTCCTCAGAGTGCAATTGATATGATATTCTCCAACACCCACCAACACACACACACACACACAACACACACCAACACACACAACACACACACACACACACACCAACATACACACACAGAGAGAACACACACACACAGACAAGAAGCTCATGATTGAGTATGCAGCCATTGGTTCATGTCACACGCACACACACACACACACACACACGCACACACAGTCCGTAACTCTAAGTCATTGCATCCCGACATTAGTAACACATTGACTGACCACACCCCTTCTACCAAGTCTGATATTTTGACATATTATAATAACACACATAACAATGTGCCCCTCCCTCCCATACGGACCTCCACCTCAAGCAAAGTGGGCCAGGAGGATGTGTGTAAAGTATTTCTGGCGTGTACTTACCTGTCTTATATGGACGTCTTCAAGAAATACCTCAGCAGTCTAGACACACCAACTAAGTTGTATATAATCTTCTCAATGCCTCTGTCAGGTGTGTGTATGTGAGAGAGAGAGTGTGTGTGAACAAAATAACTCCAACTCGTAATAATGTTAAAGGTCAAGGTCCCAATTAGGTGTAACTTGACGGAAACATTTCCCAAGTTTACCAGTAGCAAGGGTCAAGGTGCAGGGTCAAAGGTCAAGAAGGACCACACCCCTATTTGTATGCTTGATCCCTAGTATTATTAAATAAAGTCATAAAGAATGTGCCCCTGGCAGCAAGGGTAGTCCAACATCATGAATTCTCAGCACAAAGTCATGCTGCCAGTTTGCCCAGACTCTCTCCATGTGTGCACTCTCCATGTGTGCATATGAGAGGCAGGCTAGGGAGTAGGAGGTCCTAGAGGAGGCCCACCAACAAGCCACTACATTAGCCATCCTTTACCAGTATTAGATGAACTCCTTCACAGACCTGCTTCTTCACCAGCATTGTAGGAGAGTAGGCCATCACTAACCCAAGTAGCGTTAAGTTTCAGCTTGTGGCCCGTCCAACTGTCAGTGACAAATGACAATCACAATGAAAGTAACGACGCTAAGAATTTAAGATTCCACGGCTCCAGATCTCGGCGATATACATAGGTACAGCACCTTGAGAGAGGTCAAATATACTGCTAGTTGCTAGAGAAATCCTTCGTTCCTTGGTTAGATACACATCAACTTTGAAGGGCGTCAAAACTAGCGGTCGTAAACGTTGGTTCTGCGATCCCCACGTGACGACGTGGTCGTTCAGAATTTACGTGCGAAGGAGGAGGTCAAATAATAAATAAGTTCATTGCTACCACACCCACTTAAATATATTTATTACCAATGTGTATTGTGCGTGTATTAGTGTAGACTTATTTAGAGAAGCACAGAGAGCTACAAGAGTAGCTTCAGCATTGCTGGCGAGCTTCCCACCTCCTCTTGTGTGCTAGGCACAATTTTGAACTGGCCCACTATTTTTACGCGCGCAAACAATGCGCTAAAGATATTAATTTTGAGATAATAATAATAATAATAATAATAATAATAATAATAATAATAATAATAATAATAATAATAATAATAATAATAATAATAATAATAATAATAATAATAATAATAATAATAATAATAATAATAATAATAATAATAATAATAATAATAATAATAATAATAATAATAATAATAATAATAATAATAATAATAATAATAATAATAATAATAATAATAATAATAATAACAACAACAACAACAACAATAACAATAACAATAATAATAATAATAATAATAATAATAATAATAATAATAATAATAATAATAATAATAATAATAATAATAATAATAATAATAATAATAATAATAATAATAATAATAATAATAATAATAATAATAATAATAATAATAATAATAATAATAATAATAATAATAATAATAATAATAATAATAATAATATAATAATAATAATAATAATAATAATAATACCTCCCAGAAGACTGCATCACACACCTCTTTCAAAGGCTGTCCATCTGCCTCTGGAGGGGGAATGCAACCATGTGGGTTGGTCGGTTGTTAACCAGACCCCCCATGGTTGATGGACTTTTGTAGACTGGACCATAATAATAATAATAATAATAATAATAATAATTAATAATAATAATAATAATAATAATAATAATAATAATAATAATAATAATAATAATAATAATAATAATAATAATAATAATAATAATAATAATAATAATAATAATAATAATAATAATAATAATAATAATAATAATAATAATAATAATAATAATAATAATAATAATAATAATAATAATAATAATAATAATAATAATAATAATAATAATAATAATAATAATAATAATAATAATAATAATAATAATAATAATAATAATAATAATAATAATAATAATAATAATAATAATAATAATAATAATAATAATAATAATAATAATAATAATAATAATAATAATAATAATAATAATAATAATAATAATAATAATAATAATAATAATAATAATAATAATAATAATAATAATAATAATAATAATAATAATAATAATAATAATAGTAACTCTAACAATTAAATAAATGCGTGTAATAATTAAATGAATGAGTGTAACTAATAATTAAATGAATGAGTGCAACTAATAATTAAAGGAATGAGTGCAACTAATAATTAAATGAATTAGTGTAACTAATAATTAAATGAATGAGTGTTAGATGAATGAGTACAACTAATAATTAAATGAATAAGTGTAACTAATAATTAGTGTAACTAATAATTAAATGAATGAGTGTAACCAATAATAAAATAAATGTGTGTAACCTAAATAGTTAAATGAATAAGTGTAACTAATAATTAAATGAATGAGTGTAACTAATAATTAAATGAATGAGTGCAACTAATAATTAAATGAATGAGTGTAACTAATAATTAAATGAATGAGTGTAACTAATAATTAAATGAATTAGTGTAACTAATAATTAAATGAATGAGTGTAACCAATAATTAAATGAATAAGTGTAACCAATAATAAAATAAATGTGTGTAACCTAAATAATTAAATGAATGAGTGTAACAAATAATTAAATGAATGAGTGTAACTAATAATTAAATGAACTAGTGTAACTCTATTAATTAAATGAATGAGAGTAACTAATAATTAAATGAATGAGTGTAACCAATAATTAAATGAATGAGTGTAACTAATAATTAAATGAATGAGTGTAACCATTAATTAAATGATTGAGTGTAACTAATAATTAAATGAATGAGTGTTAGATGAATGAGTACAACTAATAATTAAATGAATAAGTGTAACTAATAATTAGTGTAACTAATAATTAAATGAATGAGTGTAACCAATAATAAAATAAATGTGTGTTACCTAAATAGTTAAATGAATAAGTGTAACTAATAATTTAATGAATGAGTGTAACTAATAATTAAATGGACGAGTGCAACTAATAATTAAATGAATGAGTGTAACTAATAATTAAATGAATGAGTGTAACTAATAATTAAATGAATGAGTGTAACTAATAATTAAATGAATGAGTCTAACTAATAATTAAATGAATGAGTGCAACTAATAATTAAATCAATGAGTGTTAGATGAATGAGTGCAACTAATAATTAAATCAATGAGTGTTAGATGAATGAGTGCAACTAATAATTAAATCAATGAGTGTTAGATGAATGAGTGCAACTAATAATTAAATCAATGAGTGTTAGATGAATGAGTGCAACTAATAATTAAATCTATGAGTGTTAGATGAATGAGTGCAACTAATAATTAAATCAATGAGTGTTAGATGAATGAGTGCAACTAATAATTAAATCAATGAGTGTTAGATGAATGAGTGCAACTAATAATTAAATCAATGAGTGTTAGATGAATGAGTGTAACTAATAATTAAATGAATGAGTGTAACTATTAATTAAATGAATGAGGGTAACTAATAATTAAATGAACTAGTGTAACTCTATTAATTAAATGAATGAGAGTAACTAATAATTAAATGAATGAGTGTAACCAATAATTAAATGAATGAGTGTAACTAATAATTAAATGAATGAGTGTAACCATTAATTAAATGATTGAGTGTAACTAATAATTAAATGAATGAGTGTTAGATGAATGAGTACAACTAATAATTAAATGAATAAGTGTAACTAATAATTAGTGTAACTAATAATTAAATGAATGAGTGTAACCAATAATAAAATAAATGTGTGTTACCTAAATAGTTAAATGAATAAGTGTAACTAATAATTTAATGAATGAGTGTAACTAATAATTAAATGGACGAGTGCAACTAATAATTAAATGAATGAGTGTAACTAATAATTAAATGAATGAGTGTAACTAATAATTAAATGAATGAGTGTAACTAATAATTAAATGAATGAGTGTAACCAATAATTAAATGAATGAGTGTAACTAATAATTAAATGAATGAGTGTAACCATTAATTAAATGATTGAGTGTAACTAATAATTAAATGAATGAGTGTTAGATGAATGAGTACAACTAATAATTAAATGAATAAGTGTAACTAATAATTAGTGTAACTAATAATTAAATGAATGAGTGTAACCAATAATAAAATAAATGTGTGTTACCTAAATAGTTAAATGAATAAGTGTAACTAATAATTTAATGAATGAGTGTAACTAATAATTAAATGGACGAGTGCAACTAATAATTAAATGAATGAGTGTAACTAATAATTAAATGAATGAGTGTAACTAATAATTAAATGAATGTGTGTAACTAATAATTAAATCAATGAGTGTTAGATGAATGAGTGCAACTAATAATTAAATCAATGAGTGTTAGATGAATGAGTGCAACTAATAATTAAATCAATGAGTGTTAGATGAATGAGTGCAACTAATAATTAAATCAATGAGTGTTAGATGAATGAGTGCAACTAATAATTAAATCAATGAGTGTTAGATGAATGAGTGCAACTAATAATTAAATCAATGAGTGTTAGATGAATGAGTGCAACTAATAATTAAATCAATGAGTGTTAGATGAATGAGTGCAACTAATAATTAAATCAATGAGTGTTAGATGAATGAGTGCAAATAATAATTAAATCAATGAGTGTTAGATGAATGAGTGCAACTAATAATTAAATCAATGAGTGTTAGATGAATGAGTGCAACTAATAATTAAATCAATGAGTGTTAGATGAATGAGTGCAACTAATAATTAAATCAATGAGTGTTAGATGAATGAGTGCAACTAATAATTAAATCAATGAGTGTTAGATGAATGAGTGCAACTAATAATTAAATCAATGAGTGTTAGATGAATGAGTGCAACTAATAATTAAATCAATGAGTGTTAGATGAATGAGTGCAACTAATAATTAAATCAATGAGTGTTAGATGAATGAGTGCAACTAATAATTAAATCAATGAGTGTTAGATGAATGAGTGCAACTAATAATTAAATCTATGAGTGTTAGATGAATGAGTGCAACTAATAATTAAATCAATGAGTGTTAGATGAATGAGTGCAACTAATAATTAAATCAATGAGTGTTAGATGAATGAGTGCAACTAATAATTAAATCAATGAGTGTTAGATGAATGAGTGCAACTAATAATTAAATCAATGAGTGTTAGATGAATGAGTGCAACTAATAATTAAATCAATGAGTGTTAGATGAATGAGTGCAACTAATAATTAAATCAATGAGTGTTAGATGAATGAGTGCAACTAATAATTAAATCAATGAGTGTTAGATGAATGAGTGCAACTAATAATTAAATCAATGAGTGTTAGATGAATGAGTGCAACTAATAATTAAATCAATGAGTGTTAGATGAATGAGTGCAACTAATATTAAATCAATGAGTGTTAGATGAATGAGTGCAACTAATAATTAAATCAATGAGTGTTAGATGAATGAGTGCAACTAATAATTAAATTAATGCGTGTTAGATGAATGAGTGCAACTAATAATTAAATCAATGAGTGTTAGATGAATGAGTGCAACTAATAATTAAATCAATGAGTGTTAGATGAATGAGTGCACTAATAATTAAATCAATGAGTGTTAGATGAATGAGTGCAACTAATAATTAAATCAATGAGTGTTAGATGAATGAGTGCAACTAATAATTAAATCAATGAGTGTTAGATGAATGAGTGCAACTAATAATTAAATCAATGAGTGTTAGATGAATGAGTGCAACTAATAATTAAATCAATGAGTGTTAGATGAATGAGTGCAACTAATAATTAAATCAATGAGTGTTAGATGAATGAGTGCAACTAATAATTAAATCAATGAGTGTTAGATGAATGAGTGCAACTAATAATTAAATCAATTAGTGTTAGATGAATGAGTGCAACTAATAATTAAATCAATGAGTGTTAGATGAATGAGTGCAACTAATAATTAAATCAATGAGTGTTAGATGAATGAGTGCAACTAATAATTAAATCAATGAGTGTTAGATGAATGAGTGCAACTAATAATTAAATCAATGAGTGTTAGATGAATGAGTGCAACTAATAATTAAATCAATGAGTGTTAGATGAATGAGTGCAACTAATAATTAAATCAATGAGTGTTAGATGAATGAGTACAACTAATAATTAAATCAATGAGTGTTAGATGAATGAGTGCAACTAATAATTAAATCAATGAGTGTTAGATGAAGGAGTGCAACTAATAATTAAATCAATGCGTGTTAGATGAATGAGTGCAACTAATAATTAAATCAATGAGTGTTAGATGAATGAGTGCAACTAATAATTAAATCAATGAGTGTTAGATGAATGAGTGCAACTAATAATTAAATCAATGAGTGTTAGATGAATGAGTTCAACTAATAATTAAATCTATGAGTGTTAGATGAATGAGTGCAACTAATAATTAAATCAATGAGTGTTAGATGAATGAGTGCAACTAATAATTAAATCAATGAGTGTTAGATGAATGAGTGCAACTAATAATTAAATCAATGAGTGTTAGATGAATGAGTGCAACTAATAATTAAATCAATGAGTGTTAGATGAATGAGTGCAACTAATAATTAAATCAATCAGTGTTAGATGAATGAGTGCAACTAATAATTAAATGAATGAGTGTAACTAATAATTAAATCAATGAGTGTTAGATGAATGAGTGCAACTAATAATTAAATGAATGAGTGTAACTAATAATTAAATCAATGGGTGTTAGATGAATGAGTGCAACTAATAATTAAATGATTGAGTGCAACTAATAATTAAATCAATGAGTGTTAGATGAATGAGTGCAACTAATAATTAAATGATTGAGTGCAAACTAATAATTAAATCAATGAGTGTTAGATGAATGAGTGCAACTAATAATTAAATGATTGAGTGCAACTAATAATTAAATCAATGAGTGTTAGATGAATGAGTGCAACTAATAATTAAATCAATGAGTGTTAGATGAATGAGTGCAACTAATAATTAAATGATTGAGTGCAATTAATAATTAAATCAATGAGTGTTAGATGAATGAGTGCAACAAATAATTAAATGATTGAGTGCAACTAATAATTAAATCAATGAGTGTTAGATGAATGAGTGCAACTAATAATTAAATCAATGAGTGTTAGATGAATGAGTGCAACTAATAATTAAATCAATGAGTGTTAGATGAATGAGTGCAACTAAAAATTAAATGATTGAGTGCAACTAATAACTAAATCAATGAGTGTTAGATGAATGAGTGCAACTAATAATTAAATGATTGAGTGCAACTAATAATTAAATCAATGAGTGTTAGATGAATGAGTGCAACTAATAATTAAATCAATGAGTGTTAGGTGAATGAGTGCAACTAATAATTAAATCAATGAGTGTTAGATGAATGAGTGCAACTAATAATTAAATCAATGAGTGTTAGATGAATGAGTGCAACTAATAATTAAATCAATGAGTGTAAGATGAATGAGTGCAACTAATAATTAAATCAATGAGTGTTAGATGAATGAGTGCAACTAATAATTAAATCAATGAGTGTTAGATGAATGAGTGCAACTAATAATTAAATCAATGAGTGTTAGATGAATGAGTGCAACTAATAATTAAATCAATGAGTGTTAGATGAATGAGTGCAACTAATAATTAAATCAATGAGTGTTAGATGAATGAGTGCAACTAATAATTAAATCAATGAGTGTTAGATGAATGAGTGCAACTAATAATTAAATCAATGAGTGTTAGATGAATGAGTGCAACTAATAATTAAATCAATGAGTGTTAGATGAATGAGTGCAACTAATAATTAAATCAATGAGTGTTAGATGAATGAGTGCAACTAATAATTAAATCAATGAGTGTTAGATGAATGAGTGCAACTAATAATTAAATCAATGAGTGTTAGATGAATGAGTGCAACTAATAATTAAATCAATGAGTGTTAGATGAATGAGTACAACTAATAATTAAATCAATGAGTGTTAGATGAATGAGTGCAACTAATAATTAAATCAATGAGTGTTAGATGAAGGAGTGCAACTAATAATTAAATCAATGCGTGTTAGATGAATGAGTGCAACTAATAATTAAATCAATGAGTGTTAGATGAATGAGTGCAACTAATAATTAAATCAATGAGTGTTAGATGAATGAGTGCAACTAATAATTAAATCAATGAGTGTTAGATGAATGAGTTCAACTAATAATTAAATCTATGAGTGTTAGATGAATGAGTGCAACTAATAATTAAATCAATGAGTGTTAGATGAATGAGTGCAACTAATAATTAAATCAATGAGTGTTAGATGAATGAGTGCAACTAATAATTAAATCAATGAGTGTTAGATGAATGAGTGCAACTAATAATTAAATCAATGAGTGTTAGATGAATGAGTGCAACTAATAATTAAATCAATGAGTGTTAGATGAATGAGTGCAACTAATAATTAAATCAATGAGTGTTAGATGAATGAGTGCAACTAATAATTAAATCAATGAGTGTTAGATGAATGAGTGCAACTAATAATTAAATCAATGAGTGTTAGATGAATGAGTGCAACTAATAATTAAATCAATGAGTGTTAGATGAATGAGTGCAACTAATAATTAAATCAATGAGTGTTAGATGAATGAGTGCAACTAATAATTAAATCAATGAGTGTTAGATGAATGAGTGCAACTAATAATTAAATCAATGAGTGTTAGATGAATGAGTGCAACTAATAATTAAATCAATGAGTGTTAGATGAATGAGTGCAACTAATAATTAAATCAATGAGTGTTAGATGAATGAGTGCAACTAATAATTAAATCAATGAGTGTTAGATGAATGAGTGTAACTAATAATTAAATGAATGAGTGTAACTATTAATTAAATGAATGAGGGTAACTAATAATTAAATGAATTAGTCTAACTAATAATTAAATGAATGAGTGTAACTAATAATTAAATGAATGAGTGTAACTAATAATTAAATGAATGAGTGCAACTAATAATTAAATGAATGAGTGCAACTAATAATTAAATGAATGAGTGTAACTAATAATTAAATGAATGAGTGTAACTAATAATTAAATGAATGAGTGTAACTAATAATTAAATGAATGAGTGTAACTAATAATTAAATGAATGAGTGTAACTAATAATTAAATGAATGAGTGTAACTAATAATTAAATGAATGAGTGTAACTAATAATTAAATGAATGAGTGTAACTAATAATTAAATGAATGAGTGTAACTAATAGTTAAATGAATGAGTGTAACTAATAATTAAATGAATGAGTGCAACTAATAATTAAATGAATGAGTGCAACTAATAATTAAATGAATGAGGGTAACTAATAATTAAATGAATGAGTGCAACTAATAATTAAATGAATGAGTGTAACTAATAATTAAATGAATGAGTGCAACTAATAATTAAATGAATGAGTGTAACTAATAATTAAATGAATGAGGGTAACTAATAATTAAATGAATGAGTCTAACTAATAATTAAATGAATGAGTGTAACTAATAATTAAATGAATGAGTGCAACTAATAATTAAATGAATGAGTGTAACTAATAATTAAATGAATGAGTGTAACTAATAATTAAATGAATGAGGGTAACTAATAATTAAATGAATGAATGCAACTCATAATTAAATGAATGAGTGTAACTAATAATTAAATGAATGAGTGCAACTAATAATTAAATGAATGAGTGTAACTAATAATTAAATGAATGAGGGTAACTAATAATTAAATGAATGAGTCTAACTAATAATTAAATGAATGAGTGTAACTAATAATTAAATGAATGAGTGTAACTAATAATTAAATGAATGAGTGTAACTAATAATTAAATGAATGAGTGCAACTAATAATTAAATGAGTCTAACTAATAATTAAATGAATGAGCGTAACCAATAATAAAATAAATGTGTGTAACCTAAATAATTAAATGAATAAGTGTAACTAATAATTAAATGAATGAGTGTAACTAATAATTAAATGAATTAGTGTAACTAATAATTAAATGAATTAGTGTAACTAATAATTAAATGAATAAGTGTAACTAATAATTAAATGAATGAGTCTAACTAATAATTAAATGAATGAGTGTAACTAATAATTAAATGAATGAGTGCAACTAATAATTAAATGAATGAGTCTAACTAATAATTAAATGAATGAGTCTAACTAATAATCAAATGAATGAGTGTAACTCTAATAATTAAATGAATGAGTGTAACTAATAATTAAATGAATGAGTGTAACTCTAATAATTAAATGAATGAGTGTAACTAATAATTAAATGAATGAGGGTAACTAATAATTAAATGAATGAGTGTAACTCTAATAATTAAATGAATGAGTCTAACTAATAATTAAATGAATGAGTCTAACTAATAATTAAATGAATGAGTGTAACTCTAATAATTAAATGAATGAGTGCTAATAATTAAATGAATGAGTGTAACTCTAATAATTAAATGAATGAGTGTAACTAATAATTAAATGAATGAGTGTAACTCTAATAATTAAATGAATGAGTGTAACTAATAATTAAATGAATGAGGGTAACTAATAATTAAATGAATGAGTGTAACTCTAATAATTAAATGAATGAGTGCAACTAATAATTAAATGAATGAGTGTAACTAATAATTAAATGAATGAGTGTAACTAATAATTAAATGAATGAGTCTAACTAATAATTAAATGAATGAGTGCAGCTCTAATAATTAAATGAATGAGTGCAACTAATAATTAAATGAATGAGTCTAACTAATAATTAAATGAATGAGTCTAACTAATAATTAAATGAATGAGTGTAACTCTAATAATTAAATGAATGAGTGTAACTAATAATTAAATGAATGAGTGCAACTAATAATTAAATGAATGAGTCTAACTAATAATTAAATGAATGAGTGTAACTCTAATAATTAAATGAATGAGTGTAACTCTAATAATTAAATGAATGAGTGTAACTAATAATTAAATGAATGAGTGTAACTCTAATAATTAAATGAATGAGTGTAACTAATAATTAAATGAATGAGGGTAACTAATAATTAAATGAATGAGTGTAACTCTAATAATTAAATGAATGAGTCTAACTAATAATTAAATGAATGAGTCTAACTAATAATTAAATGAATGAGTGTAACTCTAATAATTAAATGAATGAGTGCTAATAATTAAATGAATGAGTGTAACTCTAATAATTAAATGAATGAGTGTAACTAATAATTAAATGAATGAGTGTAACTAATAATTAAATGAATGAGTGTAACTCATAATTAAATGAATGAGTGCAACTCTAATAATTAAATGAATGAGTGCAACTAATAATTAAATGAATGAGTGTAACTAATAATTAAATGAATGAGTGTAACTAATAATTAAATGAATGAGTGCAACTAATAATTAAATGAATGAGTGTAACTAATAATTAAATGAATGAGTGCAACTAATAATTAAATGAATGAGTGTAACTAATAATTAAATGAGTGTAAATAATTATAAAACAAATGGGAGTAATGATAAAATGAATGAGAATCAGGGATTCTCAGGGGCATAGGAAGATGACTTTTAAAGGGGGGGGGGGCAATAATATTGTGAAACTTACAACTACACCATTACTAAGCACTATTTAATAAGTATGCATTATTAGATAAGCCTGTTGCATAGAACTATAATGAGTTTAAAATGCAATAATTGTAATCACATCTTCTGAAGTAGTTCATTCTGTGTTTATTAACAGACACAAAAGTCCTATAAGCTGTTTCAGTTAAATCTAAAGAATCTGTTTGTGTTTGGTGTACATATAACAAGAATAAGTTATTCAGCCAACATTCAGTCATTGTGCTTCTTAAATACATCTTTATTCGACGGAGGGAAGAAAATGAGCATTCTGCTGTGGCTGAAGTGACAGGATATGTCAGGTAGAGTTTGTCTACTTCCTGGAGCATGCCTTTGTAGATCTTACTTCCATTCATAGCAGCAGAAATGGTTCTTATACCGTCACTTTTGTAATAGTAGTCGTAGTTCCTGAAAATGCTGTCTTGATAACATCAGGAATCATCAACAGTTGTACCTTCAGTCTCTCTAGGTCAAAATCTTCTTCCCAATACTTCTTCCCAATAAGCACTTAATGTAGCCGACATCACTGTATCCATTGGCAAGACCAAGCAGAAGTGATTCAGTGTTTTGTATAGTCAAGATCTTTCTGATTAAAACACCTTTCAACCTCTCCTGCAGTTAACTCAGTCACTTCAAAATGCATATGACACTACCTTTCTTTAGGATTTGCATATATATCTGACCATCATCAAATTTTCTGGGCATCTTCCTTCTTTGAAGAGTTGGTGCTGCTGTGAAGCCCTTGGAATCATTAAGGACCTAATCATAAAATGAATCAAACTTTTCCTCAAAAATACCAGATAAGGTATCCAAATTAACCATTTTGGTTGCCATTCCACTTGCTTTTGCAGCATATTCATCGTGCCCCTGACTGTTCTCCTCCAAAGCATTTTGTAAAGTATCGCAGTTCTTTAAAATGCTTGCTATGGATGCATACCTCACAGCCCAACATGTAGGGCACAACATTCTTAATTTAGGAGATAGTTGACCAGTGTTAATTCTTACCCACCTTCTTAAATTTTCAAACAACGTATGACATTTTAATAAGCAGGGTTAATTCAAACACAAAATTCATAGTATCTCTCACTATATCACAGGTTTTAGTTACATCCTTCACACAGAGATTTCACACAGAGATTTAGGTTGTGAGCCAGGCAAAGAACGTAGAGCGCCTTTAGTTCTTTCTTCTTAACTAAAGCTTGAACTCCATTACTGAATCCGCTTATATTGACAGCACCATCAAATGCTTTACCCCGACATTTACTGATGGGCAATGAGCTCTTTAACAAGACATCTAAGAAAATATCGTCAATGTTTAGTATCTGGAAGTTGAATAAGGCCAAGGGTAGTCTCATAAATGTTGTAGTCGTGATCTACCCAACCAATTGATCTATGGCGGATTCAGAAGGGATCGACTGGTCTCGTTCGAGGCCCCCTTTTCTCTAATTTCCCAAACTCTAACTAAACAACAAACCTGCAATGCTTTTTGCCTTTTCTTGCTTTTTTCTTTTTCTTTTAGCTGACCTGCGAAGTCACACCCACAAGTGTGCTGCACCAGACTGTACCTTACCTATTATTATCGTCGTTCCAAATGTTCAGCACCTGGTTCATTACCTCCCAGAGAGATTTACTGTCGACTCCTGTCACTCACCAAATATCTTACTCATGGCTCAGTCAAAGTTAAAGGCTTTTTTCAAAGCCCCCCCAGGCCCCCCTAAAGCTAAGTAAGTGGATCTAAACTAAGCAGTGATTGAGAATATTATGCTATTGAATAGATTGCCAACTTAGTACTTGTACTAGCTAGCTATAGTCCTTGCAGCCAGCCACTACTGATAGCTAGTAGAGTTAATTTACATAGAAATTTCCACATTTAATGATAGGAAACAAAAAGTACCAACAAGAAGACCACTTTTCATCTCCAGCTGGTGTACCTGTTGTCACTCTTCCATGGTCTCCTGCTTCAGTCCATTGTGTCTCCTCCGAGCCCTCTGTGTCCGTGATTCTCACCCAGCCCTCTGTGTCTGTCACAGAGAACTCTCTATCTGTGTCTCCCATCCAGCCCTCGGGCTCTGTGTCTGAGTCTCCTCCTGAGCCTACTGGGTCGGTGCTATGACTGCCTTCATGTTCCACTTCTGTCCTGCCCTCTCATTCCGCGTCTCATCTGCCCTGCACTTCCTTGTCCACTTTTTCTGCTGCTTCTTCTTCAAAGTGCTTCAATTGATTTTGAGAAGTGTAACGATATTGGATTGCTTATGCACTCAATGCCCCAAACAGATATCCTGAATTTGGCTCCAGAGTGCAAGTATTCACTTTTAGTTAATTGTTTTAAGCCTGATATTTCATTTACTTTTCCAAGTAGTTATTTAGATGGCTGTAATAGGTCTTGTCAACATAAATACTTTGCTGAAAACCCTTGGTTGGTTTATAGTAAAGTAGAAGAAGGTGGAATAGTTTGTTTGCCATGTGTTCTCTTTGCTACAAAGGGTTTGGGTCATTTTGTATGTAATGGATGTAATGCATGGTCTTGGAAAACTAAAACGTTTGCCAGTCACAACTGTACGCAGACACTCAGTACCATCAGCTGGCTTCAGCTCGGGCAGATGCTTTAAAGTTTTCCCACGTGTGTCCAGAGTCTTCTATTAAGAATCGTTTGCTGCATATAGATGAGAGTAACATAGCAACAAATAGGTATAATAAGATGTATGGCTGATGCAATACTTCTTTGTGGCAAGCAATGTATGCTATTCGAGGTCACAGAGATGATAGCATGGCTGATTATGAGGTCAACAGAGGGAATCTTTTAGCACTTCTTGAATACTCTGTGAGGTCTGGAAATGTTGCATTAGCCAAGCATTTGAAAGATGCTTAAAAAATGCAATTTATACTAGCAAAACTACCCAAAATCAACTCATTGAATGCATAGGTGATCATATTAGAGATAGTATAATACAGGAAATTAAACAAGCTTAATATTATTCTATTCTTAGTGACAAAGTCGTTAATATATCCAATAAGGAGCAGGTGTCAGTAGTGTTAAGATTTGTAGATAGTAATTGTAATATAAGAGAAGAATTCTTAGATTTCATAAGTACAGAAAGGATCACTGGAGAGGTTTTGGCTCTTGCAATAAAAGAAGCACTGAATAAGTTTGACTTAGACTTTGAAGATTGTAGGTGGCAAGGCTATGATGGTGCTAGCAAGATGTCTAGTGCAAGGGGTGTGCAGGGTTGTCTCTTGGCAGAAAATCCTAAAGCCACATATATCCACTGTAATAGTCACATGCTTAATTTGTGTATTGTTGAAGCTTGTAGTTTACCTCCTATTCGTAATATGAATTCTACTGTTACTGAGACAGCATACTTCTTCCATTATAGTGCTAAACGGCAACTATTTCTTGAGAAAGTAATTGATAAGGAAACTAGCGTTGTTAAAGTTAAGGATCTTTGTAGATCAAGATGGATTTATCGGCACGAAACGAAGCTTATGAAATTTTTTATGTTTTGTATCAATTCCTCGTAACTGCAATGGAAGCAATTACAGAAGGTGATCCTACATATGAGGGATATGAACTGGGATATGAAAACAATTGTGGCAGCCAATGGCTTGCTCAAGATGTACCTTTCCTTTCCTTTTATAATATCTTTCATAGCAACAATGAATTCTATGTCTATTATAAAACCTGTAAGTATAAAATTACAAAAGAAAAGTAGTGATATAGTTAAAGCTTATATGGATGTTAAAGACGTACTGAATGAACTTTGTGCAGTTCGTCAAAGTGAGGAAATGTTACATTCATGGTATGTGCAAGCTGAAGTTATAACTTATGATGTTGGTGTGGTTCCTGAAGTCCCACGTGTATCTGCTCGACAAACGTACAGAAATAATGTTGAGTACAGTTCTGTGGAAGAATACTATCGAAGAACTGCTGTGCTTCCTTTATTGGACCACTTGTTCAACAAATGAATGATAGGTTTGGTAAGACTCAAACAGTAGCAGCCAATTTAATCAATCTTATACCTTCTATAATCACTACTCGGGATGATATATCTTTAGAGGACTTGATTTCTTTATATAATGATGACTTGCCAAGTACTGCACTTGTGTCTACTGAGGTGTGGAGGTGGAGGTCAAAGTGGCAGAGTCAAGATGCTGACAAGCGGCCATCCACCCTTCAATCAGCTCTGAAAGAGTGTGACAAGGATTACTTGCCTAACCTTTATGTACTGCTGCGCATCACATGTACTATTTCAGTCACATCATGTGAGAAGGAGAGGGCCAATAGTACCTTTAAAAACCTTCTTACGTAGTAGTATGGGGCAGGACAGATTATCCGCATTGGCATTGATGCATACTCATTATAGTTTTCCTCTGTTGATCTTGATGATGTTGTTTATAGATTTAAACTTAAATGTAATAGAATAGCTTTACAAGTATGTACATAATCTATTAATAGGAGAATAGCTTTATTAGTAATCTGTTAATAGAAGAATAGCTTTATAAGTATGTACATAATCTATTAATAGGAGAAGAGCTTTACAAGTATGTACATAATCTATTAATAGGATAAGAGCTTTATAAGTATGTACATAATCTATTAATAGGAGAAGAGCTTTATAAGTAAGTACATATTCTATTAATAGGAGAATAGCTTTATAAGTATTAACATTTTTCTCTCTACAGTTTGTATATGCTGTATTTGATATAATATATCTATATTTCTATCTTTAAATTTTAATAAAAGAGGGCCTCCCCCCCCCCCCCCCCCCCCCCCCCAAGAATTCCTAGATCCACCCCTGGTGCTGGTGTGTATTAGATGAGGAGGTGCTGGTGTGTATTAGATGAGGAGGTGCTGGTGTGTATTAGATGAGGAGGTGCTGGTGTGTATTAGATGTGGAGGTGCTGGTGTGTATTAGATGAGGAGGTGCTGGTGTGTATTAGATGAGGAGGTGCTGGTGTGTATTAGATGTGGAGGTGCTGGTGTGTATTAGATGTGGAGGTGCTGGTGTGTATTAGATGAGGAGGTGCTGGTGTGTATTAGATGTGCAGGTGCTGGTGTGTATTAGATGAGGAGGTGCTGGTGTGTATTAGATGTGGAGGTGCTGGTGTGTATTAGATGAGGAGGTGCTGGTGTGTATTAGATGTGGAGGTGCTGGTGTGTATTAGATGTGGAGGTGCTGGTGTATATTAGATGAGGAGGTGCTGGTGTGTATTAGATGAGGAGGTGCTGGTGTGTATTAGATGTGGAGGTGCTGGTGTGTATTAGATGAGGAGGTGCTGGTGTGTATTACATGTGGAGGTGCTGGTGTGTATTAGATGAGGAGGTGCTGGTGTGTATTAGATGAGGTGCTGGTGTGTATTAGATGAGGAGGTGCTGGTGTGTATTAGATGAGGAGGTGCTGGTGTGTATTAGATGAGGAGGTGCTGGTGTGTATTAGATGAGGAGGTGCTGGTGTGTATTAGATGAGGAGGTGCTGGTGTGTATTAGATGTGGAGGTGCTGATGTGTATTAGATGTGGAGGTGCTGGTGTGTATTAGATGAGGAGGTGCTGGTGTGTATTAGATGAGGAGGTGCTGGTGTGTATTAGATGAGGAGGTGCTGGTGTGTATTAGATGAGGAGGTGTGTATTAGATGAGGAGGTGCTGGTGTGTATTATGTATTAGATGAGGAGGTGCTGGTGTGTATTAGATGTGGAGGTGCTGGTGTGTATTAGATGAGGAGGTGCTGGTGTGTATTAGATGAGGAGGTGCTGGTGTGTATTAGATGTGGAGGTGCTGGTGTGTATTAGATGAGGAGGTGCTGGTGTGTATTAGATGAGGAGGTGCTGGTGTGTATTAGATGAGGAGGTGCTGGTGTGTATTAGATGAGGAGGTGCTGGTGTGTATTAGATGAGGAGGTGCTGGTGTGTATTAGATGTGGAGGTGCTAGTGTGTATTAGATGAGGAGGTGCTGGTGTGTATTAGATGTGGAGGTGCTGGTGTGTATTGGATGAGGTGCTGGTGTGTATTAGATGTGGAGGTGCTGGTGTGTATTAGATGAGGAGGTGCTGGTGTGTATTAGATGAGGAGGTGCTGGTGTGTATTAGATGAGGAGGTGCTGGTGTGTATTAGATTAGGAGGTGCTGGTGTGTATTAGATGAGGAGGTGCTGGTGTGTATTAGGTGAGGAGGTGCTGTTGTGTATTAGATGAGGAGGTGCTGGTGTGTATTAGATGTGGAGGTGCTGGTGTGTATTAGATGTGGAGGTGCTGGTGTGTATTAGATGAGGAGGTGCTGGTGTGTATTAGATGTGGAGGTGCTGGTGTGTATTAGATGAGGAGGTGCTGGTGTGTATTAGATGAGGAGGTGCTGGTGTGTATTAGATGTGGAGGTGCTGGTGTGTATTAGATGAGGAGGTGCTGGTGTGTATTAGATGTGGAGGTGCTGGTGTGTATTAGATGTGGAGGTGCTGGTGTGTATTAGATGAGGAGGTGCTGGTGTGTATTAGATGAGGAGGTGCTGGTGTGTATTAGATGAGGAGGTGCTGGTGTGTATTAGATGTGGAGGTGCTGGTGTGTATTAGATGAGGAGGTGCTGGTGTGTATTACATGTGGAGGTGCTGGTGTGTATTAGATGAGGAGGTGCTGGTGTGTATTAGATGAGGAGGTGCTGGTGTGTATTAGATGAGGAGGTGCTGGTGTGTATTAGATGAGGAGGTGCTGGTGTGTATTAGATGAGGAGGTGCTGGTGTGTATTAGATGAGGAGGTGCTGGTGTGTATTAGATGAGGAGGTGTGTATTAGATGAGGAGGTGCTGGTGTGTATTAGATGAGGAGGTGCTGGTGTGTATTAGATGAGGAGGTGCTGGTATGTATTAGATGAGGAGGTGTGTATTAGATGATGAGGTGCTGGTGTGTATTAGATGTGGAGGTGCTGGTGTGTATTAGATGTGGAGGTGCTGGTGTGTATTAGATGAGGAGGTGCTGGTGTGTATTAGATGAGGAGGTGCTGGTGTGTATTAGATGAGGAGGTGCTGGTATGTATTAGATGAGGAGGTGTGTATTAGATGATGAGGTGCTGGTGTGTATTAGATGTGGAGGTGCTGGTGTGTATTAGATGTGGAGGTGCTGGTGTGTATTAGATGTGGAGGTGCTGGTGTGTATTAGATGAGGAGGTGCTGGTGTGTATTAGATGTGGAGGTGCTGGTGTGTATTAGATGAGGAGGTGCTGGTGTGTATTAGATGAGGAGGTGCTGGTGTGTATTAGATGAGGAGGTGCTGGTGTGTATTAGATGTGGAGGTGCTGGTGTTTATTAGATGAGGTGCTGGTGTGTATTAGATGAGGAGGTGCTGGTGTGTATTAGATGAGGAGGTGCTGGTGTGTATTAGATGAGGAGGTGCTGGTGTGTATTAGATGAGGAGATGCTGGTGTGTATTAGATGTGGAGGTGCTGGTGTGTATTAGATGAGGAGATGCTGGTGTGTATTAGATGTGGAGGTGCTGGTGTTTATTAGATGAGGTGCTGGTGTGTATTAGATGAGGAGGTGCTGGTGTGTATTAGATGAGGAGGTGCTGGTGTGTATTAGATGAGGAGGTGCTGGTGTGTATTAGATGAGGAGGTGCTGGTGTGTATTAGATGAGGAGGTGCTGGTGTGTATTAGATGAGGAGGTGCTGGTGTGTATTAGATGTGGAGGTGCTGGTGTGTATTAGATGAGTAGGTGCTGGTGTGTATTAGATGAGGAGGTGCTGGTGTGTATTAGATGAGGAGGTGCTGGTGTGTATTAGATGAGGAGGTGCTGGTGTGTATTAGATGAGGAGGTGCAGGTGTGTATTAGATGAGGAGGTGATGATGGTGCATTATTTGCTCAGACTAGATCGGGCCGGCGCAAACAGTTCCCCCTCTGCCTGATTGGCCCCCACTCGTGAGCTGGCCTCGCAGATATACGAGGAGGCCCGCAAGTTCTCCTACCGCTCCCACGCCCGGGCCTGTGTGGTATACGGGGGTGCTGATGTCGGGGCGCAGGTCAGGGACCTGGAGAGAGGCTGCCACTTGCTGGTGGCTACTCCAGGACGACTGGTGGACATGCTGGAGAGAGGCAGGCTGGGCCTGGAACTGTGCAGGTCTGTGGGCCTGGCCCTGTTCTGTGTGTATGTGTGTGCTAGGTCTGGGCCTGTGTAAAGGTCTGTCCACACTGTACCTAATCTGATGCACATTAATGCTCGTTGGGTCCATGGGGGGAAACTCTTCAAGTCAATGCTTGTTCATCGCATGCACTAGCACAGAAATAAACCTCATGAATCAAAAATAAGCAGCCACTACTAAAGTCGGTCAAAATCATATGCTGGAGCTGTAGTGGAGGTGGAGTTTGTTTTTGCAGCCGCTTCTTGCTATCAGCTCCTACACATGCGCAGGAAACATTTGCTGAAGAGAAGTTAGAGGACAGAGCTGAGGGCAAGGCAGAACCCACGAAGGTTGCGATTGCACAAACTTCAGATGTCCAGATAACCATAGCAACAGTGTGTGTGTGTATACTAGGTCTGGTCCAGGCCCTGTTGTCTGTGTGTGTGTATACTAGGTCTGGTCCAGGCCCTGTTGTCTGTGTGTGTGTATACTAGGTCTGGTCCAGGCCCTGTTGTCTGTGTGTGTGTATACTAGGTCTGGTCCAGGCCCTGTTGTCTGTGTGTGTATATACTAGGTCTGGTCCAGGCCCTGTTGTCTGTGTGTGTATATACTAGGTCTGGTCCAGGCCCTGTTGTCTGTGTGTGTGTATACTAGGTCTGGTCCAGGCCCTGTTGTCTGTGTGTGTATATACTAGGTCTGGTCCAGGCCCTGTTGTCTGTGTGTGTGTATACTAGGTCTGGTCCAGGCCCTGTTGTCTGTGTGTGTGTATACTAGGTCTGGTCCAGGCCCTGTTGTCTGTGTGTGTATATACTAGGTCTGGTCCAGGCCCTGTTGTCTGTGTGTGTGTATACTAGGTCTGGTCCAGGCCCTGTTGTCTGTGTGTGTGTACTAGGTCTGGTCCAGGCCCTGTTGTCTGTGTGTGTGTATACTAGGTCTGGTCCAGGCCCTGTTGTCTGTGTGTGTATATACTAGGTCTGGTCCAGGCCCTGTTGTCTGTGTGTGTGTATACTAGGTCTGGTCCAGGCCCTGTTGTCTGTGTGTGTGTACTAGGTCTGGTCCAGGCCCTGTTGTCTGTGTGTGTGTGTGTGTATACTAGGTCTGGTCCAGGCCCTGTTGTCTGTGTGTGTGTGTGTGTATACTAGGTCTGGTCCAGGCCCTGTTGTCTGTGTGTGTGTATACTAGGTCTGGTCCAGGCCCTGTTGTCTGTGTGTGTGTGTGTGTATACTAGGTCTGGTCCAGGCCCTGTTGTCTGTGTGTGTATATACTAGGTCTGGTCCAGGCCCTGTTGTCTGTGTGTGTATATACTAGGTCTGGTCCAGGCCCTGTTGTCTGTGTGTGTGTATACTAGGTCTGGTACAGGCCCTGTTGTCTGTGTGTGTGTATACTATGTAGGTCTGGTCCAGGCCCTGTTGTCTGTGTGTGTGTATACTAGGTCTGGTCCAGGCCCTGTTGTCTGTGTGTGTGTATACTAGGTCTGGTCCAGGCCCTGTTGTCTGTGTGTGTGTATACTAGGTCTGGTCCAGGCCCTGTTGTCTGTGTGTGTGTATACTAGGTCTGGTCCAGGCCCTGTTGTCTGTGTGTGTATATACTAGGTCTGGTCCAGGCCCTGTTGTCTGTGTGTGTGTATACTAGGTCTGGTCCAGGCCCTGTTGTCTGTGTGTGTGTATACTAGGTCTGGTCCAGGCCCTGTTGTCTGTGTGTGTATATACTAGGTCTGGTCCAGGCCCTGTTGTCTGTGTGTGTGTATACTAGGTCTGGTCCAGGCCCTGTTGTCTGTGTGTGTGTACTAGGTCTGGTCCAGGCCCTGTTGTCTGTGTGTGTGTATACTAGGTCTGGTCCAGGCCCTGTTGTCTGTGTGTGTATATACTAGGTCTGGTCCAGGCCCTGTTGTCTGTGTGTGTGTATACTAGGTCTGGTCCAGGCCCTGTTGTCTGTGTGTGTGTACTAGGTCTGGTCCAGGCCCTGTTGTCTGTGTGTGTGTGTGTGTATACTAGGTCTGGTCCAGGCCCTGTTGTCTGTGTGTGTGTGTGTGTATACTAGGTCTGGTCCAGGCCCTGTTGTCTGTGTGTGTGTATACTAGGTCTGGTCCAGGCCCTGTTGTCTGTGTGTGTGTGTGTGTATACTAGGTCTGGTCCAGGCCCTGTTGTCTGTGTGTGTATATACTAGGTCTGGTCCAGGCCCTGTTGTCTGTGTGTGTATATACTAGGTCTGGTCCAGGCCCTGTTGTCTGTGTGTGTGTATACTAGGTCTGGTACAGGCCCTGTTGTCTGTGTGTGTGTATACTAGGTCTGGTCCAGGCCCTGTTGTCTGTGTGTGTGTATACTAGGTCTGGTCCAGGCCCTGTTGTCTGTGTGTGTGTATACTAGGTCTGGTCCAGGCCCTGTTGTCTGTGTGTGTGTATACTAGGTCTGGTCCAGGCCCTGTTGTCTGTGTGTGTGTATACTAGGTCTGGTCCAGGCCCTGTTGTCTGTGTGTGTATATACTAGGTCTGGTCCAGGCCCTGTTGTCTGTGTGTGTGTATACTAGGTCTGGTCCAGGCCCTGTTGTCTGTGTGTGCAGGGGTGTATTTAGGGGGGGGCGGGGGGGGGCATTCGCCCCCCCTTGTATCATTCTCGCCCCCCCCCTTGAAATTAGAGATTTTTTTAAAAATAATGTCAAGAAAGGTGTAATACAAGAAAGGTGTAATAAGCTTATGATATCAGGTTCAAATGATAGGAATGTCAAACTGAGGTTCTTCTTGGTTTTCTCTGCCATACGTCCACAATCTCTTCAAGGTCGCTCTCAGAGAGTACTTCTGGTGCCTCTATAGCAATCCTCATAAGGTGAGAAAGGCTGCAGTCACTTAGAGAATTACGCAAACGAGTCTTGATCATCTTCATCTGTGAGAAGCTTCTCTCCACAGAAGCAGTAGAAACTGGAATCGATAAGCAGATGGAGGCAATCTTGTGCAAATTGGGAAACATGGCCTTGAGCATGTCGTTTGAAACAAGTTCTTTCAGCTGTGATGCAGTAGTATCCCGTGGTTGCTTGACTAACAGCTGGCGGAATGTTTTCCACTCTGTAAGTATTTCAGTGGAAATCATGGCTGTCTTCACTGTTTCTTCTCCATCCAATGTTTCTGCATCTCTATCTTCTCCGTAGTGAGCAATCAGTTTCTCAACAGACGTGTCTCCATAAGTGGGAAAAGATACTGAATCTGGTTTTGGAACTTTCCGTGGATCGAATATAGACAATGCTGATACAACAGCGTTGGATGAAGAAAATCGGCTTGTTATGTTGGCCTTTAAATCAGCAACAAAAGGCTTACCAACAACATTCTGGAACGAAAGTATTTTATCAGCGTCAATAGACACCTTTGTAGATGACTTCAAGTCTTCAACGTTTTCAAGAAGCTCCAACACCCAGTTCGCTCCAGGCAAAACTGCATCATCCAAGGATTTAACAGTAGCATCAACAAGGAATGATATCAACGAGAGGTCAAGCTGCTCTGCCTGAAGTGCTTTGCTGAGCTTGGCTACTTGTGGTAGAGTGAAATCAAGCAAATATATAGCTGCAATCGTAGACAATTTGCAGAAGGCACCATGGATTCCAAGAGCTTCTGGCTCGTGGGACGTCTCGTAGATGTTCCCAATGGTGATTACAATTGCAGAATAACTTGCTTTGACAGCTTTGACACACCTTTCATGTGCCAGCCAGCGTGTGTCAGATGGCTTGATCACTTTCATTTCTGGAAGTTCAAGAACGTGCTGTACCTCCTTCAGACACTCTGCTCGCTTGGGGGAATTGCGAAAATGCTTCCAAAGAGTAGTCAATGTTCTGTAAACATGAGCAATTCCAGGAGTTTTATTGGCAGCTTGCACACAAGCCCACTGCAGTAAGTGACAGTGGCAGTGTATAAACAGAGCGTGAGGAGTATGTTTCTTGATACGTGCCTGAACCCCGGTCTTTCGTCCAGAAAAAGTTGCAGCTCCATCAAATCCCAATCCAACTATTCTTCCGACTTGTAGACCTTTCTTCTTTAAACAATCGATGAGATTAGAATAGATGGTCTCTGCATCAGCCTTCTTCAATGGAATAAGCTCCAGAACGCACTCTACTGGTACACCATCTTCCTCCCAGCGGCAAAACACAGACAATTCTTCTACGTTGGTGACATCTGTGCACTCATCTGCCATGAGGCTGTACATAGGTGCCTTTTGAAGTCGCTTCAGAATCGACTCCTCCACCCATGTCCCCAATGATTCGATGAATTCAACCACAGCCACTCTTGATGTGTACACAGCATTTCTTGGTGCAGTTTCTAAGAATTGCTTCAAATGTTGGCTGCCACATCGAACCACCACGTCAACCAGCTTCTCAAATTTTGTCGAATGTGCAACTTGTTCTTTCGTAAGAAAATGAGTGAGTAGGATCAGGCACTTCACTGCAGCTCTGTTCTGAGCTCTTTTGCGAGCTAAAACATTCTGGAGTTGCTGTACAACTGTTCCACCTTTGGCTGCTCCTTTAGCTGCAAAAAGAGCTTGAGTTGCATTGATATGGAAGTCACTTCTCGCATGAGCTTTCATTTTTTCAACAGCTTTCTTCCAATTTCTGCAAGGTTGTGTGACCCACACTCCTCCAGTATGCTGCAGACCAGATTGCTTGCAAACCTTGCAAAAGGCACCATCGCTATCCTCGTCATAATAGAGCCAACTGAAATCTTTCTCCCAGCTCTTAGAGTATTTTCTCTTCGTGGATACAGAAGAGCGGTGTTTGTTTTGCTTGCTTTTCTTTGAAGGTGGAGGACTAAGGCTAGGACTAGATGCCTCGACATGCTCAGAGCTATCTGTTCTGCTATCTTCGCTATCGCTGCTATTAGCATGAGAAGAGGCTTGAGAAGTACTTGCAAAGTATGAGCGAATATCCATATTAATATGAAGAGAAATCAGCTAGTAAGGTTTCTTTTATAGAGACTTTAAGACCATGACATAATGGACTGAGTTAAAAATACTGAGAGAGAGTGGGAAAGAAGGAGGGAACTGAAGAAGTGACAAACCTACAAAGGAGAACACGTGGTGGTGTGTGATGACTTTAAGACCATGACATAATGGACTGAGTTAAAAATACTGAGAGAGAGTGGGAAAGAAGGAGGGAACTGAAGAAGTGACAAACCTACAAAGGAGAACACGTGGTGGCGTGTGATGACATCATGTCTAAGATTAGACTTGAAGACCATGACATAATGGACTGAGTTAAAAATACTGAGAGAGAGGGAGTGGGAAAGAAGGAGAAACAAAAGAAGTGACAAACCTACAAAGGAGAGCACGTGGTGGTGTGTGATGTCATCGTGTCATGACACATGCTCTCCTTTTTCCAAGCAGCTACAATATCATGAGAAATATATACAGTCTAGCCATAGTTCGGTATAGCATAATGCCATTGGTAGTCAGTCAAAATAGCTATCCTCAGACATTGTAAAAGCCAAAAAAATATGGGGGGATCTTCCCCCCAGACCCCCCTTTTACGACTTATGAACATGTTAAGAAAATATTAACAAAAATTAGGGCACCAAGTGACCAACCATTTCCACCCCCCCCCCCCCCCCTAGAGAACTAGAGAAAAATTGTGTATGAAACCTGTTGTCCATGATTTTGTAAGAAAATGCATGGAATGCAACATAATTCGATTTCACAAAAGCCCACCTCCATTATACGAGTGACAAGTGACTATATCTAATCTACATATGCTGATTGCCGTAGCATGCAACTTCAGCAAATATTTAAGATGGAATGTTGTACTAAAGATTTTAGAAAAAGTGCATGCCATCATAAGTAGCAGCTATATATACAGTTAGTACTGCAAAAATACCTGTGGGTAAAACACTTTCGTACTCCACGCGGAAGCCCAGGGTGCACGTCCCCTTTCCGCACCATCCAGGCTCTCCGCCCCCCCTTATTTTTCCATCTCAAGTTCGCCCCCCCTTGGCAAAATTTCTGTATACAACCCTGAAAGTCCTAACCCTAGTCATTGTTGAGGTACTAACACTAGTCATGGTCCAAGCCCTAATCCTAGTCATTGTCCAAGCCCTAACCCTATTCATGGTCCAAGCCCTAACCCTATTCATGGTCCAAGCCCTAACCCTAGTCATGGTCAAAGCCGTAACCTTAGTCATTGTCCAAGCCATAAACCTAGTCATTGTCCAAGCCCTAACCCTAGTCATTGTCCAAGCCCTAACCCTAGTCATAATCCAAGCCATAATCCTAGTCATTGTCCAGGCCCTAAACCTAGTCATTGTCCAAGCCCTAACCCTAGTCATTGTCCAAGCCCTAACCCTAGTCATTGTCCAAGCCCTAACCCTAGTCATAATCCAAGCCATAATCCTAGTCATTGTCCAGGCCCTAAACCTAGTCATTAACCAGTCCCAAATCCTAGTCAAACTGTACAGTCCAAACTTAACACTAGTCCTATTCGACACCCTAACCATAGTCATTGTGCAAGCAATAACTCGACTCAATGTCCAAGACCTAACCCTAGTGAATGTCAAAACCCTAACCTTAGCCTTTATCCAAGCCCTAAGCCTGGTCAATGTCCAACCCATAACCCTAGTCATAGTCCAAGCCCTAACCCTAGTCATTGTCCAAGCCCTAACCCTAGTCACTGTCCAAACCCTTTCCCTAGTCATTGTCCAAGCCCTAACCCTAGTCATTGTCCAAGCCCTAACACTAGTCATTGTCCAACTCTAACCCTAGTCATTGTCCAAGCCCTAATCCTAGTCATTGTCCAAGCCCTAACCCTAGTCATTGTCCAAGCCTTAACCCTAGTCATTGTCCAAGCCCTAACCCTAGTCATTGTCCAAACCCTAACCCTAGTCATTGTTCAAGCCCTAACCCTAGTCATTGTCCAAGCCCTAACCCTAGTCATTGTCCAAACCCTAACCCTAGTCATTGTCCAAGCCCTAACCCTAGTCATTGTCCAACTCTAACCCTAGTCATTGTCCAAGCCCTAACCCTAGTCATTGTCCAAACCCTAACCCTAGTCATTGTCCAAGCCCTAACCACAGTCAATGTCCAGGCCCTAACCCTAGTCATTGTCCAAGACCTAACCCTAGTCATTGTCCAAGCCCTAACCCTAGTCATTGTCCAAACCCTAACCCTAGTCATTGTTCAAGCCCTAACCCTAGTCATTGTCCAAGCCCTAACCCTAGTCATTGTCCAAACCCTAACCCTAGTCATTGTCCAAGCCCTAACCCTAGTCATTGTCCAACTCTAACCCTAGTCATTGTCCAAGCCCTAACCCTAGTCATTGTCCAAGCCCTAACCCTAGTCATTGTCCAAGCCCTAACCCTAGTCAATGTCCAAGCACTAACCCTAGTCAATGTTCAGGCCCTAACCCTAGTCAATGTCCAAGCCCTAACCCTAGTCATTGTCCAAGCCCTAACCACAGTCAATGTCCAGGTAGTCATTGTCCAAGACCTAACCCTAGTCAATGTCCAAGCCCTAACCCTAGTCATTGTCCACTAACACTAGTCACATCTGGTGTGTGCTCACCTGTCGTATGTGGACGTCTTCAACAAACACCTCACAGTATAATAGTCACACCAACTAAGATGTATTATCATCTCCTCCTCAATGCCTCTGTGTGTGTGAGAGAGAGAGGGCATGTGAACATCATAATAAGGTTAAGGGTCAAGGTTAATTAGGTTTAACTTGGAGCATTTCGCAAGTGGACAGGTAGCAAGTGACAAGGTGCAGGGTCAAAGGTCAATGAGAAGGACCACACCCTCCCTCATAATGAGAGTTTTGAAGTTAATCCCTAGGTATGGGATAGCAGTGTTGTTATTAAATGTAGTCGTGACGAATGTACTCCTGCTGCAGGCAGCAAATGTGGGTAGTCTAACATCATAAATTTTGTGCATTGTGGCAGCATAAAGTCATGCTGCCAGTTTTCCCAGCCTCTCTCCATGTGTGCATATGAGAGGCAGGCTGGGGGGTAGTAGAGGAGGAAACACACCAACCAACAAGCCACTACATTAGCCATCCTTTACCCAGATTACATCAACTCCTTCACAGACCTGTTTTTTCACCAGCCATGTAGGAGAGCAGGCCGCCACTAACCCATGTAGCGTAAGTTTCATCTTGTGGCACGTCCCAGTGTCAGTAACAAACATAATATAAACGACAACCACAACAAAGTAATGACGAAGATTCCACGGCAGAATTCGCCAGCTTCGTACAGGCCTCTACGCACTTAGCCCACCTTCAGAGAGGTCAAATATAATGCTAGTTGCCAGAGAAATCCTTCGTTTCCTTGATTAGATCCACTTTGAAGGGCATCAAAATTAGTTGGTTCTGCGATCCCGACGTGGTCATTCAGAATTTTGCAAGGTATGCGCGAAAGATCACGGAGAAGCTTTATTATTATTATTACAGTTTTACGGAAGGCTGGCCAGAATTAACTGGTAGCCATGAATGTATTGTTGGTGGTGTGAGGAACACTGTGACATTGGCATAAACAATGAAATGAGCATGGATTGTGTGGAACAATGAAAGTTTCAATTTCACGTGCTTTTTTAGTGTACTAAGCGTCAAGTCAATGGGGAATTCCACAATCAAGGAAGCCGGTTGGAGAAAAAAATGTCTTGATCTATTGTTGGTCGATCTGGTATGGACCATTTTATGTCCATCTTGAGGAGCGACTGGAGAAAACTACATGTTCTGTGATGTTAAATGCTGCTGTTTTGTCCTTGTAGTTAGTAGTAATGAAAAACATAACATCGAAGATGTACATCAGTGGCACAAAATTATTAATCTTTCTCTGTAATCTGAGAAGTAGTCATATAGTATAATTATACATTGTCACCCTGTATTGCATATTTTCCAAGCATTTTATATCCCTAATGAGATAAGGTCTCCAGAGCTGTGAACCGTACATAAGTTGTGATCTCACTAGAGCTGTTTATAGTGTTGTTTCTTGACACTTACTGGAATGTACTTGCTGAAAGTTCTTCTATCATGCCAAGCTTAGCATATGCTTTTGTAGTTATCATTGAATAATGATCAGTCGATGACAAATAATAAATAAATAGGTAATTGCTACCACACCCACTTAAATATATTTATGCCAAGGTGAATAATATATGATTGTGTGTGTGTATAAGTGTAGACTTATTTAGAGCAGCACAGAGAGCTAGCATAAGAGTGGCATGGATCAACATTGCTGGTGAGCTTTCCCCCTCTTCTTGTGCTAGCAATTGTTTTGAATGACATAAATATAAACAGAAACAACATAATCCTGGACATCCCAGAGACTGGAGAGGGTTCACAGGGTTCACAGGTAATGACGTGAGGAAGTTCAGAATAGCTTGGCATTGTAATGACATAGTTGTACACAAAGTTGTTGCATCAAGTTGTTGAATGCTGCTGACTCCGACAGGCCACTCTTTAGCTGGCCTGACTGTTTTTACACGCGCTGATAATGTGCGAAAGAGGACTAAACAAGATATATGCGTGTAAATATGATGTGGTTTTTGTTGTTGTGTTGTTAAAACCTTTACCAAGTCTGGATGTAGTCTGAACTTTGGACACTTGACGTTACCAAGTCTAGGTGTAGTCTGAACTTTGGACACTTGACGTTACCAAGTCTAGATGTAGTCTGAACTTTGGACCCTTGTTGTTTGGGCCATCTTTATTTCTATATTACACAGTGGTTGGCGTATTCCCTTGCTCTTTATAACCGCAAACAATATGCAATATATAAATATGATGATGATGATGATGATGATGATGATGATGATGATGATGATGATGATGATGATGATGTTGATGATGATGTGATGATGATGATGATGATGATGATGATGATGATGATGATGATGATGATGATGTGATGATGATGATGATGATGATGATGATGATGATGATGATGATGATGATGATGATGATGAGGAGGAGGAGGAGGAGGAGGAGGAGGAGAAGAAGAAGAATATAATAATAATAATAATAATAATAATAATAATAATGATAATGATAAAATAAAAATAGAAATAATAATAATAATAATAATAATAAAATAAAAAATAATAATAATAATAATAATAATAATAATATTAATAATAATAATAATAATAATAATATAAGTAATTATTATAGCAGTAATAATAGTAGTAATAATAATAGTAGTAATAATAGTAGTAATAATAGTAGTAATAATAGTAGTAATAATGAGAATAATATTGATAATAATAGTAATAATAATAGTAATAATAATAGTAATAATAATAGTAATAAAAATATCAACAGTAATAACAACAGTATTAGCAACATTAATAGCAACAGTAATAGCAAAAGTAATAGCAAAAGTAATAACAAAAGTAATAGCAACAGTAATAGCAACAGTAATAACAACAGTGATAGCAACAATAGCAAGAATAATAGCAACAATATTAGCACAACTATAGCAACAACTATAGCAACTAGCAACAACAATAGCAAGAACAATATCAACAACAATAGCAACAGCAATAGCAACAACAATAGAAACATTAATAGCAACAACAATAGCAACATCAATAGCAACAATATTAGCAACAATAATAAGAACAATAATAATAATAATAAATAATAATAACAATAACTAGAATACATGCAAACTAGAATACATGCATACATGCAGAATACATGCATATAAAATACATGCATATTGCATAAATTTAATTTAAGAAATAATGATCGTCAGGTACTGAGCTGGATCCAAGCACTGCAACAGCATTTCCTCGTTGGATTGCAACTGCAATTCTTTGCAGCAGGAAATGGTAGGCACGAAGGTCACCAGACTCAGTTTTGAGGCGTGCACCTAGCTCTTGGAGAAAACTCTTTGTCTCAGACCCAAATACTCCAGAGGTCTCGATACCAATAGGTACAAAATAATGAGTAGCCTCTATATTTGCATACTTCCCCTTCTTCAGAAATTCGGCCCTGTCAGAAATGCACCCTGGACCATCAGGTAACATAGTTGTATATGAAGCGGCAAAAGTGTCCACTCATGTAGCATTCCACACAAGATTTCGGCCGTTCCTCCAGGGAACAATGGAAGCCCCATCTGGATGCTTGCCATCTGAGCGACAGATCCCAGAGGGCTCCAGATGTGACGGAACCTTTATGGATGCAAGTGATCGTCTAACAAGAACGTTGATAGCTGCATGCCTGGAATGACGACCCTGACTCTTCGAGCAACTGAGACCATCAGTCCCTAGCTGGTCCACCCCGAGTTCCACACTGATGGCAACAGTGTGAGGATAACAGAGAGGTGTACCCAACCGCAAACCAATGGCTACCCTGATAACATCATCATCCATACGGAGGCCTAATGAAGACATGGGGAGGGCATGAATCCAAGCGCCTGACTCCTTTCTAACTGCTGCCTGAATCCGTATTCGAGAAGTAGGATTTGTAGCCCAATTCAGGAGAGAATTGAAAGCAGCCTTCACGAGCCGACCATCCCAGGACTTTTGCTTGGAATACTCAGATTCAGATGTTTGATATATATATTGATATATATATGTTTATTTGATATATATATGTGTATTTGATATATATATATATATATAATAATTATATATATATATATATATATATATAGGTTTATTTGATATATATATATATATATGTTTATTTGATGTTTATTTGATATTATTATATATATGTTATTTGATATAATATATGTTGATTTCATGTTTATTTGATATATATATATATATATATAATATATGTTTATTTGATATATATATAGATATAATATATTGATATTTATATGTTTATTAAATAGATATATATTTATTTGTTATATATATATATATGTTTATTTTATATATATATATATATGTTTATTTGATATATGTTTATAAGATATATACATATTTATTTCATATATATAATATGTTTATTTGATATATATAATTATGTTTATTTGATATATTATATGTTTATTTGATATATATATGTTTATATATTTATTTTAGATAGATATATATATATATGTTTATTTGTAGGCATTGCTTTGTTCTATCAATAACTCTTTTTATTTTATTTTGTACATAAGACCCCTTTTCTCAGATACTATCACATATATGAAATAAACATTATATATATCAAATAAACGTGTATATATCAAATAAACATATTATATATATCAAATATATATAATATATCAAATAAACATATATACTATATTTTGGAACTCAAATCATGACTTATTTCAATTCAGAAGTAAAGTTATGAAACCCTGAATGCTAGACACTTGAAGCATTCATTTTGAGAAAAACGCGTTTTAAATTAATGGATTTTGCAGTTTCCTGTGCACTTTAATGAAGCCTTTCCTTTGTTAGATTGTTAACCATGCTGCCACTAGAGCAGCTAGTAGGAAACCCCCCATTTTGTGGGGGGTTCCCATCTTTCTGCATACGCGGGCAGTATTTTCTCCTCGTTGCATGGCAACGCATTTCCGTTACACGCGTAGCAAGCTTCTTGACCACCAATCTTCTAACCTGACTGTTGCCTACAAAGAAGCAAGTAAGAGCCTTCAGACTTCACACAAATATTTAAGGAAAGGTAGTAGATGCCTGTAATACAAAAAAAAAAAGTCAACTCATTTTAGTCATACCACAAAAACATTTATCTCTACATAAGACCCATTTTCTCAGATCCTATCACATATATGTGTTTATTTGCTATTTGATATATATATTTTTTGATATATATATATAGATGATATTATATGTTTATTTGATGTATTTGATATATTACCGAATATAAGTCGCGACTTGTATTTATTTCAGCTTGCGATCTTCAAGCAGTGCCAAGCCAGTCTTGTGCCTGATGCAATTTTGTTTGTGGTTGAGATTGTTTCATTTCAAACATTTGAGCTAGGTAGTAATTGGCTGGATAGAGTTCCTAATCGCTATCGTCTACAATGAATTCGTTATGTTCGATCTGTTCTTCGTCCAAGGAAGCCAATTGATCTTCTCTACTGCTGTCACTTCCCTCCCAACAGCTGGTGAGTAGCTTGAGTAATGGCTGGGATAGCTAAAGCTTCTTCTTTATCGACTTTGAAGGAGTGAATTTCTCCATCTTCAGACCCGCCCACCTTCACAGTGATGCCACAAGCACGGAATGATTTCTTGATCTCGGCAGACAAGCTAATGATAAACGACTGCGCGTGTGCAAGAGCAGTGGTATAATTAACTTATAATAATATAATAATTATGGCTTTACAGCGACAATGAAGATGACTCTACATGAAGTGAACACCAAAAAAACAACATCAAAAGAAGAAAAAAATATTGTGCTGTCAGTCTAGCACCAAGTACTGGTGAAGCTGTGTGTGTGCATAGATATGATTATAATATTTAAAGATAGATAAATGTGGAGTGGCTTAATTAAACAGTAGTTTGGACATGGACAAACAATGTGGAAAGAACAAATATTATCTGTGGACGCGCCTGAGGGTCCACAAGAGCTGAGAACATGGAACTTATTCTTATTATGCATTCTGAACATTGTATTAGCTAAAACTTACCCAGCCATGCATGTGTGAACTTTCCTCGTCACCTATAGACACCTATTCCTACCATTCACATGTAATCATATTCATATCCTATACCCACAGCTACCTTGCGGGACTGCTGCAGTATATAAGCTCAGCAGCCGCACATCACAATTCTGTATGTATCCATGTCTTAAACTTATGCTATTACTTATTTACAACCACTCAAAACGAGTCTCGAAACCAGTCACTGTTTGGGGTATTAAGTAAGACCAGTCAAAGCGAGCCTAGTAGCCAGCCACTGACTTGGGGAGAGATACACTCGCACTCCTTTTTGCATCTCAGCACCGCAGAGCTACTCCACATTCCGAGCCCTAACAATTGGAGGCCTTACAACCCTCATCAAAACAGTTGTTAGTCGGTTCACCACAGCTCATGCTCTGACCGCCTGTTCAGCATTCACGAAGGGAACAGGCCAGAACATTTGGTCCTTCGAGCCGGATCTCGCTTTCCGATTCCGACACTACACTGAGGTATCTACACCGAGGTTCGACTACACTCAGCATCAGCAAGGAAGCTCCCCAGGGACCCTTGCAGCAAGACGAACGAGGACTACACTACACCGAGGTCCACTCCCATCAGCATCAGAACAAGGCAACTCGACGGTGCGCCTTACCACACCAGCTCTGACAACGACTCGTTTTTCAGACATGTCCACATCAACGATAGACGACATGGAAGATCTGGCAGTCCTCCGGAACCGAAGGGGCCAGAAGAAGGGCGCCCTCACCAGGATCCATCGGCAAATCACGAGGTTAGCTGAAGGACCACTGGCAGAAGTCACCCTTGCTCAAACAGTGCAGCTCAGGGCTGCCATCCTCGAACAGCAGAATGAATTTAAGCTCTATCAGGAGCGCCTCATCATAAGTCATGGAAGCAGACCACTCCCAGACGTCTGCTAGCTTCGATCGGGAGCACGAGGAACTCTACGAAGTGTCCGAGCGCTCATCACACATGACAGCATTAACAATAACACTAGACGATCAAGCCAAATGTCTCCAGGAAGCCCGAAAGGCTACAAAAGTGGTTGAACGAGCATTGGATCGACTGACAAAGACGGTAGACAGGCCTGATGATACCACAGAAGAAAAACTCCTCGATGCCAAGCGACTGCTCAAGGAAGCAGAATCCCTATGCGGCAACCTCCCAGAAGCAGAGGAAAACAAATTCGAGGATCAGATGGAAGTGCAAGATAGACGCATGTCGCAGCTCTGGCTCACATGGCGGGCAACTCAGGATCCAATCGAACCCTCAGCTACAAAGACGCCGGCAGCCACCGGCATCACAGCCGCAGAACTATTGAGGAGCCGCCTGCCGGATATATCCTTCCCCAAGTTCTCCGGGGACAAGCTAGACTGGCCCTCATTCTGGAGGGAATTCCAGGCCGTCATCAAGAAGGACCGTCTGATGACGGAGGATGACAAAATACTGTACCTAAAGAAAGCAGTACGAACTCCCGAGGCCATAGCAGAGTACCGGTACCTTCAGGGAGCCCCTGGCGACTATGACGTCATCACGGAGTTCCTGAAAGGGCTGTATGATAATCCTCATCTGGTCTATCGAACATCAGTGCAGTCCCTGGTGATTGGCAAGCTCGTTGAAGAAGCCGACGCCCGAGCCTGGGCTAGAACTCTGTCAGCAGCATACAGGGAAGCCACCACAACAGGACAAGACACGGCTTCTGACATTTACACCACGTTGGGGGAGGTCAAGCTGGACGGACGACTCGCCAAGCAATGGACCAAAGCCGCAGCAAACAAGTCCAAGAAGGTCCCGGCCATTAAGGACTTCATATTGTTCCTTAACAACGTCGCCTCCCAATACGAGGATGACCTCGAAATACGACAAAGGAACAAGAAGACTCCAAAACCAGCAGCACCAGAGCAGTCCTACGCCAGCAAGCCACGGAAGCAGCCGGTGTACCTCGCGCAGTCAGAAGTTACGCCCCTGTCTGCAGCAGCTAACCCGTACACACCCTACCAACAGCGAGCAAAGGCACCCTGCAAGCTCTGCCAGGTCGAGAGACATCCTATGTTTCTCTGCCCCACCTTTCAGTTAAACACCATTCCACAACGGAGGGAAGTGGTCAAGAGGCTGAAGCTGTGTTTCAACTGTCTCGGCTACAGCCATACGGTGGAGCAGTGCCACAGCAACAAGACGTGCCGGGAGTGCCAAGCCAAGCATCACTCCTTGCTTCACGAGGGAAACTCCGAAGCTCAGCCAGCTTCCACCACTCCCACCCAGAACCCACCCGCCCAGACCCGTTCGTCCTACCTGGCCAATGCAGCCAGGGATGTCGGTATCCTCCCGACTGCTGTCGTGACAGTCAAGGCAAACGGTCACGCTGTGCAAGCCAGAGCAATTCTGGATGTTTGCAGTTCGGCGTCCTATGCCACCTCCCGTCTCGTGCGGCAGCTCGGTGCCGTTACTACGCCACAGCGCAGCTTCACCTCCACTGTCGGAAACGTCACTGGATTGCAGTGCGAACTGGTAGCAGCCATGACCATCCGACCCATGCGTCAGCAGCTCTCTCCCTCCATCCCTATCACGGCTCATGTCTCAGAAGCAGTCGCCATGGATCTCCCAAGCGAACCACTCTCACATGCAGATTCACTCTCATTCCTCAAGGGACTAGATTTGGCCGATCCTTCCTTTTCTCTCCCCGGGAGGGTTGACCTCCTACTAGGGTCTGAGGCCACAGCGACAATGATGAACGTGGGACAAACAGAAGCCAGAGCAAGCAGCGACGGCAAGTACCTGGCCGCCGACACCATCTTCAGGTGGATCGTGCAAGGAGGAGGAGGCACCCAACAAGCAGAGGTGTTCCTGGCTCAGGAAGACTCCCATAACCCATCTACGTTCTGGGAATGCGAGGAGAACCAGCCCCACCATCTCTCTCTCAGCAAGGATGACGCAGATGCTGTGGCCCATTACGAGGAGACACACAGCAGAAAGAAAGATGGCAGATACGTTGTGCATCTGCCCCGGAAGAACCCGACCCCAGAGCTCGGACATTCAAGGACACAGGCAGAGCGAAGGTTCACACAGAACAAGAAGGCCTTGGTCAAGAAGGGACAGTGGGGACCCTTCCGGCAAGCCGTAATCGAGTACGCATCACTGCATCACGCGGAGGTAGTACCCGACTCCGACTTGACCAAGCCAGACAGCCAGTGCTTCTATCTACCCATGCACGGGGTAACGAATGAGAGCAGTACAACAACGAAGCTCAGAGTTGTGTTCGATGCCTCAGCCAGGACGAGCAATGGTTTGTCTCTTAACGACACGTTGCTGGCTGGGCCAAACCAATATCCTCTCACAACGGAGATCCTGCTCAAGTTCCGTAGCCATAACATTGCCATGACGGCCGACATCTCGAAGAGGTTTAGGGAAATCGGCTTACATACGGAAGACAGAGACCTACACCGGTTTATCTGGAAGGACGACAACGAGCAGACACAGATCTGGAGGATGATGCGAGTCACCTTCGGGGTTGCAGCATCACCCTTCCTCGCCACACAGACACTCTTACAGTTGGCCAAAGACTTCGAGTCCGAGCACCCAGCAGCTGCACACATCATCCGTACGCAGTTCTACGTCGATGACTGTGTCACCGGTGCAGCCACTCTAGAGGAAGCCATAACCCACTGGCAGCAGCTCAGCCAACTACTCGGCTTGGCTAAGATGAGCCTCCGGAAGTGGAGGAACAGCTCCTCCGAACTCCAACAATCCATTCCCTCCGAACTATGCGAGGAAGAAGGTGAAATCGCCTTACTTACACCAGACAGATGCCACAAGACGTTGGGCATCCACTGGAATACCATTCAAGATCAGTTGTTCGTTTCCACCCCATCTCTCAGCAGCAACCGGAAGGCAAGCAAGAGACAGATCTCCTCTGATCTCGCCCGAACATATGACGTTATGGGCTGGTTTGCTCCAGCCATGGTCACAGCAAAGCTCATCCTCCAAGACATCTGGGTCCAAGGAATGGACTGGGATGACCCGGTGCCCGACGACATCGTCATGCGATGGAATCAGTGGACGGAGGAGCTACCACTCATCACTAAGCACCCGATCCAGAGGTGCCACTTCATTCCCTACAAGAAGAGGCGACTCGTCCAGCTCCACGGCTTCTCCGATGCATCGGAGAAGGCATATGGTGGTGTCATATATCTCCCGTGTCCACAGCTCTCATCACTGCCAAGACCAGAGTGGCGCCTACAATGCCGATGACGATCCCCAAGCTCGAGCTGTGCGGTGCGACCCTGTTGAGTCGACTGATGGTGAATACGGCACGAACCCTCAACATCCAACAGAAACATTTATTCGCCTGGACAGACTCTACAGTTGTGCTCGGCTGGATCAATCAGCAACCGGGCAAACTCAAGATGTACGTCTCAAACAGAGTCACCACCATCACCCAGAAGGTGCCAGCAGGCAATTGGAGACATGTCCCCACAGACAGCAACCCGGCGGATGCTGCCTCAAGAGGAGTAATGCCAGCCGAACTCGTGAAGCACGATCTATGGTGGAACGGGCCACCTTGGCTGGCAGAAGACCCCAAGATGTGGCCAAAGCCTCCCAAGGGAGCAACCGTACTCTTGCCAGAGATCAAGAAAGAGTTCACGGCTCTGACATTGCAGAGAGTGACTCCAAGGGAACCCCCACTGCGGTGCTCTTCGTTCAGAGAACTCCTACGGATCACAGCCTGGCAGCAGCGATTCGTCAGCAATGCCCGGAAGAAGGATCCAGCCGGCAGAAACCTCAAGAGCCACATCACAGTCGAAGAACTGGACGTGGCCGAGAGACAGCTGATCAGGGAGGTACAGAAGCGCTACTACCCTGGTGAGCTTCTGGCCCTGCAGCAGAGGGAGGAGTTGCCACACAAGAGCGCACTACTACCCTTGAGACCTATCCTAAGCAAGGAAGGAATACTAGTCGTCGGAGGACGGCTAGAACGATCTGATCTACCCGAACTGACCAAACACCCTCGGATACTTCCAAGGAAGAGTCAGCTCACCTACCTGATCATGCAACAGCTACACCTAACACACCACCATGCTGGAGCATCCGTTCTCCTCGAGGCACTCTCCCAGAGCTATCACGTTTCCGGAGCACGATCAATGGCCAGACATGTGGCCAACCAGTGCATTCCTTGTCGAAAATCGTACGCAAGAAAGGCAACACAACTCATGGGGCAGCTTCCGGTGCAGCGAACTACCCCGTCATCCACCTTTAGCCACGTGGGCGTGGACCTAGCCGGTCCCATGACATTGAAATCAGGCAATCCAAGGAAGCCACGGATAGAGAAGGCATACGTCTGTCTGTTCATCTGTATGGCGACTAAGGCAGTACACCTCGAAGTGGTATCAGACTTATCTACTGAAGCCTTCATGTCAGCCTTTCAGAGGTTCGTGAGCAGACGAGGTCTCCCAGTAAGAATGTATTCGGACAACGGGACCAACTTCGTCGGAGCAGACAGGAGTTTGAGACAGGCCTACGATGCACTCAACAGTAAGGAGGTTGATGACCCGATCCAGCGATTCCTAACCAATCAGAAGGTGACATGGAGTCATATTCCAGAGCTAGCTCCACACTTTGGAGGGCTCTGGGAGAGCAATGTCAAGAGTGCAAAGACATTGCTCCGATCCATTGCCGGGACCACTCCTCTCAACTTCGAGCGTCTGACTACTTTCCTGAGCCAAGCCGAAGCTATTATGAATAGTCGACCACTAGTACCTCTCAACGCTCAGCCAATCGACACTGAACTTGCACTAACGCCAGGACATTTCCTGGTTGGAAGACCACTGACTGCTCTACCGGATATCTCCAATGTCCTAGGACTAGGGACCCAGACGAAGCGAGCCAAGTGGAACCATTGCAGGCGTCTGTCAGAACATTTCTGGAAACGATGGACCGACAGCTACGTAACCACTCTCAACCGCTTCAACAAATGGCAGCAACCAAAGAGGAATCTGAGTGTTGGAGACGTGGTTTTGGTCAAGGATCAGTTTCAATTTATCAACCAGTGGCCACTAGCTAGAGTGGTGGAGATACACCCTGGAGTCAATGGATACGTCCGAGCAGCGACCGTGCGAGGTCCCTTGTGTGGCACACATAAGCGTCCAATCGTAAAGCTGGCAGTCATCATCCCAGAGGAGGAGCAACTCTCTCGCCCCGGGAGGATGGACGCGCCTGAGGGTCCACAAGAGCTGAGAACATGAAACTTATTCTTATTATGCATTCTGAACATTGTATTAGCTAAAACTTACCCAGCCATGCATGTGTGAACTTTCCTCGTCACCTATAGACACCTATTCCTACCATTCACATGTAATCATATTCATATCCTATACCCACAGCTACCTTGCGGGACTGCTGCAGTATATAAGCTCAGCAGCCGCACATCACAATTCTGTATGTATCCGAGTCTTAAACTTATGCTATTACTTATTTACAACCACTCAAAACGAGTCTCGAAACCAGTCAATGTTTGGGGTATTAAGTAAGACCAGTCAAAGCGAGCCTAGTAGCCAGCCACTGACTTGGGGAGAGATACACTCACACTCCTTTTTGCATCTCAGCACCGCAGAGCTACTCCACATTCCGAGCCCTAACAATTGGAGGCCTTACAACCCTCATCAAAACAGTTGTTAGTCGGTTCACCACAGCTCATGCTCTGACCGCCTGTTCAGCATTCACGAAGGGAACAGGCCAGAACATTTGGTCCTTCGAGCTGGATCTCGCTTTCCGATTCCGACACTACACTGAGGTATCTACACCGAGGTTCGACTACACTCTCAGCATCAGCAAGGAAGCTCCCCAGGGACCCTTGCAGCAAGACGAACGAGGACTACACTACACCGAGGTCCACTCCCATCAGCATCAGAACAAGGCAACTCGACGGTGCGCCTTACCACACCAGCTCTGACAACGACTCGTTTTTCAGACATGTCCACATCAACGATAGACGACATGGAAGATCTGGCAGTCCTCCGGAACCGAAGGGGCCAGAAGAAGGGCGCCCTCACCAGGATCCATCGGCAAATCACGAGGTTAGCTGAAGGACCACTGGCAGAAGTCACCCTTGCTCAAACAGTGCAGCTCAGGGCTGCCATCCTCGAACAGCAGAATGAATTTAAGCTCTATCAGGAGCGCCTCATCATAAGTCATGGAAGCAGACCACTCCCAGACGTCTGCTAGCTTCGATCGGGAGCACGAGGAACTCTACGAAGTGTCCGAGCGCTCATCACACATGACAGCATTAACAATAACACTAGACGATCAAGCCAAATGTCTCCAGGAAGCCCGAAAGGCTACAAAAATGGTTGAACGAGCATTGGATCGACTGACAAAGACGGTAGACAGGCCTGATGATACCACAGAAGAAAAACTCCTCGATGAACGACCCTATTGAGTTTGTAGATCAGAGTACGGGTGTGCACACCCAACATATTGAATCCTATAGAACAAAGTATGGTTTGTTGAACATAATTTTTTAAATTTTAACAACAATTATTATATTGTGCAGGTGAAGGTGAAGCTAAAGAGGATGAAAGGAGTTCATCGCCACCAGATCCCATCCTACCTGGATGAATTTATGTGGCGGGAGAGAAATGGACCAACTGTAGCTTTAACTTATAGCATATTAACAGAAAACCCAATACCCTGTTTGATTGATGATATTTCATGAAATTGGATTGCTTGAAAAGAGAAGGCACGATTAAAAAGACTCCCCCCTCCAAATTAGCTGCAATGCGATTCAATTCTTGCATCATCCCCCATTCACTGCCAAGCGACTGCTCAAGGAAGCAGAATCCCTATGCGGCAACCTCCCAGAAGCAGAGGAAGACAAATTCGAGGATCAGCTGGAAGTGCAAGATAGACGCATGTCGCAGCTCTGGCTCACATGGCGGGCAACTCAGGATCCAATCGAACCCTCAGCTACAAAGACGCCGGCAGCCACCGGCATCACAGCCGCAGAACTATTGAGGAGCCGCCTGCCGGATATATCCTTCCCCAAGTTCTCCGGGGACAAGCTAGACTGGCCCTCATTCTGGAGAGAATTTCAGGCCATCATCAAGAAGGACCGTCTGATGACGGAGGATGACAAAATACTGTACCTAAAGAAAGCAGTACGAACTCCCGAGGCCATAGCAGAGTACCGGTACCTTCAGGGAGCCCCTGGCGACTATGACGTCATCACGGAGGTCCTGAAAGGGCTGTATGACAATCCTCGTCTGGTCTATCGAACATCAGTGCAGTCCCTGGTGATTGACAAGCTCGTTGAAGAAGCCGACGCCCGAGCCTGGGCTAGAATTCTGTCAGCAGCATACAGGAAAGCCACCACAACAGGACAAGACACGGCTTCTGACATTTACACCACGTTGGGGGCGGTCAAGCTGGACGGACGACTCGCCAAGCAATGGACCAAAGCCGCAGCAAACAAGTCCAAGAAGGTCCCGGCCATTAAGGACTTCATATTGTTCCTTAACAACGTCGCCTCCCAATACGAGGATGACCTCGAAATACGACAAAGGAACAAGAAGACTCCAAAACCAGCAGCACCAGAGCAGTCCTACGCCAGCAAGCCACGGAAGCAGCCGGTGTACCTCGCGCAGTCAGAAGTTACGCCCCTGTCTGCAGCAGCTAACCCGTACACACCCTACCAACAGCGAGCAAAGGCACCCTGCAAGCTCTGCCAGGTCGAGAGACATCCTATGTTTCTCTGCCCCACCTTTCAGTCAAACACCATTCCACAACGGAGGGAAGTGGTCAAGAGGCTGAAGCTGTGTTTCAACTGTCTCGGCTACAGCCATACGGTGGAGCAGTGCCACAGCAACAAGACGTGCTGGGAGTGCCAAGCCAAGCATCACTCCTTGCTTCACGAGGGAAACTCCGAAGCTCAGCCAGCTTCCACCACTCCCGCCCAGAACCCACCCGCCCAGACCCGTTCGTCCTACCTGGCCAATGCAGCCAGGGATGTCGGTATCCTCCCGACTGCTGTCGTGACAGTCAAGGCAAACGGTCACGCTGTGCAAGCCAGAGCAATTCTGGATGTTTGCAGTTCGGCGTCCTATGCCACCTCCCGTCTCGTGCGGCAGCTCGGTGCCGTTACTACGCCACAGCGCAGCTTCACCTCCACTGTCGGAAACGTCACTGGATTGCAGTGCGAACTGGTAGCAGCCATGACCATCCGACCCATGCGTCAGCAGCTCTCTCCCTCCATCCCTATCACGGCTCATGTCTCAGAAGCAGTCGCCATGGATCTCCCAAGCGAACCACTCTCACATGCAGATTCACTCTCATTCCTCAAGGGACTAGATTTGGCCGATCCTTCCTTTTCTCTCCCCGGGAGGGTTGACCTCCTACTAGGGTCTGAGGCCACAGCGACAATGATGAACGTGGGACAAACAGAAGCCAGAGCAAGCAGCGACGGCAAGTACCTGGCCGCCGACACCATCTTCAGGTGGATCGTGCAAGGAGGAGGAGGCACCCAACAAGCAGAGGTGTTCCTGGCTCAGGAAGACTCCCATAACCCATCTACGTTCTGGGAATGCGAGGAGAACCAGCCCCACCATCTCTCTCTCAGCAAGGATGACGCAGATGCTGTGGCCCATTACGAGGAGACACACAGCAGAAAGAAAGATGGCAGATACGTTGTGCGTCTGCCCCGGAAGAACCCGACCCCAGAGCTCGGACATTCAAGGACACAGGCAGAGCGAAGGTTCACACAGAACAAGAAGGCCTTGGTCAAGAAGGGACAGTGGGGACCCTTCCGGCAAGCCGTAATCGAGTACGCATCACTGCATCACGCGGAGGTAGTACCCGACTCCGACTTGACCAAGCCAGACAGCCAGTGCTTCTATCTACCCATGCACGGGGTAACGAAAGAGAGCAGTACAACAACGAAGCTCAGAGTTGTGTTCGATGCCTCAGCCAGGACGAGCAATGGTTTGTCTCTTAACGACACATTGCTGGCTGGGCCAAACCAATATCCTCTCACAACGGAGATCCTGCTCAAGTTCCGTAGCCATAACATTGCCATGACGGCCGACATCTCGAAGAGGTTTAGGGAAATCGGCTTACATACGGAAGACAGAGACCTACACCGGTTTATCTGGAAGGACGACAACGAGCAGACACAGATCTGGAGGATGATGCGAGTCACCTTCGGGGTTGCAGCATCACCCTTCCTCGCCACACAGACACTCTTACAGTTGGCCAAAGACTTCGAGTCCGAGCACCCAGCAGCTGCACACATCATCCGTACGCAGTTCTACGTCGATGACTGTGTCACCGGTGCAGCCACTCTAGAGGAAGCCATAACCCACTGGCAGCAGCTCAGCCAACTACTCGGCTTGGCTAAGATGAGCCTCCGGAAGTGGAGGAACAGCTCCTCCGAACTCCAACAATCCATTCCCTCTGAACTATGCGAGGAAGAAGGTGAAATCGCCTTACTTACACCAGACAGATGCCACAAGACGTTGGGCATCCACTGGAATACCATTCAAGATCAGTTGTTCGTTTCCACCCCATCTCTCAGCAGCAACCGGAAGGCAAGCAAGAGACAGATCTCCTCTGATCTCGCCCGAACATATGACGTTATGGGCTGGTTTGCTCCAGCCATGGTCACAGCAAAGCTCATCCTCCAAGACATCTGGGTCCAAGGAATGGACTGGGATGACCCGGTGCCCGACGACATCGTCATGCGATGGAATCAGTGGACGGAGGAGCTACCACTCATCACTAAGCACCCGATCCAGAGGTGCCACTTCATTCCCTACAAGAAGAGGCGACTCGTCCAGCTCCACGGCTTCTCCGATGCATCGGAGAAGGCATATGGTGGTGTCATATATCTCCCGTGTCCACAGCTCTCATCACTGCCAAGACCAGAGTGGCGCCTACAATGCCGATGACGATCCCCAAGCTCGAGCTGTGCGGTGCGACCCTGTTGATTCGACTGATGGTGAATACGGCACGAACCCTCAACATCCAACAGAAACATTTATTCGCCTGGACAGACTCTACAGTTGTGCTCGGCTGGATCAATCAGCAACCGGGCAAACTCAAGATGTATGTCTCAAACAGAGTCACCACCATCACCCAGAAGGTGCCAGCAGGCAATTGGAGACATGTCCCCACAGACAGCAACCCGGCGGATGCTGCCTCAAGAGGAGTAATGCCAGCCGAACTCGTGAAGCACGATCTATGGTGGAACGGGCCACCTTGGCTGGCAGAAGACCCCAAGATGTGGCCAAAGCCTCCCAAGGGAGCAACCGTACTCTTGCCAGAGATCAAGAAAGAGTTCACGGCTCTGACATTGCAGAGGGTGACTCCAAGGGAACCCCCACTGCGGTGCTCTTCGTTCAGAGAACTCCTACGGATCACAGCCTGGCAGCAGCGATTCGTCAGCAATGCCCGGAAGAAGGATCCAGCCGGCAGAAACCTCAAGAGCCACATCACAGTCGAAGAACTGGACGTGGCCGAGAGACAGCTGATCAGGGAGGTACAGAAGCGCTACTACCCTGGTGAGCTTCTGGCCCTGCAGCAGAGGGAGGAGTTGCCACACAAGAGCGCACTACTACCCTTGAGACCTATCCTAAGCAAGGAAGGAATACTAGTCGTCGGAGGACGGCTAGAACGATCTGATCTACCCGAACTGACCAAACACCCTCGGATACTTCCAAGGAAGAGTCAGCTCACCTACCTGATCATGCGACAGCTACACCTAACACACCACCATGCTGGAGCATCCGTTCTCCTCGAGGCACTCTCCCAGAGCTATCACGTTTCCGGAGCACGATCAATGGCCAGACATGTGGCCAACCAGTGCATTCCTTGTCGAAAATCGTACGCAAGAAAGGCAACACAACTCATGGGGCAGCTTCCGGTGCAGCGAACTACCCCGTCATCCACCTTTAGCCACGTGGGCGTGGACCTAGCCGGTCCCATGACATTGAAATCAGGCAATCCAAGGAAGCCACGGATAGAGAAGGCATACGTCTGTCTGTTCATCTGTATGGCGACTAAGGCAGTACACCTCGAAGTGGTATCAGACTTATCTACTGAAGCCTTCATGTCAGCCTTTCAGAGGTTCGTGAGCAGACGAGGTCTCCCAGTAAGAATGTATTCGGACAACGGGACCAACTTCGTCGGAGCAGACAGGAGTTTGAGACAGGCCTACGATGCACTCAACAGTAAGGAGGTTGATGACCCGATCCAGCGATTCCTAACCAATCAGAAGGTGACATGGAGTCATATTCCAGAGCTAGCTCCACACTTTGGAGGGCTCTGGGAGAGCAATGTCAAGAGTGCAAAGACATTGCTCCGATCCATTGCCGGGACCACTCCTCTCAACTTCGAGCGTCTGACTACTTTCCTGAGCCAAGCCAAAGCTATTATGAATAGTGGACCACTAGTACCTCTCAACGCTCAGCCAATCGACACTGAACTTGCCCTAACGCCAGGACATTTCCTGGTTGGAAGACCACTGACTGCTCTACCGGATATCTCCAATGTCCTAGGACTAGGGACCCAGACGAAGCGAGCCAAGTGGAACCATTGCAGGCGTCTGTCAGAACATTTCTGGAAACGATGGACCGACAGCTACGTAACCACTCTCAACCGCTTCAACAAATGGCAGCAACCAAAGAGGAATCTGAGTGTTGGAGACGTGGTTTTGGTCAAGGATCAGTTTCAATTTATCAACCAGTGGCCACTAGCTAGAGTGGTGGAGATACACCCTGGAGTCAATGGATACGTCCGAGCAGCGACCGTGCGAGGTCCCTTGTGTGGCACACATAAGCGTCCAATCGTAAAGCTGGCAGTCATCATCCCAGAGGAGGAGCAACTCTCTCGCCCCGGGAGGATGGACGCGCCTGAGGGTCCACAAGAGCTGAGAACATGAAACTTATTCTTATTATGCATTCTGAACATTGTATTAGCTAAAACTTACCCAGCCATGCATGTGTGAACTTTCCTCGTCACCTATAGACACCTATTCCTACCATTCACATGTAATCATATTCATATCCTATACCCACAGCTACCTTGCGGGACTGCTGCAGTATATAAGCTCAGCAGCCGCACATCACAATTCTGTATGTATCCGAGTCTTAAACTTATGCTATTACTTATTTACAACCACTCAAAACGAGTCTCGAAACCAGTCAATGTTTGGGGTATTAAGTAAGACCAGTCAAAGCGAGCCTAGTAGCCAGCCACTGACTTGGGGAGAGATACACTCACACTCCTTTTTGCATCTCAACACCGCAGAGCTACTCCACATTCGGAGCCCTAACAATTGGAGGCCTTACAACCCTCATCAAAACAGTTGTTAGTCGGTTCACCACAGCTCATGCTCTGACCGCCTGTTCAGCATTCACGAAGGGAACAGGCCAGAACATTTGGTCCTTCGAGCCGGATCTCGCTTTCCGATTCCGACACTACACTGAGGTATCTACACCGAGGTTCGACTACACTCTCAGCATCAGCAAGGAAGCTCCCCAGGGACCCTTGCAGCAAGACGAACGAGGACTACACTACACCGAGGTCCACTCCCATCAGCATCAGAACAAGGCAACTCGACGGTGCGCCTTACCACACCAGCTCTGACAACGACTCGTTTTTCAGACATGTCCACATCAACGATAGACGACATGGAAGATCTGGCAGTCCTCCGGAACCGAAGGGGCCAGAAGAAGGGCGCCCTCACCAGGATCCATCGGCAAATCACGAGGTTAGCTGAAGGACCACTGGCAGAAGTCACCCTTGCTCAAAGAGTGCAGCTCAGGGCTGCCGTCCTCGAACAGCAGAATGAATTTAAGCTCTATCAGGAGCGCCTCATCATAAGTCATGGAAGCAGACCACTCCCAGACGTCTGCTAGCTTAGATCGGGAGCACGAGGAACTCTACGAAGTATCCGAGCACTCATCACACATGACAGCATTAACAATAACACTAGACGATCAAGCCAAATGTCTCCAGGAAGCCCGAAAGGCTACAAAAATGGTTGAACGAGCATTGGATCGACTGACAAAGACGGTAGACAGGCCTGATGATACCACAGAAGAAAAACTCCTCGATGCCAAGCGACTGCTCAAGGAAGCAGAATCCCTATGCGGCAACCTCCCAGAAGCAGAGGAAGACAAATTCGAGGATCAGCTGGAAGTGCAAGATAGACGCATGTCGCAGCTCTGGCTCACATGGCGGGCAACTCAGGATCCAATCGAACCCTCAGCTACAAAGACGCCGGCAGCCACCGGCATCACAGCCGCAGAACTATTGAGGAGCCGCCTGCCGGATATATCCTTCCCCAAGTTCTCCGGGGACAAGCTAGACTGGCCCTCATTCTGGAGGGAATTCCAGGCCGTCATCAAGAAGGACCGTCTGATGACGGAGGATGACAAAATACTGTACCTAAAGAAAGCAGTACGAACTCCCGAGGCTATAGCAGAGTACCGGTACCTTCAGGGAGCCCCTGGTGACTATGATGTCATCACGGAGGTCCTGAAAGGGCTGTATGACAATCCTCGTCTGGTCTATCGAACATCAGTGCAGTCCCTGGTGATTGGCAAGCTCGTTGAAGAAGCCGACGCCCGAGCCTGGGATAGAACTCTGTCAGCAGCATACAGGGAAGCCACCACAACAGGACAAGACACGGTTTCTGACATTTACACCACGTTGGGGGAGGTCAAGCTGGACGGACGACTCGCCAAGCAATGGACCAAAGCCGCAGCAAACAAGTCCAAGAAGGTCCCGGCCATTAAGGACTTCATATTGTTCCTTAACAACGTCGCCTCCCAATACGAGGATGACCTCGAAATACGACAAAGGAACAAGAAGACTCCAAAACCAGCAGCACCAGAGCAGTCCTACGCCAGCAAGCCACGGAAGCAGCCGGTGTACCTCGCGCAGTCAGAAGTTACGCCCCTGTCTGCAGCAGCTAACCCGTACACACCCTACCAACAGCGAGCAAAGGCACCCTGCAAGCTCTGCCAGGTCGAGAGACATCCTATGTTTCTCTGCCCCACCTTTCAGTCAAACACCATTCCACAACGGAGGGAAGTGGTCAAGAGGCTGAAGCTGTGTTTCAACTGTCTCGGCTACAGCCATACGGTGGAGCAGTGCCGCAGCAACAAGACGTGCCGGGAGTGCCAAGCCAAGCATCACTCCTTGCTTCACGAGGGAAACTCCGAAGCTCAGCCAGCTTCCACCTCTCCCGCCCAGAACCCACCCGCCCAGACCCGTTCGTCCTACCTGGCCAATGCAGCCAGGGATGTCGGTATCCTCCCGACTGCTGTCGTGACAGTCGAGGCAAACGGTCACGCTGTGCAAGCCAGAGCAATTCTGGATGTTTGCAGTTCGGCGTCCTATGCCACCTCCCGTCTCGTGCGGCAGCTCGGTGCCGTTACTACACCACAGCGCAGCTTCACCTCCACTGTCGGAAACGTCACTGGATTGCAGTGCGAACTGGTAGCAGCCATGACCATCCGACCCATGCGTCAGCAGCTCTCTCCCTCCATCCCTATCACGGCTCATGTCTCAGAAGCAGTCGCCATGGATCTCCCAAGCGAACCACTCCCACATGCAGATTCACTCCCATTCCTCAAGGGACTAGATTTGGCCGATCCTTCCTTTTCTCTCCCCGGGAGGGTTGACCTCCTACTAGGGTCTGAAGCCACAGCGACAATGATGAACGTGGGACAAATAGAAGCCAGAGCAAGCAGCGATGGCAAGTACCTGGCCGCCGACACCATCTTCGGGTGGATCGTGCAAGGAGGAGGAGGCACCCAACAAGCAGAGGTGTTCCTGGCTCAGGAAGACTCCCATAACCCATCTACGTTCTGGGAATGCGAGGAGATCCAGCCCCACCATCTCTCTCTCAGCAAGGATGACACAGATGCTGTGGCCCATTACGAGGAGACACACAGCAGAATGAAAGATGGCAGATACGTTGTGCGTCTGCCCCGGAAGAACCCGACCCCAGAGCTCGGACATTCAAGGACACAGGCAGAGCGAAGGTTCACACAGAACCAGAAGGCCTTGGTCAAGAATGGACAGTGGGGGCCCTTCCGGCAAGCCGTAATCGAGTACACATCACTGCATCACGCGGAGGTAGTACCCGACTCCGACTTGACCAAGCCAGACAGCCAGTGCTTCTATCTACCCATGCACGGGGTAACGAAAGAGAGCAGTACAACAACGAAGCTCAGAGTTGTGTTCGATGCCTCAACCAGGACGAGCAATGGTTTGTCTCTTAACGACACGTTGCTGGCTGGGCCAAACCAATATCCTCTCACAACGGAGATCCTGCTCAAGTTCCGTAGCATAACATTGCCATGACGGCCGACATCTCGAAGATGTTTAGGGAAATCGGCTTACATACGGAAGACAGAGACCTACACCGGTTTATCTGGAAGGACGACAACGAGCAGACACAGATCTGGAGGATGACGCGAGTCACCTTCGGGGTAGCAGCATCACCCTTCCTCGCCACACAGACACTCTTACAGTTGGCCAAAGACTTCGAGTCCGAGCACCCAGCAGCTGCACACATCATCCGTACGCAGTTCTACGTCGATGACTGTGTCACCGGTGCAGCCACTCTAGAGGAAGCCATAACCCTCTGGCAGCAGCTCAGCCAACTACTCGGCTTGGCTAAGATGAGCCTCCGGAAGTGGAGGAACAGCTCCTCCGAACTCCAACAATCCATTCCCTCCGAACTATGCGAGGAAGAAGGTAAAATCGCCTTACCTCCACCAGACAGATGCCACAAGACGTTGGGCATCCACTGGAATACCATTCAAGATCAGTTGTTCGTTTCCACCCCGACTCTCAGCAGCAACCGGAAGGCAAGCAAGAGACAGATCTCCTCTGATCTCGCCCGAACATATGACGTTATGGGCTGGTTTGCTCCAGCCATGGTCACAGCAAAGCTCATCCTCCAAGACATCTGAGTCCAAGGAATGGACTGGGATGACCCGGTGCCCGACGACATCGTCATGCGATGGAATCAGTGGACGGAGGAGCTACCACTCATCACCAAGCACCCGATCCAGAGGTGCCACTTCATTCCCTACAAGAAGAGGCGACTCGTCCAGCTCCACGGCTTCTCCGATGCATCGGAGAAGGCATATGGTGGTGTCATATATCTCCGTACAGTGTACGACGACACCACCGTGTCCACAGCTCTCATCACTGCCAAGACCAGAGTGGCGCCTACAATGCCGATGACGATCCCCAAGCTCGAGCTGTGCGGTGCGACCCTGTTGATTCGACTGATGGTGAATACGGCACGAACCCTCAACATCCAACAGAAACATTTATTCGCCTGGACAGACTCTACAGTTGTGCTCGGCTGGATCAATCAGCAACCGGGCAAACTCAAGATGTATGTCTCAAACAGAGTCACCACCATCACCCAGAAGGTGCCAGCAGGCAATTGGAGACATGTCCCCACAGACAGCAACCCGGCGGATGCTGCCTCAAGAGGAGTAATGCCAGCCGAACTCGTGAAGCACGATCTATGGTGGAACGGGCCACCTTGGCTGGCAGAAGACCCCAAGATGTGGCCAAAGCCTCCCAAGGGAGCAACCGTACTCTTGCCAGAGATCAAGAAAGAGTTCACGGCTCTGACATTGCAGAGGGTGACTCCAAGGGAACCCCCACTGCGGTGCTCTTCGTTCAGAGAACTCCTACGGATCACAGCCTGGCAGCAGCGATTCGTCAGCAATGCCCGGAAGAAGGATCCAGCCGGCAGAAACCTCAAGAGCCACATCACAGTCGAAGAACTGGACGTGGCCGAGAGACAGCTGATCAGGGAGGTACAGAAGCGCTACTACCCTGGTGAGCTTCTGGCCCTGCAGCAGAGGGAGGAGTTGCCACACAAGAGCGCACTACTACCCTTGAGACCTATCCTAAGCAAGGAAGGAATACTAGTCGTCGGAGGACGGCTAGAACGATCTGATCTACCCGAACTGACCAAACACCCTCGGATACTTCCAAGGAAGAGTCAGCTCACCTACCTGATCATGCGACAGCTACACCTAACACACCACCATGCTGGAGCATCCGTTCTCCTCGAGGCACTCTCCCAGAGCTATCACGTTTCCGGAGCACGATCAATGGCCAGACATGTGGCCAACCAGTGCATTCCTTGTCGAAAATCGTACGCAAGAAAGGCAACACAACTCATGGGGCAGCTTCCGGTGCAGCGAACTACCCCGTCATCCACCTTTAGCCACGTGGGCGTGGACCTAGCCGGTCCCATGACATTGAAATCAGGCAATCCAAGGAAGCCACGGATAGAGAAGGCATACGTCTGTCTGTTCATCTGTATGGCGACTAAGGCAGTACACCTCGAAGTGGTATCAGACTTATCTACTGAAGCCTTCATGTCAGCCTTTCAGAGGTTCGTGAGCAGACGAGGTCTCCCAGTAAGAATGTATTCGGACAACGGGACCAACTTCGTCGGAGCAGACAGGAGTTTGAGACAGGCCTACGATGCACTCAACAGTAAGGAGGTTGATGACCCGATCCAGCGATTCCTAACCAATCAGAAGGTGACATGGAGTCATATTCCAGAGCTAGCTCCACACTTTGGAGGGCTCTGGGAGAGCAATGTCAAGAGTGCAAAGACATTGCTCCGATCCATTGCCGGGACCACTCCTCTCAACTTCGAGCGTCTGACTACTTTCCTGAGCCAAGCCGAAGCTATTATGAATAGTCGACCACTAGTACCTCTCAACGCTCAGCCAATCGACACTGAACTTGCACTAACGCCAGGACATTTCCTGGTTGGAAGACCACTGACTGCTCTACCGGATATCTCCAATGTCCTAGGACTAGGGACCCAGACGAAGCGAGCCAAGTGGAACCATTGCAGGCGTCTGTCAGAACATTTCTGGAAACGATGGACCGACAGCTACGTAACCACTCTCAACCGCTTCAACAAATGGCAGCAACCAAAGAGGAATCTGAGTGTTGGAGACGTGGTTTTGGTCAAGGATCAGTTTCAATTTATCAACCAGTGGCCACTAGCTAGAGTGGTGGAGATACACCCTGGAGTCAATGGATACGTCCGAGCAGCGACCGTGCGAGGTCCCTTGTGTGGCACACATAAGCGTCCAATCGTAAAGCTGGCAGTCATCATCCCAGAGGAGGAGCAACTCTCTCGCCCCGGGAGGATGGACGCGCCTGAGGGTCCACAAGAGCTGAGAACATGAAACTTATTCTTATTATGCATTCTGAACATTGTATTAGCTAAAACTTACCCAGCCATGCATGTGTGAACTTTCCTCGTCACCTATAGACACCTATTCCTACCATTCACATGTAATCATATTCATATCCTATACCCACAGCTACCTTGCGGGACTGCTGCAGTATATAAGCTCAGCAGCCGCACATCACAATTCTGTATGTATCCGAGTCTTAAACTTATGCTATTACTTATTTACAACCACTCAAAACGAGTCTCGAAACCAGTCAATGTTTGGGGTATTAAGTAAGACCAGTCAAAGCGAGCCTAGTAGCCAGCCACTGACTTGGGGAGAGATACACTCACACTCCTTTTTGCATCTCAGCACCGCAGAGCTACTCCACATTCCGAGCCCTAACAATTGGAGGCCTTACAACCCTCATCAAAACAGTTGTTAGTCGGTTCACCACAGCTCATGCTCTGACCGCCTGTTCAGCATTCACGAAGGGAACAGGCCAGAACATTTGGTCCTTCGAGCTGGATCTCGCTTTCCGATTCCGACACTACACTGAGGTATCTACACCGAGGTTCGACTACACTCTCAGCATCAGCAAGGAAGCTCCCCAGGGACCCTTGCAGCAAGACGAACGAGGACTACACTACACCGAGGTCCACTCCCATCAGCATCAGAACAAGGCAACTCGACGGTGCGCCTTACCACACCAGCTCTGACAACGACTCGTTTTTCAGACATGTCCACATCAACGATAGACGACATGGAAGATCTGGCAGTCCTCCGGAACCGAAGGGGCCAGAAGAAGGGCGCCCTCACCAGGATCCATCGGCAAATCACGAGGTTAGCTGAAGGACCACTGGCAGAAGTCACCCTTGCTCAAACAGTGCAGCTCAGGGCTGCCATCCTCGAACAGCAGAATGAATTTAAGCTCTATCAGGAGCGCCTCATCATAAGTCATGGAAGCAGACCACTCCCAGACGTCTGCTAGCTTCGATCGGGAGCACGAGGAACTCTACGAAGTGTCCGAGCGCTCATCACACATGACAGCATTAACAATAACACTAGACGATCAAGCCAAATGTCTCCAGGAAGCCCGAAAGGCTACAAAAATGGTTGAACGAGCATTGGATCGACTGACAAAGACGGTAGACAGGCCTGATGATACCACAGAAGAAAAACTCCTCGATGAACGACCCTATTGAGTTTGTAGATCAGAGTACGGGTGTGCACACCCAACATATTGAATCCTATAGAACAAAGTATGGTTTGTTGAACATAATTTTTTAAATTTTAACAACAATTATTATATTGTGCAGGTGAAGGTGAAGCTAAAGAGGATGAAAGGAGTTCATCGCCACCAGATCCCATCCTACCTGGATGAATTTATGTGGCGGGAGAGAAATGGACCAACTGTAGCTTTAACTTATAGCATATTAACAGAAAACCCAATACCCTGTTTGATTGATGATATTTCATGAAATTGGATTGCTTGAAAAGAGAAGGCACGATTAAAAAGACTCCCCCCTCCAAATTAGCTGCAATGCGATTCAATTCTTGCATCATCCCCCATTCACTGCCAAGCGACTGCTCAAGGAAGCAGAATCCCTATGCGGCAACCTCCCAGAAGCAGAGGAAGACAAATTCGAGGATCAGCTGGAAGTGCAAGATAGACGCATGTCGCAGCTCTGGCTCACATGGCGGGCAACTCAGGATCCAATCGAACCCTCAGCTACAAAGACGCCGGCAGCCACCGGCATCACAGCCGCAGAACTATTGAGGAGCCGCCTGCCGGATATATCCTTCCCCAAGTTCTCCGGGGACAAGCTAGACTGGCCCTCATTCTGGAGAGAATTTCAGGCCATCATCAAGAAGGACCGTCTGATGACGGAGGATGACAAAATACTGTACCTAAAGAAAGCAGTACGAACTCCCGAGGCCATAGCAGAGTACCGGTACCTTCAGGGAGCCCCTGGCGACTATGACGTCATCACGGAGGTCCTGAAAGGGCTGTATGACAATCCTCGTCTGGTCTATCGAACATCAGTGCAGTCCCTGGTGATTGACAAGCTCGTTGAAGAAGCCGACGCCCGAGCCTGGGCTAGAATTCTGTCAGCAGCATACAGGAAAGCCACCACAACAGGACAAGACACGGCTTCTGACATTTACACCACGTTGGGGGCGGTCAAGCTGGACGGACGACTCGCCAAGCAATGGACCAAAGCCGCAGCAAACAAGTCCAAGAAGGTCCCGGCCATTAAGGACTTCATATTGTTCCTTAACAACGTCGCCTCCCAATACGAGGATGACCTCGAAATACGACAAAGGAACAAGAAGACTCCAAAACCAGCAGCACCAGAGCAGTCCTACGCCAGCAAGCCACGGAAGCAGCCGGTGTACCTCGCGCAGTCAGAAGTTACGCCCCTGTCTGCAGCAGCTAACCCGTACACACCCTACCAACAGCGAGCAAAGGCACCCTGCAAGCTCTGCCAGGTCGAGAGACATCCTATGTTTCTCTGCCCCACCTTTCAGTCAAACACCATTCCACAACGGAGGGAAGTGGTCAAGAGGCTGAAGCTGTGTTTCAACTGTCTCGGCTACAGCCATACGGTGGAGCAGTGCCACAGCAACAAGACGTGCTGGGAGTGCCAAGCCAAGCATCACTCCTTGCTTCACGAGGGAAACTCCGAAGCTCAGCCAGCTTCCACCACTCCCGCCCAGAACCCACCCGCCCAGACCCGTTCGTCCTACCTGGCCAATGCAGCCAGGGATGTCGGTATCCTCCCGACTGCTGTCGTGACAGTCAAGGCAAACGGTCACGCTGTGCAAGCCAGAGCAATTCTGGATGTTTGCAGTTCGGCGTCCTATGCCACCTCCCGTCTCGTGCGGCAGCTCGGTGCCGTTACTACGCCACAGCGCAGCTTCACCTCCACTGTCGGAAACGTCACTGGATTGCAGTGCGAACTGGTAGCAGCCATGACCATCCGACCCATGCGTCAGCAGCTCTCTCCCTCCATCCCTATCACGGCTCATGTCTCAGAAGCAGTCGCCATGGATCTCCCAAGCGAACCACTCTCACATGCAGATTCACTCTCATTCCTCAAGGGACTAGATTTGGCCGATCCTTCCTTTTCTCTCCCCGGGAGGGTTGACCTCCTACTAGGGTCTGAGGCCACAGCGACAATGATGAACGTGGGACAAACAGAAGCCAGAGCAAGCAGCGACGGCAAGTACCTGGCCGCCGACACCATCTTCAGGTGGATCGTGCAAGGAGGAGGAGGCACCCAACAAGCAGAGGTGTTCCTGGCTCAGGAAGACTCCCATAACCCATCTACGTTCTGGGAATGCGAGGAGAACCAGCCCCACCATCTCTCTCTCAGCAAGGATGACGCAGATGCTGTGGCCCATTACGAGGAGACACACAGCAGAAAGAAAGATGGCAGATACGTTGTGCGTCTGCCCCGGAAGAACCCGACCCCAGAGCTCGGACATTCAAGGACACAGGCAGAGCGAAGGTTCACACAGAACAAGAAGGCCTTGGTCAAGAAGGGACAGTGGGGACCCTTCCGGCAAGCCGTAATCGAGTACGCATCACTGCATCACGCGGAGGTAGTACCCGACTCCGACTTGACCAAGCCAGACAGCCAGTGCTTCTATCTACCCATGCACGGGGTAACGAAAGAGAGCAGTACAACAACGAAGCTCAGAGTTGTGTTCGATGCCTCAGCCAGGACGAGCAATGGTTTGTCTCTTAACGACACATTGCTGGCTGGGCCAAACCAATATCCTCTCACAACGGAGATCCTGCTCAAGTTCCGTAGCCATAACATTGCCATGACGGCCGACATCTCGAAGAGGTTTAGGGAAATCGGCTTACATACGGAAGACAGAGACCTACACCGGTTTATCTGGAAGGACGACAACGAGCAGACACAGATCTGGAGGATGATGCGAGTCACCTTCGGGGTTGCAGCATCACCCTTCCTCGCCACACAGACACTCTTACAGTTGGCCAAAGACTTCGAGTCCGAGCACCCAGCAGCTGCACACATCATCCGTACGCAGTTCTACGTCGATGACTGTGTCACCGGTGCAGCCACTCTAGAGGAAGCCATAACCCACTGGCAGCAGCTCAGCCAACTACTCGGCTTGGCTAAGATGAGCCTCCGGAAGTGGAGGAACAGCTCCTCCGAACTCCAACAATCCATTCCCTCTGAACTATGCGAGGAAGAAGGTGAAATCGCCTTACTTACACCAGACAGATGCCACAAGACGTTGGGCATCCACTGGAATACCATTCAAGATCAGTTGTTCGTTTCCACCCCATCTCTCAGCAGCAACCGGAAGGCAAGCAAGAGACAGATCTCCTCTGATCTCGCCCGAACATATGACGTTATGGGCTGGTTTGCTCCAGCCATGGTCACAGCAAAGCTCATCCTCCAAGACATCTGGGTCCAAGGAATGGACTGGGATGACCCGGTGCCCGACGACATCGTCATGCGATGGAATCAGTGGACGGAGGAGCTACCACTCATCACTAAGCACCCGATCCAGAGGTGCCACTTCATTCCCTACAAGAAGAGGCGACTCGTCCAGCTCCACGGCTTCTCCGATGCATCGGAGAAGGCATATGGTGGTGTCATATATCTCCCGTGTCCACAGCTCTCATCACTGCCAAGACCAGAGTGGCGCCTACAATGCCGATGACGATCCCCAAGCTCGAGCTGTGCGGTGCGACCCTGTTGAGTCGACTGATGGTGAATACGGCACGAACCCTCAACATCCAACAGAAACATTTATTCGCCTGGACAGACTCTACAGTTGTGCTCGGCTGGATCAATCAGCAACCGGGCAAACTCAAGATGTACGTCTCAAACAGAGTCACCACCATCACCCAGAAGGTGCCAGCAGGCAATTGGAGACATGTCCCCACAGACAGCAACCCGGCGGATGCTGCCTCAAGAGGAGTAATGCCAGCCGAACTCGTGAAGCACGATCTATGGTGGAACGGGCCACCTTGGCTGGCAGAAGACCCCAAGATGTGGCCAAAGCCTCCCAAGGGAGCAACCGTACTCTTGCCAGAGATCAAGAAAGAGTTCACGGCTCTGACATTGCAGAGAGTGACTCCAAGGGAACCCCCACTGCGGTGCTCTTCGTTCAGAGAACTCCTACGGATCACAGCCTGGCAGCAGCGATTCGTCAGCAATGCCCGGAAGAAGGATCCAGCCGGCAGAAACCTCAAGAGCCACATCACAGTCGAAGAACTGGACGTGGCCGAGAGACAGCTGATCAGGGAGGTACAGAAGCGCTACTACCCTGGTGAGCTTCTGGCCCTGCAGCAGAGGGAGGAGTTGCCACACAAGAGCGTACTACTACCCTTGAGACCTATCCTAAGCAAGGAAGGAATACTAGTCGTCGGAGGACGGCTAGAACGATCTGATCTACCCGAACTGACCAAACACCCTCGGATACTTCCAAGGAAGAGTCAGCTCACCTACCTGATCATGCGACAGCTACACCTAACACACCACCATGCTGGAGCATCCGTTCTCCTCGAGGCACTCTCCCAGAGCTATCACGTTTCCGGAGCACGATCAATGGCCAGACATGTGGCCAACCAGTGCATTCCTTGTCGAAAATCGTACGCAAGAAAGGCAACACAACTCATGGGGCAGCTTCCGGTGCAGCGAACTACCCCGTCATCCACCTTTAGCCACGTGGGCGTGGACCTAGCCGGTCCCATGACATTGAAATCAGGCAATCCAAGGAAGCCACGGATAGAGAAGGCATACGTCTGTCTGTTCATCTGTATGGCGACTAAGGCAGTACACCTCGAAGTGGTATCAGACTTATCTACTGAAGCCTTCATGTCAGCCTTTCAGAGGTTCGTGAGCAGACGAGGTCTCCCAGTAAGAATGTATTCGGACAACGGGACCAACTTCGTCGGAGCAGACAGGAGTTTGAGACAGGCCTACGATGCACTCAACAGTAAGGAGGTTGATGACCCGATCCAGCGATTCCTAACCAATCAGAAGGTGACATGGAGTCATATTCCAGAGCTAGCTCCACACTTTGGAGGGCTCTGGGAGAGCAATGTCAAGAGTGCAAAGACATTGCTCCGATCCATTGCCGGGACCACTCCTCTCAACTTCGAGCGTCTGACTACTTTCCTGAGCCAAGCCGAAGCTATTATGAATAGTCGACCACTAGTACCTCTCAACGCTCAGCCAATCGACACTGAACTTGCCCTAATGCCAGGACATTTCCTGGTTGGAAGACCACTGACTGCTCTACCGGATATCTCCAATGTCCTAGGACTAGGGACCCAGACGAAGCGAGCCAAGTGGAACCATTGCAGGCGTCTGTCAGAACATTTCTGGAAACGATGGACCGACAGCTACGTAACCACTCTCAACCGCTTCAACAAATGGCAGCAACCAAAGAGGAATCTGAGTGTTGGAGACGTGGTTTTGGTCAAGGATCAGTTTCAATTTATCAACCAGTGGCCACTAGCTAGAGTGGTGGAGATACACCCTGGAGTCAATGGATACGTCCGAGCAGCGACCGTGCGAAGTCCCTTGTGTGGCACACATAAGCGTCCAATCGTAAAGCTGGCAGTCATCATCCCAGAGGAGGAGCAACTCTCTCGCCCCGGGAGGATGGACGCGCCTGAGGGTCCACAAGAGCTGAGAACATGAAACTTATTCTTATTATGCATTCTGAACATTGTATTAGCTAAAACTTACCCAGCCATGCATGTGTGAACTTTCCTCGTCACCTATAGACACCTATTCCTACCATTCACATGTAATCATATTCATATCCTATACCCACAGCTACCTTGCGGGACTGCTGCAGTATATAAGCTCAGCAGCCGCACATCACAATTCTGTATGTATCCGAGTCTTAAACTTATGCTATTACTTATTTACAACCACTCAAAACGAGTCTCGAAACCAGTCAATGTTTGGGGTATTAAGTAAGACCAGTCAAAGCGAGCCTAGTAGCCAGCCACTGACTTGGGGAGAGATACACTCACACTCCTTTTTGCATCTCAGCACCGCAGAGCTACTCCACATTCCGAGCCCTAACAATTGGAGGCCTTACAACCCTCATCAAAACAGTTGTTAGTCGGTTCACCACAGCTCATGCTCTGACCGCCTGTTCAGCATTCACGAAGGGAACAGGCCAGAACATTTGGTCCTTCGAGCTGGATCTCGCTTTCCGATTCCGACACTACACTGAGGTATCTACACCGAGGTTCGACTACACTCTCAGCATCAGCAAGGAAGCTCCCCAGGGACCCTTGCAGCAAGACGAACGAGGACTACACTACACCGAGGTCCACTCCCATCAGCATCAGAACAAGGCAACTCGACGGTGCGCCTTACCACACCAGCTCTGACAACGACTCGTTTTTCAGACATGTCCACATCAACGATAGACGACATGGAAGATCTGGCAGTCCTCCGGAACCGAAGGGGCCAGAAGAAGGGCGCCCTCACCAGGATCCATCGGCAAATCACGAGGTTAGCTGAAGGACCACTGGCAGAAGTCACCCTTGCTCAAACAGTGCAGCTCAGGGCTGCCATCCTCGAACAGCAGAATGAATTTAAGCTCTATCAGGAGCGCCTCATCATAAGTCATGGAAGCAGACCACTCCCAGACGTCTGCTAGCTTCGATCGGGAGCACGAGGAACTCTACGAAGTGTCCGAGCGCTCATCACACATGACAGCATTAACAATAACACTAGACGATCAAGCCAAATGTCTCCAGGAAGCCCGAAAGGCTACAAAAATGGTTGAACGAGCATTGGATCGACTGACAAAGACGGTAGACAGGCCTGATGATACCACAGAAGAAAAACTCCTCGATGAACGACCCTATTGAGTTTGTAGATCAGAGTACGGGTGTGCACACCCAACATATTGAATCCTATAGAACAAAGTATGGTTTGTTGAACATAATTTTTTAAATTTTAACAACAATTATTATATTGTGCAGGTGAAGGTGAAGCTAAAGAGGATGAAAGGAGTTCATCGCCACCAGATCCCATCCTACCTGGATGAATTTATGTGGCGGGAGAGAAATGGACCAACTGTAGCTTTAACTTATAGCATATTAACAGAAAACCCAATACCCTGTTTGATTGATGATATTTCATGAAATTGGATTGCTTGAAAAGAGAAGGCACGATTAAAAAGACTCCCCCCTCCAAATTAGCTGCAATGCGATTCAATTCTTGCATCATCCCCCATTCACTGCCAAGCGACTGCTCAAGGAAGCAGAATCCCTATGCGGCAACCTCCCAGAAGCAGAGGAAGACAAATTCGAGGATCAGCTGGAAGTGCAAGATAGACGCATGTCGCAGCTCTGGCTCACATGGCGGGCAACTCAGGATCCAATCGAACCCTCAGCTACAAAGACGCCGGCAGCCACCGGCATCACAGCCGCAGAACTATTGAGGAGCCGCCTGCTGGATATATCCTTCCCCAAGTTCTCCGGGGACAAGCTAGACTGGCCCTCATTCTGGAGAGAATTCCAGGCCATCATCAAGAAGGACCGTCTGATGACGGAGGATGACAAAATACTGTACCTAAAGAAAGCAGTACGAACTCCCGAGGCCATAGCAGAGTACCGGTACCTTCAGGGAGCCCCTGGCGACTATGACGTCATCACGGAGGTCCTGAAAGGGCTGTATGACAATCCTCGTCTGGTCTATCGAACATCAGTGCAGTCCCTGGTGATTGACAAGCTCGTTGAAGAAGCCGACGCCCGAGCCTGGGCTAGAATTCTGTCAGCAGCATACAGGGAAGCCACCACAACAGGACAAGACACGGCTTCTGACATTTACACCACGTTGGGGGCGGTCAAGCTGGACGGACGACTCGCCAAGCAATGGACCAAAGCCGCAGCAAACAAGTCCAAGAAGGTCCCGGCCATTAAGGACTTCATATTGTTCCTTAACAACGTCGCCTCCCAATACGAGGATGACCTCGAAATACGACAAAGGAACAAGAAGACTCCAAAACCAGCAGCACCAGAGCAGTCCTACGCCAGCAAGCCACGGAAGCAGCCGGTGTACCTCGCGCAGTCAGAAGTTACGCCCCTGTCTGCAGCAGCTAACCCGTACACACCCTACCAACAGCGAGCAAAGGCACCCTGCAAGCTCTGCCAGGTCGAGAGACATCCTATGTTTCTCTGCCCCACCTTTCAGTCAAACACCATTCCACAACGGAGGGAAGTGGTCAAGAGGCTGAAGCTGTGTTTCAACTGTCTCGGCTACAGCCATACGGTGGAGCAGTGCCACAGCAACAAGACGTGCCGGGAGTGCCAAGCCAAGCATCACTCCTTGCTTCACGAGGGAAACTCCGAAGCTCAGCCAGCTTCCACCACTCCCGCCCAGAACCCACCCGCCCAGACCCGTTCGTCCTACCTGGCCAATGCAGCCAGGGATGTCGGTATCCTCCCGACTGCTGTCGTGACAGTCGAGGCAAACGGTCACGCTGTGCAAGCCAGAGCAATTCTGGATGTTTGCAGTTCGGCGTCCTATGCCACCTCCCGTCTCGTGCGGCAGCTCGGTGCCGTTACTACGCCACAGCGCAGCTTCACCTCCACTGTCGGAAACGTCACTGGATTGCAGTGCGAACTGGTAGCAGCCATGACCATCTGACCCATGCGTCAGCAGCTCTCTCCCTCCATCCCTATCACGGCTCATGTCTCAGAAGCAGTCGCCATGGATCTCCCAAGCGAACCACTCTCACATGCAGATTCACTCTCATTCCTCAAGGGACTAGATTTGGCCGATCCTTCCTTTTCTCTCCCCGGGAGGGTTGACCTCCTACTAGGGTCTGAGGCCACAGCGACAATGATGAACGTGGGACAAACAGAAGCCAGAGCAAGCAGCGACGGCAAGTACCTGGCCGCCGACACCATCTTCAGGTGGATCGTGCAAGGAGGAGGAGGCACCCAACAAGCAGAGGTGTTCCTGGCTCAGGAAGACTCCCATAACACATCTACGTTCTGGGAATGCGAGGAGAACCAGCCCCACCATCTCTCTCTCAGCAAGGATGACGCAGATGCTGTGGCCCATTACGAGGAGACACACAGCAGAAAGAAAGATGGCAGATACGTTGTGCGTCTGCCCCGGAAGAACCCGACCCCAGAGCTCGGACATTCAAGGACACAGGCAGAGCGAAGGTTCACACAGAACAAGAAGGCCTTGGTCAAGAAGGGACAGTGGGGACCCTTCCGCCAAGCCGTAATCGAGTACGCATCACTGCATCATGCGGAGGTAGTACCCGACTCCGACTTGACCAAGCCAGACAGCCAGTGCTTCTATCTACCCATGCACGGGGTAACGAAAGAGAGCAGTACAACAACGAAGCTCAGAGTTGTGTTCGATGCCTCAGCCAGGACGAGCAATGGTTTGTCTCTTAACGACACGTTGCTGGCTGGGCCAAACCAATATCCTCTCACAACGGAGATCCTGCTCAAGTTCCGTAGCCATAACATTGCCATGACGGCCGACATCTCGAAGAGGTTTAGGGAAATCGGCTTACATACGGAAGACAGAGACCTACACCGGTTTATCTGGAAGGACGACAACGAGCAGACACAGATCTGGAGGATGATGCGAGTCACCTTCGGGGTTGCAGCATCACCCTTCCTCGCCACACAGACACTCTTACAGTTGGCCAAAGACTTCGAGTCCGAGCACCCAGCAGCTGCACACATCATCCGTACGCAGTTCTACGTCGATGACTGTGTCACCGGTGCAGCCACTCTAGAGGAAGCCATAACCCACTGGCAGCAGCTCAGCCAACTACTCGGCTTGGCTAAGATGAGCCTCCGGAAGTGGAGGAACAGCTCCTCCGAACTCCAACAATCCATTCCCTCCGAACTATGCGAGGAAGAAGGTGAAATCGCCTTACTTACACCAGACAGATGCCACAAGACGTTGGGCATCCACTGGAATACCATTCAAGATCAGTTGTTCGTTTCCACCCCATCTCTCAGCAGCAACCGGAAGGCAAGCAAGAGACAGATCTCCTCTGATCTCGCCCGAACATATGACGTTATGGGCTGGTTTGCTCCAGCCATGGTCACAGCAAAGCTCATCCTCCAAGACATCTGGGTCCAAGGAATGGACTGGGATGACCCGGTGCCCGACGACATCGTCATGCGATGGAATCAGTGGACGGAGGAGCTACCACTCATCACTAAGCACCCGATCCAGAGGTGCCACTTCATTCCCTACAAGAAGAGGCGACTCGTCCAGCTCCACGGCTTCTCCGATGCATCGGAGAAGGCATATGGTGGTGTCATATATCTCCCGTGTCCACAGCTCTCATCACTGCCAAGACCAGAGTGGCGCCTACAATGCCGATGACGATCCCCAAGCTCGAGCTGTGCGGTGCGACCCTGTTGAGTCGACTGATGGTGAATACGGCACGAACCCTCAACATCCAACAGAAACATTTATTCGCCTGGACAGACTCTACAGTTGTGCTCGGCTGGATCAATCAGCAACCGGGCAAACTCAAGATGTACGTCTCAAACAGAGTCACCACCATCACCCAGAAGGTGCCAGCAGGCAATTGGAGACATGTCCCCACAGACAGCAACCCGGCGGATGCTGCCTCAAGAGGAGTAATGCCAGCCGAACTCGTGAAGCACGATCTATGGTGGAACGGGCCACCTTGGCTGGCAGAAGACCCCAAGATGTGGCCAAAGCCTCCCAAGGGAGCAACCGTACTCTTGCCAGAGATCAAGAAAGAGTTCACGGCTCTGACATTGCAGAGGGTGACTCCAAGGGAACCCCCACTGCGGTGCTCTTCGTTCAGAGAACTCCTACGGATCACAGCCTGGCAGCAGCGATTCGTCAGCAATGCCCGGAAGAAGGATCCAGCCGGCAGAAACCTCAAGAGCCACATCACAGTCGAAGAACTGGACGTGGCCGAGAGACAGCTGATCAGGGAGGTACAGAAGCGCTACTACCCTGGTGAGCTTCTAGCCCTGCAGCAGAGGGAGGAGTTGCCACACAAGAGCGCACTACTACCCTTGAGACCTATCCTAAGCAAGGAAGGAATACTAGTCGTCGGAGGACGGCTAGAACGATCTGATCTACCCGAACTGACCAAACACCCTCGGATACTTCCAAGGAAGAGTCAGCTCACCTACCTGATCATGCGACAGCTACACCTAACACACCACCATGCTGGAGCATCCGTTCTCCTCGAGGCACTCTCCCAGAGCTATCACGTTTCCGGAGCACGATCAATGGCCAGACATGTGGCCAACCAGTGCATTCCTTGTCGAAAATCGTACGCAAGAAAGGCAACACAACTCATGGGGCAGCTTCCGGTGCAGCGAACTACCCCGTCATCCACCTTTAGCCACGTGGGCGTGGACCTAGCCGGTCCCATGACATTGAAATCAGGCAATCCAAGGAAGCCACGGATAGAGAAGGCATACGTCTGTCTGTTCATCTGTATGGCGACTAAGGCAGTACACCTCGAAGTGGTATCAGACTTATCTACTGAAGCCTTCATGTCAGCCTTTCAGAGGTTCGTGAGCAGACGAGGTCTCCCAGTAAGAATGTATTCGGACAACGGGACCAACTTCGTCGGAGCAGACAGGAGTTTGAGACAGGCCTACGATGCACTCAACAGTAAGGAGGTTGATGACCCGATCCAGCGATTCCTAACCAATCAGAAGGTGACATGGAGTCATATTCCAGAGCTAGCTCCACACTTTGGAGGGCTCTGGGAGAGCAATGTCAAGAGTGCAAAGACATTGCTCCGATCCATTGCCGGGACCACTCCTCTCAACTTCGAGCGTCTGACTACTTTCCTGAGCCAAGCCAAAGCTATTATGAATAGTGGACCTCTAGTACCTCTCAACGCTCAGCCAATCGACACTGAACTTGCCCTAACGCCAGGACATTTCCTGGTTGGAAGACCACTGACTGCTCTACCGGATATCTCCAATGTCCTAGGACTAGGGACCCAGACGAAGCGAGCCAAGTGGAACCATTGCAGGCGTCTGTCAGAACATTTCTGGAAACGATGGACCGACAGCTACGTAACCACTCTCAACCGCTTCAACAAATGGCAGCAACCAAAGAGGAATCTGAGTGTTGGAGACGTGGTTTTGGTCAAGGATCAGTTTCAATTTATCAACCAGTGGCCACTAGCTAGAGTGGTGGAGATACACCCTGGAGTCAATGGATACGTCCGAGCAGCGACCGTGCGAGGTCCCTTGTGTGGCACACATAAGCGTCCAATCGTAAAGCTGGCAGTCATCATCCCAGAGGAGGAGCAACTCTCTCGCCCCGGGAGGATGGACGCGCCTGAGGGTCCACAATAGCTGAGAACATGAAACTTATTCTTATTATGCATTCTGAACATTGTATTAGCTAAAACTTACCCAGCCATGCATGTGTGAACTTTCCTCGTCACCTATAGACACCTATTCCTACCATTCACATGTAATCATATTCATATCCTATACCCACAGCTACCTTGCGGGACTGCTGCAGTATATAAGCTCAGCAGCCGCACATCACAATTCTGTATGTATCCGAGTCTTAAACTTATGCTATTACTTATTTACAACCACTCAAAACGAGTCTCGAAACCAGTCAATGTTTGGGGTATTAAGTAAGACCAGTCAAAGCGAGCCTAGTAGCCAGCCACTGACTTGGGGAGAGATACACTCACACTCCTTTTTGCATCTCAACACCGCAGAGCTACTCCACATTCCGAGCCCTAACAATTGGAGGCCTTACAACCCTCATCAAAACAGTTGTTAGTCGGTTCACCACAGCTCATGCTCTGACCGCCTGTTCAGCATTCACGAAGGGAACAGGCCAGAACATTTGGTCCTTCGAGCCGGATCTCGCTTTCCGATTCCGACACTACACTGAGGTATCTACACCGAGGTTCGACTACACTCTCAGCATCAGCAAGGAAGCTCCCCAGGGACCCTTGCAGCAAGACGAACGAGGACTACACTACACCGAGGTCCACTCCCATCAGCATCAGAACAAGGCAACTCGACGGTGCGCCTTACCACACCAGCTCTGACAACGACTCGTTTTTCAGACATGTCCACATCAACGATAGACGACATGGAAGATCTGGCAGTCCTCCGGAACCGAAGGGGCCAGAAGAAGGGCGCCCTCACCACGATCCATCGGCAAATCACGAGGTTAGCTGAAGGACCACTGGCAGAAGTCACCCTTGCTCAAAGAGTGCAGCTCAGGGCTGCCGTCCTCGAACAGCAGAATGAATTTAAGCTCTATCAGGAGCGCCTCATCATAAGTCATGGAAGCAGACCACTCCCAGACGTCTGCTAGCTTCGATCGGGAGCACGAGGAACTCTACGAAGTATCCGAGCGCTCATCACACATGACAGCATTAACAATAACACTAGACGATCAAGCCAAATGTCTCCAGGAAGCCCGAAAGGCTACAAAAATGGTTGAACGAGCATTGGATCGACTGACAAAGACGGTAGACAGGCCTGATGATACCACAGAAGAAAAACTCCTCGATGCCAAGCGACTGCTCAAGGAAGCAGAATCCCTATGCAGCAACCTCCCAGAAGCAGAGGAAGACAAATTCGAGGATCAGCTGGAAGTGCAAGATAGACGCATGTCGCAGCTCTGGCTCACATGGCGGGCAACTCAGGATCCAATCGAACCCTCAGCTACAAAGACGCCGGCAGCCACCGGCATCACAGCCGCAGAACTATTGAGGAGCCGCCTGCCGGATATATCCTTCCCCAAGTTCTCCGGGGACAAGCTAGACTGGCCCTCATTCTGGAGGGAATTCCAGGCCGTCATCAAGAAGGACCGTCTGATGACGGAGGATGACAAAATACTGTACCTAAAGAAAGCAGTACGAACTCCCGAGGCTATAGCAGAGTACCGGTACCTTCAGGGAGCCCCTGGCGACTATGATGTCATCACGGAGGTCCTGAAAGGGCTGTATGACAATCCTCGTCTGGTCTATCGAACATCAGTGCAGTCCCTGGTGATTGGCAAGCTCGTTGAAGAAGCCGACGCCCGAGCCTGGGATAGAACTCTGTCAGCAGCATACAGGGAAGCCACCACAACAGGACAAGACACGGTTTCTGACATTTACACCATGTTGGGGGAGGTCAAGCTGGACGGACGACTCGCCAAGCAATAGACCAAAGCCGCAGCAAACAAGTCCAAGAAGGTCCCGGCCATTAAGGACTTCATATTGTTCCTTAACAACGTCGCCTCCCAATACGAGGATGACCTCGAAATACGACAAAGGAACAAGAAGACTCCAAAACCAGCAGCACCAGAGCAGTCCTACGCCAGCAAGCCACGGAAGCAGCCGGTGTACCTCGCGCAGTCAGAAGTTACGCCCCTGTCTGCAGCAGCTAACCCGTACACACCCTACCAACAGCGAGCAAAGGCACCCTGCAAGCTCTGCCAGGTCGAGAGACATCCTATGTTTCTCTGCCCCACCTTTCAGTCAAACACCATTCCACAACGGAGGGAAGTGGTCAAGAGGCTGAAGCTGTGTTTCAACTGTCTCGGCTACAGCCATACGGTGGAGCAGTGCCGCAGCAACAAGACGTGCCGGGAGTGCCAAGCCAAGCATTACTCCTTGCTTCACGAGGGAAACTCCGAAGCTCAGCCAGCTTCCACCTCTCCCGCCCAGAACCCACCCGCCCAGACCCGTTCGTCCTACCTGGCCAATGCAGCCAGGGATGTCGGTATCCTCCCGACTGCTGTCGTGACAGTCGAGGCAAACGGTCACGCTGTGCAAGCCAGAGCAATTCTGGATGTTTGCAGTTCGGCGTCCTATGCCACCTCCCGTCTCGTGCGGCAGCTCAGTGCCGTTACTACACCACAGCGCAGCTTCACCTCCACTGTCGGAAACGTCACTGGATTGCAGTGCGAACTGGTAGCAGCCATGACCATCCGACCCATGCGTCAGCAGCTCTCTCCCTCCATCCCTATTACGGCTCATGTCTCAGAAGCAGTCGCCATGGATCTCCCAAGCGAACCACTCCCACATGCAGATTCACTCCCATTCCTCAAGGGACTAGATTTGGCCGATCCTTCCTTTTCTCTCCCCGGGAGGGTTGACCTCCTACTAGGGTCTGAAGCCACAGCGACAATGATGAACGTGGGACAAATAGAAGCCAGAGCAAGCAGCGATGGCAAGTACCTGGCCGCCGACACCATCTTCGGGTGGATCGTGCAAGGAGGAGGAGGCACCCAACAAGCAGAGGTGTTCCTGGCTCAGGAAGACTCCCATAACCCATCTACGTTCTGGGAATGCGAGGAGATCCAGCCCCACCATCTCTCTCTCAGCAAGGATGACGCAGATGCTGTGGCCCATTACGAGGAGACACACAGCAGAATGAAAGATGGCAGATATGTTGTGCGTCTGCCCCGGAAGAACCCGACCCCAGAGCTCGGACATTCAAGGACACAGGCAGAGCGAAGGTTCACACAGAACCAGAAGGCCTTGGTCAAGAATGGACAGTGGGGGCCCTTCCGGCAAGCCGTAATCGAGTACGCATCACTGCATCACGCGGAGGTAGTACCCGACTCCGACTTGACCAAGCCAGACAGCCAGTGCTTCTATCTACCCATGCACGGGGTAACGAAAGAGAGCAGTACAACAACGAAGCTCAGAGTTGTGTTCGATGCCTCAGCCAGGACGAGCAATGGTTTGTCTCTTAACGACACGTTGCTGGCTGGGCCAAACCAATATCCTCTCACAACGGAGATCCTGCTCAAGTTCCGTAGCCATAACATTGCCATGACGGCCGACATCTCGAAGAGGTTTAGGGAAATCGGCTTACATACGGAAGACAGAGACCTACACCGGTTTATCTGGAAGGACGACAACGAGCAGACACAGATCTGGAGGATGATGCGAGTCACCTTCGGGGTTGCAGCATCACCCTTCCTCGCCACACAGACACTCTTACAGTTGGCCAAAGACTTCGAGTCCGAGCACCCAGCAGCTGCACACATCATCCGTACGCAGTTCTACGTCGATGACTGTGTCACCGGTGCAGCCACTCTAGAGGAAGCCATAACCCACTGGCAGCAGCTCAGCCAACTACTCGGCTTGGCTAAGATGAGCCTCCGGAAGTGGAGGAACAGCTCCTCCGAACTCCAACAATCCATTCCCTCCGAACTATGCGAGGAAGAAGGTGAAATCGCCTTACTTACACCAGACAGATGCCACAAGACGTTGGGCATCCACTGGAATACCATTCAAGATCAGTTGTTCGTTTCCACCCCATCTCTCAGCAGCAACCGGAAGGCAAGCAAGAGACAGATCTCCTCTGATCTCGCCCGAACATATGACGTTATGGGCTGGTTTGCTCCAGCCATGGTCACAGCAAAGCTCATCCTCCAAGACATCTGGGTCCAAGGAATGGACTGGGATGACCCGGTGCCCGACGACATCGTCATGCGATGGAATCAGTGGACGGAGGAGCTACCACTCATCACTAAGCACCCGATCCAGAGGTGCCACTTCATTCCCTACAAGAAGAGGCGACTCGTCCAGCTCCACGGCTTCTCCGATGCATCGGAGAAGGCATATGGTGGTGTCATATATCTCCCGTGTCCACAGCTCTCATCACTGCCAAGACCAGAGTGGCGCCTACAATGCCGATGACGATCCCCAAGCTCGAGCTGTGCGGTGCGACCCTGTTGAGTCGACTGATGGTGAATACGGCACGAACCCTCAACATCCAACAGAAACATTTATTCGCCTGGACAGACTCTACAGTTGTGCTCGGCTGGATCAATCAGCAACCGGGCAAACTCAAGATGTACGTCTCAAACAGAGTCACCACCATCACCCAGAAGGTGCCAGCAGGCAATTGGAGACATGTCCCCACAGACAGCAACCCGGCGGATGCTGCCTCAAGAGGAGTAATGCCAGCCGAACTCGTGAAGCACGATCTATGGTGGAACGGGCCACCTTGGCTGGCAGAAGACCCCAAGATGTGGCCAAAGCCTCCCAAGGGAGCAACCGTACTCTTGCCAGAGATCAAGAAAGAGTTCACGGCTCTGACATTGCAGAGGGTGACTCCAAGGGAACCCCCACTGCGGTGCTCTTCGTTCAGAGAACTCCTACGGATCACAGCCTGGCAGCAGCGATTCGTCAGCAATGCCCGGAAGAAGGATCCAGCCGGCAGAAACCTCAAGAGCCACATCACAGTCGAAGAACTGGACGTGGCCGAGAGACAGCTGATCAGGGAGGTACAGAAGCGCTACTACCCTGGTGAGCTTCTAGCCCTGCAGCAGAGGGAGGAGTTGCCACACAAGAGCGCACTACTACCCTTGAGACCTATCCTAAGCAAGGAAGGAATACTAGTCGTCGGAGGACGGCTAGAACGATCTGATCTACCCGAACTGACCAAACACCCTCGGATACTTCCAAGGAAGAGTCAGCTCACCTACCTGATCATGCGACAGCTACACCTAACACACCACCATGCTGGAGCATCCGTTCTCCTCGAGGCACTCTCCCAGAGCTATCACGTTTCCGGAGCACGATCAATGGCCAGACATGTGGCCAACCAGTGCATTCCTTGTCGAAAATCGTACGCAAGAAAGGCAACACAACTCATGGGGCAGCTTCCGGTGCAGCGAACTACCCCGTCATCCACCTTTAGCCACGTGGGCGTGGACCTAGCCGGTCCCATGACATTGAAATCAGGCAATCCAAGGAAGCCACGGATAGAGAAGGCATACGTCTGTCTGTTCATCTGTATGGCGACTAAGGCAGTACACCTCGAAGTGGTATCAGACTTATCTACTGAAGCCTTCATGTCAGCCTTTCAGAGGTTCGTGAGCAGACGAGGTCTCCCAGTAAGAATGTATTCGGACAACGGGACCAACTTCGTCGGAGCAGACAGGAGTTTGAGACAGGCCTACGATGCACTCAACAGTAAGGAGGTTGATGACCCGATCCAGCGATTCCTAACCAATCAGAAGGTGACATGGAGTCATATTCCAGAGCTAGCTCCACACTTTGGAGGGCTCTGGGAGAGCAATGTCAAGAGTGCAAAGACATTGCTCCGATCCATTGCCGGGACCACTCCTCTCAACTTCGAGCGTCTGACTACTTTCCTGAGCCAAGCCAAAGCTATTATGAATAGTGGACCACTAGTACCTCTCAACGCTCAGCCAATCGACACTGAACTTGCCCTAACGCCAGGACATTTCCTGGTTGGAAGACCACTGACTGCTCTACCGGATATCTCCAATGTCCTAGGACTAGGGACCCAGACGAAGCGAGCCAAGTGGAACCATTGCAGGCGTCTGTCAGAACATTTCTGGAAACGATGGACCGACAGCTACGTAACCACTCTCAACCGCTTCAACAAATGGCAGCAACCAAAGAGGAATCTGAGTGTTGGAGACGTGGTTTTGGTCAAGGATCAGTTTCAATTTATCAACCAGTGGCCACTAGCTAGAGTGGTGGAGATACACCCTGGAGTCAATGGATACGTCCGAGCAGCGACCGTGCGAGGTCCCTTGTGTGGCACACATAAGCGTCCAATCGTAAAGCTGGCAGTCATCATCCCAGAGGAGGAGCAACTCTCTCGCCCCGGGAGGATGGACGCGCCTGAGGGTCCACAATAGCTGAGAACATGAAACTTATTCTTATTATGCATTCTGAACATTGTATTAGCTAAAACTTACCCAGCCATGCATGTGTGAACTTTCCTCGTCACCTATAGACACCTATTCCTACCATTCACATGTAATCATATTCATATCCTATACCCACAGCTACCTTGCGGGACTGCTGCAGTATATAAGCTCAGCAGCCGCACATCACAATTCTGTATGTATCCGAGTCTTAAACTTATGCTATTACTTATTTACAACCACTCAAAACGAGTCTCGAAACCAGTCAATGTTTGGGGTATTAAGTAAGACCAGTCAAAGCGAGCCTAGTAGCCAGCCACTGACTTGGGGAGAGATACACTCACACTCCTTTTTGCATCTCAACACCGCAGAGCTACTCCACATTCCGAGCCCTAACAATTGGAGGCCTTACAACCCTCATCAAAACAGTTGTTAGTCGGTTCACCACAGCTCATGCTCTGACCGCCTGTTCAGCATTCACGAAGGGAACAGGCCAGAACATTTGGTCCTTCGAGCCGGATCTCGCTTTCCGATTCCGACACTACACTGAGGTATCTACACCGAGGTTCGACTACACTCTCAGCATCAGCAAGGAAGCTCCCCAGGGACCCTTGCAGCAAGACGAACGAGGACTACACTACACCGAGGTCCACTCCCATCAGCATCAGAACAAGGCAACTCGACGGTGCGCCTTACCACACCAGCTCTGACAACGACTCGTTTTTCAGACATGTCCACATCAACGATAGACGACATGGAAGATCTGGCAGTCCTCCGGAACCGAAGGGGCCAGAAGAAGGGCGCCCTCACCACGATCCATCGGCAAATCACGAGGTTAGCTGAAGGACCACTGGCAGAAGTCACCCTTGCTCAAAGAGTGCAGCTCAGGGCTGCCGTCCTCGAACAGCAGAATGAATTTAAGCTCTATCAGGAGCGCCTCATCATAAGTCATGGAAGCAGACCACTCCCAGACGTCTGCTAGCTTCGATCGGGAGCACGAGGAACTCTACGAAGTATCCGAGCGCTCATCACACATGACAGCATTAACAATAACACTAGACGATCAAGCCAAATGTCTCCAGGAAGCCCGAAAGGCTACAAAAATGGTTGAACGAGCATTGGATCGACTGACAAAGACGGTAGACAGGCCTGATGATACCACAGAAGAAAAACTCCTCGATGCCAAGCGACTGCTCAAGGAAGCAGAATCCCTATGCAGCAACCTCCCAGAAGCAGAGGAAGACAAATTCGAGGATCAGCTGGAAGTGCAAGATAGACGCATGTCGCAGCTCTGGCTCACATGGCGGGCAACTCAGGATCCAATCGAACCCTCAGCTACAAAGACGCCGGCAGCCACCGGCATCACAGCCGCAGAACTATTGAGGAGCCGCCTGCCGGATATATCCTTCCCCAAGTTCTCCGGGGACAAGCTAGACTGGCCCTCATTCTGGAGGGAATTCCAGGCCGTCATCAAGAAGGACCGTCTGATGACGGAGGATGACAAAATACTGTACCTAAAGAAAGCAGTACGAACTCCCGAGGCTATAGCAGAGTACCGGTACCTTCAGGGAGCCCCTGGCGACTATGATGTCATCACGGAGGTCCTGAAAGGGCTGTATGACAATCCTCGTCTGGTCTATCGAACATCAGTGCAGTCCCTGGTGATTGGCAAGCTCGTTGAAGAAGCCGACGCCCGAGCCTGGGATAGAACTCTGTCAGCAGCATACAGGGAAGCCACCACAACAGGACAAGACACGGTTTCTGACATTTACACCATGTTGGGGGAGGTCAAGCTGGACGGACGACTCGCCAAGCAATGGACCAAAGCCGCAGCAAACAAGTCCAAGAAGGTCCCGGCCATTAAGGACTTCATATTGTTCCTTAACAACGTCGCCTCCCAATACGAGGATGACCTCGAAATACGACAAAGGAACAAGAAGACTCCAAAACCAGCAGCACCAGAGCAGTCCTACGCCAGCAAGCCACGGAAGCAGCCGGTGTACCTCGCGCAGTCAGAAGTTACGCCCCTGTCTGCAGCAGCTAACCCGTACACACCCTACCAACAGCGAGCAAAGGCACCCTGCAAGCTCTGCCAGGTCGAGAGACATCCTATGTTTCTCTGCCCCACCTTTCAGTCAAACACCATTCCACAACGGAGGGAAGTGGTCAAGAGGCTGAAGCTGTGTTTCAACTGTCTCGGCTACAGCCATACGGTGGAGCAGTGCCGCAGCAACAAGACGTGCCGGGAGTGCCAAGCCAAGCATTACTCCTTGCTTCACGAGGGAAACTCCGAAGCTCAGCCAGCTTCCACCTCTCCCGCCCAGAACCCACCCGCCCAGACCCGTTCGTCCTACCTGGCCAATGCAGCCAGGGATGTCGGTATCCTCCCGACTGCTGTCGTGACAGTCGAGGCAAACGGTCACGCTGTGCAAGCCAGAGCAATTCTGGATGTTTGCAGTTCGGCGTCCTATGCCACCTCCCGTCTCGTGCGGCAGCTCAGTGCCGTTACTACACCACAGCGCAGCTTCACCTCCACTGTCGGAAACGTCACTGGATTGCAGTGCGAACTGGTAGCAGCCATGACCATCCGACCCATGCGTCAGCAGCTCTCTCCCTCCATCCCTATTACGGCTCATGTCTCAGAAGCAGTCGCCATGGATCTCCCAAGCGAACCACTCCCACATGCAGATTCACTCCCATTCCTCAAGGGACTAGATTTGGCCGATCCTTCCTTTTCGCTCCCCGGGAGGGTTGACCTCCTACTAGGGTCTGAAGCCACAGCGACAATGATGAACGTGGGACAAATAGAAGCCAGAGCAAGCAGCGATGGCAAGTACCTGGCCGCCGACACCATCTTCGGGTGGATCGTGCAAGGAGGAGGAGGCACCCAACAAGCAGAGGTGTTCCTGGCTCAGGAAGACTCCCATAACCCATCTACGTTCTGGGAATGCGAGGAGATCCAGCCCCACCATCTCTCTCTCAGCAAGGATGACGCAGATGCTGTGGCCCATTACGAGGAGACACACAGCAGAATGAAAGATGGCAGATACGTTGTGCGTCTGCCCCGGAAGAACCCGACCCCAGAGCTCGGACATTCAAGGACACAGGCAGAGCGAAGGTTCACACAGAACCAGAAGGCCTTGGTCAAGAATGGACAGTGGGGGCCCTTCCGGCAAGCCGTAATCGAGTACGCATCACTGCATCACGCGGAGGTAGTACCCGACTCCGACTTGACCAAGCCAGACAGCCAGTGCTTCTATCTACCCATGCACGGGGTAACGAAAGAGAGCAGTACAACAACGAAGCTCAGAGTTGTGTTCGATGCCTCAACCAGGACGAGCAATGGTTTGTCTCTTAACGACACGTTGCTGGCTGGGCCAAACCAATATCCTCTCACAACGGAGATCCTGCTCAAGTTCCGTAGCATAACATTGCCATGACGGCCGACATCTCGAAGATGTTTAGGGAAATCGGCTTACATACGGAAGACAGAGACCTACACCGGTTTATCTGGAAGGACGACAACGAGCAGACACAGATCTGGAGGATGACGCGAGTCACCTTCGGGGTAGCAGCATCACCCTTCCTCGCCACACAGACACTCTTACAGTTGGCCAAAGACTTCGAGTCCGAGCACCCAGCAGCTGCACACATCATCCGTACGCAGTTATACGTCGATGACTGTGTCACCGGTGCAGCCACTCTAGAGGAAGCCATAACCCTCTGGCAGCAGCTCAGCCAACTACTCGCCTTGGCTAAGATGAGCCTCCGGAAGTGGAGGAACAGCTCCTCCGAACTCCAACAATCCATTCCCTCCGAACTATGCGAGGAAGAAGGTGAAATCGCCTTACCTCCACCAGACAGATGCCACAAGACGTTGGGCATCCACTGGAATACCATTCAAGATCAGTTGTTCGTTTCCACCCCGACTCTCAGCAGCAACCGGAAGGCAAGCAAGAGACAGATCTCCTCTGATCTCGCCCGAACATATGACGTTATGGGCTGGTTTGCTCCAGCCATGGTCACAGCAAAGCTCATCCTCCAAGACATCTGAGTCCAAGGAATGGACTGGGATGACCCGGTGCCCGACGACATCGTCATGCGATGGAATCAGTGGACGGAGGAGCTACCACTCATCACCAAGCACCCGATCCAGAGGTGCCACTTCATTCCCTACAAGAAGAGGCGACTCGTCCAGCTCCACGGCTTCTCCGATGCATCGGAGAAGGCATATGGTGGTGTCATATATCTCCGTACAGTGTACGACAACACCACCGTGTCCACAGCTCTCATCACTGCCAAGACCAGAGTGGCGCCTACAACGCCGATGACGATCCCCAAGCTCGAGCTGTGCGGTGCGACCCTGTCGAGTCGACTGATGGTGAATACGGCACGAACCCTCAACATCCAACAGAAACATTTATTCGCCTGGACAGACTCTACAGTTGTGCTCGGCTGGATCAATCAGCAACCGGGCAAACTCAAGGTGTACGTCTCAAACAGAGTCACCACCATCACCCAGAAGGTGCCAGCAGGCAATTGGAGACATGTCCCCACAGACAGCAACCCGGCGGATGCTGCCTCAAGACGAGTAATGCCAGCCGAACTCGTGAAGCACGATCTATGGTGGAACGGGCCACCTTGGCTGGCAGAAGACCCCAAGATGTGGCCAAAGCCTCCCAAGGGAGCAACCGTACTCTTGCCAGAGATCAAGAAAGAGTTCACGGCTCTGACATTGCAGAGGGTGACTCCAAGGGAACCCCCACTGCGGTGCTCTTCGTTCAGAGAACTCCTACGGATCACAGCCTGGCAGCAGCGATTCGTCAGCAATGCCCAGAAGAAGGATCCAGCCGGCAGAAACCTCAAGAGCCACATCACAGTCGAAGAACTGGACGTGGCCGAGAGACAGCTGATCAGGGAGGTACAGAAGCGCTACTACCCTGGTGAGCTTCTGGCCCTGCAGCAGAGGGAGGAGTTGCCACACAAGAGCGCACTACTACCCTTGAGACCTATCCTAAGCAAGGAAGGAATACTAGTCGTCGGAGGACGGCTAGAACGATCTGATCTACCCGAACTGACCAAACACCCTCGGATACTTCCAAGGAAGAGTCAGCTCACCTACCTGATCATGCGACAGCTACACCTAACACACCACCATGCTGGAGCATCCGTTCTCCTCGAGGCACTCTCCCAGAGCTATCACGTTTCCGGAGCACGATCAATGGCCAGACATGTGGCCAACCAGTGCATTCCTTGTCGAAAATCGTACGCAAGAAAGGCAACACAACTCATGGGGCAGCTTCCGGTGCAGCGAACTACCCCGTCATCCACCTTTAGCCACGTGGGCGTGGACCTAGCCGGTCCCATGACATTGAAATCAGGCAATCCAAGGAAGCCACGGATAGAGAAGGCATACGTCTGTCTGTTCATCTGTATGGCGACTAAGGCAGTACACCTCGAAGTGGTATCAGACTTATCTACTGAAGCCTTCATGTCAGCCTTTCAGAGGTTCGTGAGCAGACGAGGTCTCCCAGTAAGAATGTATTCGGACAACGGGACCAACTTCGTCGGAGCAGACAGGAGTTTGAGACAGGCCTACGATGCACTCAACAGTAAGGAGGTTGATGACCCGATCCAGCGATTCCTAACCAATCAGAAGGTGACATGGAGTCATATTCCAGAGCTAGCTCCACACTTTGGAGGGCTCTGGGAGAGCAATGTCAAGAGTGCAAAGACATTGCTCCGATCCATTGCCGGGACCACTCCTCTCAACTTCGAGCGTCTGACTACTTTCCTGAGCCAAGCCGAAGCTATTATGAATAGTCGACCACTAGTACCTCTCAACGCTCAGCCAATCGACACTGAACTTGCCCTAATGCCAGGACATTTCCTGGTTGGAAGACCACTGACTGCTCTACCGGATATCTCCAATGTCCTAGGACTAGGGACCCAGACGAAGCGAGCCAAGTGGAACCATTGCAGGCGTCTGTCAGAACATTTCTGGAAACGATGGACCGACAGCTACGTAACTACTCTCAACCGCTTCAACAAATGGCAGCAACCAAAGAGGAATCTGAGAGTTGGAGACGTGGTTTTGGTCAAGGATCAGTTTCAATTTATCAACCAGTGGTCACTAGCTAGAGTGGTGGAGATACACCCTGGAGTCGATGGATACGTCCGAGCAGCGACCGTGCGAGGTCCCTTGTGTGGCACACATAAGCGTCCAATCGTAAAGCTGGCAGTCATCATCCCAGAGGAGGAGCAACTCTCTCGCCCCGGGAGGATGGACGCGCCTGAGGGTCCACAAGAGCTGAGAACATGAAACTTATTCTTATTATGCATTCTGAACATTGTATTAGCTAAAACTTACCCAGCCATGCATGTGTGAACTTTCCTCGTCACCTATAGACACCTATTCCTACCATTCACATGTAATCATATTCATATCCTATACCCACAGCTACCTTGCGGGACTGCTGCAGTATATAAGCTCAGCAGCCGCATATCACAATTCTGTATGTATCCGAGTCTTAAACTTATGCTATTACTTATTTACAACCACTCAAAACGAGTCTCGAAACCAGTCACTGTTTGGGGTATTAAGTAAGACCAGTCAAAGCGAGCCTAGTAGCCAGCCACTGACTTGGGGAGAGATACACTCACACTCCTTTTTGCATCTCAGCACCGCAGAGCTACTCCACATTCCGAGCCCTAACAATTGGAGGCCTTACAACCCTCATCAAAACAGTTGTTAGTCGGTTCACCACAGCTCATGCTCTGACCGCCTGTTCAGCATTCACAAAGGGAACAGGCCAGAACAATCTGTGTCAAAGTTAGTTATGAAGTGGTTACAGAAAATAATTTTTTGATTTTTTTTTAATGGTTGAATAAGTAACACTGATGTCATACTATTCCATAGTCTCATGTTTATTTGATATACATAATTATGTTTATTTGATATATATACATATGTTTATTTGATATATATATATGTTTATTTGATATATATATGTTTATTTGATATACATATGTTTATTTGAATATATATACATTAAGTTTATTTGATATATATATGTTTATTTGATATATATATGTTTATTTGATATACATATGTTTATTTGATATATATACATATGTTTATTTGATATATATATGTTTATTTGATATACATATGTTTATTTGATATATATACATGTTTATTTCATATATATACACATGTTTATTTGATATATATATGTTTATTTGATATACATAATATGTTTATTTGATATATATACATATGTTTATTTGATATATATATGTTTATTTGATATACATAATTATGTTTATTTGATATATATACATATGTTTATTTGATATATATATGTTTATTTGATATAGCTACAATGTTTATTTGATATATATACATATGTTTATTTGATATATATATGTTTATTTGATATACATATGTTTATTTGATATATATACATATGTTTATTTGATATACATGTTTATTTGATATATATACATATGTTTATTTGATATATTATGTTTATTTGATATACATATGTTTATTTGATATATATATATATATATGTTTTTTTGATATATACTGTATATATATATATATATGCTTATTTGATATAGGTTTATTTATATTGTTTATTTGGTATATATAATGTTTATTATGTTTATTATATATATATATGTTTATTTCATATATATTATAAGTGTATTTGATATATTTTATATCTATTTATTGTTTATTGATATATGTATTTGTTTATTTTATATATTATGTTTATTTGATATATATATAATATATATGTCTATTTGATCTATATATGTTTATTTGATATATATATATAGGTTTATTTATATATATATATATATGTTTATTTGATATATATATATATATTTATTTGATATATATAATATGTTTATTTATTTGATATAATATATATGTTTATTTATTTGATATATTATGTTTATTTGATATATATATATATATTATATATATGTTTATTTATTTGATATATTATGTTTATTTGATATATATATATAATATATATGTTTATTTATTTGATATAATTATTATGTTTATTTGATATATATATATATATAATATATATGTTTATTTATTTGATATATTTAAATGTACATTTGATATATATATATTTATTTGATGTTTATTTGATATATAATTATGTTTATTTTGATATATATAAGAAATATAGATATTTATCAGATATATATAAATTATGATTATTTGATATATATATGTTTATTTGATATATATATATTTATTTGATATTATTATATGTTTATTTATTTGATATATATATGTTTATTAGATATATATTTTGATATATATGTTTATTAGATATGTTTATTTAATATTATATTGTTTATTTGATATATATATATGTTTATTTGATTTGATATATAATATATCAAATAAATCAATATATATATCAAATAAACACAAATAACATAGTATATCAAATAAACATATATGCCCAAATAAACATATATATCAAATAAACATATATATATATCAAATAAACATACAAATATATATACCAAATAAACATATATAATCAAATAAACATATTATATATATCAAATAAACATATATATATATATCAAATAAACATATATATTTCAAATAAACATATTATATCTAAAATAAACAAATAAACATATATATCTAATAAACATATATATAATATATATATAACAAATAAACATATGTCAAATAAACATAATAATTATATATATTAAAAATATATATTTCAAATGGACATCTAATAAACATATATATAACATATATATCTCAAATAAACATACATATCTAATAAACGTATATAAATCAATATATATATCAAATAAACATATATATCAAATACATATATATCAAATAAACTCAAATATCAAATAAACAATATATATATATATATATATATCAATATCAAATAAATATATATATATATTAAATAAACATATATATATATATATTAAATAAACATATATATATCAAATAAACATATATATATCAAATAAACATATATCAAATAAATATAATAAACAAAATAAACTAATAAACATAATATAAATATTCAAATAAACATATAATTATATTATATATATATCAAATAAACATATTATATATAATTATATATCAAATAAACACAAATAAACATATCAAATAAATGAATCAAATATACATATATATATATATATATCAAATAAACATTATATATTTCAAATAAACATCAAATACACATATATCCAATAAACTTATATATTTCCAATAAACATATAAATATATATAATATAATATATCAAATATATATATATAAAATAATCATTTATTTCAAATAAACATATACATATCTAATAAACATCAAATATATAATATATATCATATATTTCAAATAAACATAATAATATATATCATATATATATATATCAAATAAATAAACAAAATAAACATACAAATAAACATAATTATATAATTATATCAAATAAACTTTTTTTTTAATTTTTATTTTATTTTTTTATTTTATATTTAATAAACATATAATATATATATATCATATATATATCAAATAAACATATATATATCATATAAACATATATAATTATTTAATTAATAAACATATAAACAAATAAACATATATATATATTTCAATATATATACTTATAAGGTAGTTTGCTGATGAAGGCTACAAATAGTGCTCAATGTTGTGTTAAGGCAGAGCTATTTAATATAGAAAAGTACTGGGATGGCTAGTCCTACTGCATTAGCATGAAACTGCAGTAGGACTAGCCATCCCAGTACTTTTCTATATACAGTATATATATATATATATCAAATAAACATATAATATATCAGATAAACATATATATTTCAAATAAACAAAATAAACACATATATATATATATCATATAGACATATATAAATATCAGAAAATTCAAATAAACATATATATATATCAAATAAAGATATCAAATAAACATATATATATATATATCAAATAAACATATATATATAATAATAATAATCAAATAAACATATATATATATATAATTATAATAAATATATATATATCAAATAAACATACATATTTGTCGAGGGGACCACCTTCACATCGGTGTCATGCCCACTTCACCCACTGCGCATGTGCAGACGCTTATTTACTCTCTCCCATGCAAATCAGGAAACTACCGAGGAGACCGATATCTACAGATAGTATTATTCGCATAGCGAAGCCATTGCTGGGAGACAGATATCTACAGATAGTATTATTCGCGTAGCTAAGCCATTGCTGGGAGACAGATATCTACAGATAGTATTATTCGCGTAGCTAAGCCATTGCTGGGAGACAGATATCTACAGATAAGTATGTAACATAATTCCATTTCCCTATGATGTTGATCTAACAAACTATCATACTACCCCTCAGATATAAGTTGATATTTGAATTTTCAGGTCAGTCATGCGAACAGAGAGAGACCAACGTGTTTTCCTGCGGAAGGTTGAGTACTATTTACAGAATGGTGCATATATCTGTGACACAGTGGTATTCGGAAGAGCAGCATCAGTTTCATTGTCATTGCTATGTAAATAATTACCACCTGCTTGTGGTGTTTTCTCCACAGCTTTACTGGTTCAGATTGTGATTGTCATGTGGACATAAATTGATCAATGCCAATGATTTCATAAGTCTCCAATACATTGTCTATATTCTCCACAACAAATTAGGCCTACATAAACCATTGCTTTCCTGATGCTTGTGTTGCACACATGATTTCATAGAACTTGGCAGATTTCTTTCAAGTGACCAAAAATTATTTACGTGTCTTGTTATAAATGTCTATGCAATAATGTACATGACACAACTTGTCATGGCTATTTTTTCTATAGGTGAAACAATATTCTACACACAACCAGCAAAAAACAATCCCAATAAGAAGCTTTAGCGCTTGGTCCTGTTCTCAATTGATGAGCAGCAGAAAGTTTTGCGTGAGGCCCTTGACATCAATGGTGCACATCAAGGTCAGAAGCGTACCTTGGCACGTCTTACACAGGACTATTATTGGATGACAATGGCAAAGGATGTTTATAGTTGGGTAAGTATTTGTACATAGTGATATATCAATACATAAGTTGTAATATCGTAAAGGCTGAAGCTGGGATCATGTTATATTAGTGGTATTGATGTTGAGATATATTTTATTAAGCTTGGCCATCTGCTCACCCGAAGCTCACCCTCCTGTCTCTCCACACTTGATCTTTCTCCATCATATGGTCACCAAATCTCGGTGCATATGTATGATGACCTCAAACAGCACTGTTCTGGGTGTGCTCTGCCAGAACTCCTGGAGGTTGGGAGGCTAATTCTCTAGCTCTTATGCACAGTTGCAGAAACAGTAGACAAAGAAATAACAATCAGGGTTTTCATATTATGCATGTACTCTGTACCCTCGCTGTTATGTAGTTGCTCAGTTTTAAGTGCCTATTTTGTTGTTTACTGATATAATAAGTGGACAAAATGGTAGTTTTGTGGAGACCTATGGATATCTCAGTCACTGCATGCAGCTGTCCATGACTTGTCACTACATGCAGCTGTTCATGGCTTATCACAGCATGCAGCTGTCATCTCTATGTGGTGATGGACCAAGTGAGATCCAGAAGACAGCTGCCCTTTGTCTATGAAACAAGCTGGACTATTTTTACTCTGAAAAAGAAACTTTGTTGAACTAGTTATAGAATTTTTAATGATCGTTTATGCTCGATATTGTGTCAATACGATGTTTCTTTCAGAAATTCGAATAAGGGTGTCGGTGGTGGGATAAAAAGCAATGTTATAATGCACTGAGGAGGCAGCATTCCTTAAAGGAGCATAAATGAATTTATGTTCTCTGAAGTTACTATAGGTGCTCTCTGGGATGTGGTAGGACAGTACATGTTTTAGAACAAATCAGGTCAACTCTAAAACTCTGGTGTATGGTACACATCTGTAGTATGCACTGCCAGCAAATGTCACATCCATGGAGCTTCATCACTATTATCAATATCCAAGAGGATATATGGCTCCAGAGAGGTTTTACTGCTACTGCATTTTGATCATTATGACAGGCCCTCAATGACAAGCATATGTACTTGTAAACAAGGTGTAAATCAAGAGGTAATCTGTTGATTAAAATCACTGTATACTGAGTGCAGCATTCCAGTGTGTGCTATACAATACTCAATAATCTAAAGGCTGGTTCAAAATGGGCGCATCGCTTGCGCGGCGACGATTGCAACATGACACGTCGATTGTGAACATGAGGTTGCATCGCAATGCGATGCATTGCATCGTGTTGCATCCCATACGCTTAATTAAGGAGGGACAGGATTATTTTTTTATTTAAAAACTACAACTTGTGGTTACCATTTATTGCTCCGTAGATTCTGTAAACTTCATGGTATGGACCTGATATATATCTCAAAAGATAGGTCTCTCTGTGTGCTCTCTTTCGATATTAAAATATTTTTCATTGGTATAACGATAGCCAAGTTACAGGCTAAAGTGGGGGTTCCTCAAAACCTGAATGCATGTGGCTCTTCTCCAGATTGCGAGTTCAAATTAGCACCTGTGGCTAGAGGCTACGCAATGAGTGTTTTCATTGGGCACTAAAACATAAGTACTCGGTCAAGCGTGCAGGTGGAAAAAAAAGTTTTTTTCTGAACACACTCCCTTCATGTAGCACTAGTAATCAGGTAAGCAGGGAGGGCAAAGCTTGTCTTCCTGGGCACTAGTGTGTGCCTCTCCATGGTGCATGTGGATCCAAGTGCAGGCTCTGGCACATGAATGGTAGACATGAAGTATATACTCCTCATGTCTACACAGACAGTAGCAAGTAGGGGGCCATTGGAACCAAAGTCCATGACCATTTGTTGCTGTTTGTGACCTTTGTTAGCAATTCTTTCGGAAATCCTGCCCTGTTAGGACAGGCTGTTCCACAGGCATGGATGCCTGAACCTAAACACTACCCATTTATAAAAATGTTTCTATGGATATATATACACATACACATGGCATTGGTATTCTATTTGATGCCTCTCTTACATTATTTTAACTGACACTGGCCTAGTATAGTAAGCTCTAAGTATGAAGTGTATATATAAAAATGTTGCCTCATGAAACTACAGTCATTTTATTGTGTTTTTAGATATCCACTTGTCAAAGGTGCCAAAGATTAAGACCATTGCAACAGAGCTACATCCTATCAAAGTTTCCAACAGGTCACTGATTTTATACTGCATGACACATGCACAGAGTTGTCAACTGTCCCGGAATGGCCGCGGAATTTTGACCCGGTGGTGTCCTTGTCCCGGAATTTATAGCTAAGCGCACCTTGCGGTTCCATTCGCTTAGATGGCCACTGCAGTCTCAAGCTTGTTTAGTTTAGTCCTTTAACACTCGTAAAGCAATAAAAACAGGACACTTTTTTGCAGAGAAAAACTTCAGATAAACAATTACGGTGTGTGAAACAACCTTTGACCTTGTTTCAGTTAAAGGTGCGGCACTCACGTGAAACTTCTCTGCATGTCAGCAAAATGGCTATAATTATAGTGTAGCAAAGAAGCAGAAGAGAGAATGCCATTTTGACAATAAATGGATCAAAGAATTTCAGGGGATAGGAGTTTCAAAGGTATAAATTAAAAATATATAATGAAATTGATTGACAAAGTAAGTAAGCATGGAATACAGCAAATACAGGATAAATAACATCATGGGTACAGTGTGCTGCTTGTGTTCAATGCAATAGTAATGTCAGTAGTCTTGCCTTCATTTTAGGTCACTTGTATGCCCAATGTAATCTGTGTGCAATCGACTTTGGTGTTACCCATGGTGGCCGTAATGATGTCACATCTCACCTCAAGAGCAAGAAACATAAGGATATGTCAAAGGCTGTGTTATCAACTATTCCAATCACCTCTCTCTTCCAACATCAAAGAAGTGATCAAGTAATCGAAGCAGAGGTCAGGTGGGCTACATTTGTTGCTAAGCACAACATATCCTTTCTGTCTAGTGACCATGCCACCAAGCTTTTCAGCAAGATGTTCCCAGACTCTGAAATTGCAAAGAAATTATCCTGTTCCCACACCAAAACCACCGCCATAGTGAAGAAAGCTCTTGCTCCTTACTTCACACAGAGAGTTATGGAGGCAATGTCAAGTGGTCCATTCTCTTTGATGATTGATGAATCCCATGACAAGAGGGATAAGCCTTGCATAAGTCTTTTGAGGCTTCTTGATCCACAGATAGGTGAAGTACGGACGAGATTCTTGGATATACCTGTTGTGAACATTGATATATCTACCAACTTGTTTCAAGCCTTGAAGGAGTCACTGACTAAGAATGGGCTCAGCTTTGACAATGCAGTGTCTTTGATGTCTGATACCACCAATGTTATGAAAGGAGTGAGGTCAGGTGTGCAGAAGCTGATTAAGGATGAGATCCCAACTTTGTATGATGTTGGTTGCATCTGCCATTTGGATGATTTAACAGTCAAAGCTGGTTTGAAGATACTCCCAGTGAACATTGACCAGCTCTTCATCGACATATTCTACTACTTCCATAGCAGCAAGAGAGCAGCAATTTGTCATCCTATGGTGGTCACTTTTCACCACTGAGCGAGGGGTGATTTTGAAGCATTGCCCCACACGATAGCTCAGCTTGCTGAAGTGTGTGAATTGTTACCTCAGGCAGTATGATGGTTTGAAGTCATTCTTCTTGTCTTGTGAGGAAGCTGAAACAGCTAAGGTCTGTAGCATTCTTTCAAGGCTTGAGTATCCTCTGACGAAACCTCTGTTGTTCTATCTTGCCCTCAATGGATCAATTCAACCTCCTCTTCCAGAAATCTACAGAGAATACTACCTCACAGCTGTATGATGAGATGAACCGGTTAGTTAGGTCGAAAAATCGCATATAAAATTAATGGCGTGGTCAAGGGAAAGGCGCACAGTAATTAGGGGGTGGGGTCGAAAATTTGTTTAAAAAAAAAATGTCCCGGAATTAACTTATGAAAAGTTGGCAAGTATGCATGTGAACACAGAGGCTGAGACACCACTTTCAAAGTGGGGGGCTGACAATTTAGGGGGGGTATGAACCTGATGCTGCTGCAGGGAGTGGATTTGGGATGTAATGACCTCGAGGAGCTGTATTTTGTTGAAATGAACAGTGAAAAATAGTTCTAATCATAATTACCAAAATACTTTTTACGCTCATATGCTACAAATACCTGGCTGCAGAAATCAAATCTAATGAGTCTGTAAATTCTTTGTGCACATGAAACATCAAACAGTTTTTCAACCATTTTTCAGTCATGGTTGAACGAAGTAGGTGAAGAGATGCTTGAGGGTGGAAAATCTTTCAGTTGTAGCAGATGTGATGGGCGTGGTCAGATAGAGTCGAAGCAATTTGTGTACAGCAGGTAACATAGTTCATTGCTTCACACACAGTGTGTATTGAAGTGATGGTCTTTAATTCTGGTGTACCTTTCTTGATGACGTCAGGAAGAAGTGCTAAGCACCTTTAACTCTTCAAGGTCTACATCATTTTTTAAGCAAGACTCCCCGATTTTTGTTACTTCATTCTTGAAATCTTTCTTGTTTGCTGCCTTCATAAGTGCTTGCTCCATTGATACCACTGATGGAATCTGTTTGGTTTCAAAGCGATTTTGAAGTTCACCAGAGAGTCGATCACAGGCTTCAAAGTCGAATTTTCTGTAGTAGACCTTAACCCTCTCACCGGCATAAGCGCCTGTAGGCGCGAAATGGTATTACTGCTACTAACAAAATAATAAAAAATTAACCATTCTATAAATAAAAAAATATATATATTTTTTCACATAGCTAAAGCTTTGGTCTATGAGAATTTAAAATATAATGTATATATAACATAGGTAACCATGAAAGACATTACGTCAAACTTCACCTCCGGTTTTGGAATATAGATGTCGGTTCGAGATGAATTATCGGTCAGCTTTTTTATGATGATTTTGGCCTCTGCAAGAATGATAACTCTTGAGAAGATAAAGAAAGTACCCCTCCTTACTTGGGTAGCCACGAGATTGACGTGAATGAGCTAGCAGCTCTGACAAGATCTGTCATTGTAGTCCTAGCCCTTGCCCACCTGCTGCTACCTCTCTTGCTGGTATGCATGTAACATAATCTAGTGATCAGATGTAAAGGTATAATAAGATTTATTCTTATATATTTAGGTCCTTCAAACATCTCTCCTTCTGACTCTAATGAGTTAGTGATGCAAGTACCCCTTCCTATTCAACTCCATGTTATGATATTCACAGTTATGTGGTTGTTGCCAGCTTCATATAATGATATTCATAATTATATGTTTGCCAAAAATATAGGATTCAAATGGGGTGTCATCTTGCTCAGATGCAATCACTGGAACAGGGTCTAACTCATCTTCCGAGTCCAACTCTCCTTGGTGGTTTGATTCAATTCTTCTTGCTTTCTTGGGTGCTGACAAAAAGCTCAATAGGGATACCTGAGGCTGTGACTGTCTTTTTGCCATCTTTAAAATGGAGAGCAGCTGGAACTATCACATGATATAGTAATCTACTATAGATGGTAATGATTGAAATGTAGATGTCAATTGTCATGTCAAACCACAGTACAGGTTTGTTAATTAGCTGGTCAATCACAGCATTCCCAAATTCATTCCCCAAATTTTAGAAAGTGGGGGGGCTCTGTCCCTCTACTTCAAAATGTGGGGGGGCTGGAGCCCCCCCTGCCCCCCCAGTATCTCAGCCACTGGAACATATATGCTTGAACTCCCTTCATCCGCACACCCGACATCTGGGAACGTCTGTCTACTAGGCACCTGGACATTGCCCCTCAAAAAAAAATTCTTGTGAAGAAATGGCATGACACTGCATCTCGGATGAGACAGGAATCACTGAGGCAGATACCATCATTTCTTTTTAAAATAACTGTGTTCATGTTGTTTTCGGTCATTGCACATGTGCAGCATGGACATGTACAGTGCAAGTACAAAATTCAAGGCAAATTATCAATATTAGGGGAATGTGGGGGTGTTCCCAGATGTGGCTGTTTCTGAATTATGGACAGTGCCTATCCAGATAGGAGGAGTTTGAGTATAATAACTGTGTTTTATATTAAAGATGGGAGACTCTGGGCATTGACCTGATTGGCCCATTTGCAGCTACCGATAAAGGCCACAGATATGTATGCACTGTGACTGACCTTTTCACAAAGTGGGTGTTTGCTCGTCCAAAGTGTGCTGCAGATGTAGTTAAAGTGATACTTGAGCTCATCTACAGTTATGGTCCTGGACCAGGGCCGTGAATTTATTAACCAGGTTAGTGACAAGTCTTAAATATTTTTAACATTCAAGATGCATAATAGCTAAATGCTAAATAAGAATTCAATTCAGGATTTCTCAATGTTTAGCAGTGGTGGTCAGACAACTCATCTCTTCTCCATAACTACTATATACGCAGATGGCTTCTTTTTACAGTGAATGTACATAGTATAGTGTGCATTATACTTGGTATCTATTTCATGCTGTTTTGCTTTTCCAACTCAGTTAATGATTTCATTTCTTCTGCCTTTGGTGTGAAGCGAATGATGCATTCTGCATACCATCCAGAAATAAATGGCCAGGATGAGCGCACAAACCAGACACTTAAGAGGGCACTGTCTAAATTCACAAATGACAGCTAACTGGAACAAGTAAGTTACTATATTTGAAGCTGCTATGCATCAGTGGTGGTCAGTGTATCTGTTGTAGCAGCTTGCTATTACTGGATGGATTTTGTAATCCATCCTATGACCTATAGAGTTCCAATATAGCAATTGTAACTGTTGGTTGGTGTATAGGCTTACTATGTATATACATGTCTTTAGTTCTTCTCATGCTTTGCATTTTAGTGATATCTTAGATTTGTGCTCTCTACCACTTATGGCATCAACACTAGCATACAATCATCAACAAAACATCGCACAGCTTGGGGTGCCATAGCCATTAACGCAGAACATGATTATGAAGAAGAGTTACAGTATGTGAATATACACACTGACATGTCTCCTGAAGAGATTAAAACATACTGGGAAGATTGTTTAGAAAAGGTAAAGATTATCTAGTGGCAGACTATAATTAACCAAATATGATTTAGAAACTAATTTGCTGTGCATATTTTATTTGTGAATGAAATTATTGGCGGTTTTCATATTATGTATGTAAAATGATCCACAGCAACTCTTTTTATTATATTTCTGTATTCACTTAGATACGTGCCCGGGATGAACAGGTAGGATGAACAGGTACAGGCCCTGGATGAACAGGTACAGGCCATGGATGAACAGGTGCAGGCCCTGGATGAACAGGGACATGCCCTGGATGAACAGTTGCAGCCCTGGATGAGTAGGTATGAGAAAAAATTGAAGAAACCACCAAGGCCAAGCACAAGTTGTATTTTGATGCCAAGCAAAGAAAGGCTTAAAATGCTTCCAGTTTGCAATAGGTGTGCTAAGGGTGATGATTGATGTGACTGCTCTTGTGTGAGATACAGAGAGGAAGGTTAGTTAATTGTTGAGTTTCAATAAAAGACATCTTGCATAGAACTTTATATTTCTAATCCATTTTATATTCTTAATAAATTGCAGACATATGTTTTGGCTTAAAGTTATGCACACGTTCATTTGTTGTTTGCTGCAGGTGACCATGTCTTGAAGAGGAATGTACGAAAAGCATCAAGGAAAGGTGACAGGTTAATCACAAGGCTGGTTGGGGCCTTACGAAATAACTGACATCAATTGTATGGGCCTCTGCCTGTCAGGATGGTAATGGTAATGCCATGAAAAGCAAGGTCAATTCAGGACACCTAAAGCCTTACTTGACCCGTAGTATACCAGGTCATGAAACCATGCTTCAAGACAATCTTGTAGGTGATGTGTCCCAACAAATACCTACAACTGAGAGTGGCTATGCAAGCTTGCAGACAAGCTTACCCCTCCCTCCCTCTGACCTACAATACCTGGATTGTGACTTTGATTGTGGTACTAGTGTCCAGGAAGCCACTGTGAATCTGGCCATGAATATTGCAGAGAAGAGTCCACCAAGGAAGAGGCAGTGCACAGCAAACCTTGGTGTGGTGTCAACTCTTAGCCTACGTCTCAACAAACCCTATACTGAGAAACAGAGCACAATCGTTCTACCTCCAGTCCAACCATCCACCCACACTGTGGACCAGGACCAATGACAACCAGAAAAGATGTGCATTTCCACGGAATCTTCACAGACTGAGACAGATTGTTTTGTGACTGGTGCGACCCAGACTGTACTGAGGGTAAATGGCTTATGCCTACCATGCCAACAGGTTGTCAGCTACAGAGAGTTACCCAGAGACTTTCTCATAACTCTCCAATCTGGAGCATGTTTGGAGGACACCACATAAATGAAGCACAGGCCCTACTTCATGTACAGTTTCCAAAGATGAGTGGCCTTCAGCCAGTTTAATATTTGGCACCAGGCAGCGGATGCTCACTTACTGGAACTCCAGTAGAGAATAATGTGCAGATCATGAAACTGGCGGCCACTTGGTTTTTCTTCAAATGGAGGAGCATCCAAGGGCACAGTGTTGTTATATGACAGCCTCCCTACCAGAACCAGTTAGTAATTATGTTTAAACTATATCAACCAAAATCCAGTGATTTTTTAATCTGTTATTGACATGTTTCTTCGAGTCGAGTGAATGGAATTGAGGACTATGTACATTAATATTTGATATTACACCTTAATACATGCCTAATGCATTATTATATCTGTTCTTATTATTGATCCAGAATTGGACACGCTGAAAAGCCATGCCTGGATGGAGCATTATGCTGGAACTTACCTTATCATTGAGAAACCAAAAATACAGAGACAGGCTGGAGGCAATGAGTGTGGGTTATTTGCTATTGCAATTGCAACAGCTCTATGGAGTCGGAATAATCCATCACTCATCACCTTTGACCAGAGCAGGATGCGACAACATCTATATAGTAATGTCCTTCCAAAAATGAATATTACTACCTTTCGCATTGGAAGGTCTCAGATGGACTGTGACGTACAAGAGGTTGGATGAAAGAATACCACTTATCTGCATATGTAGGCATCTCCATGACCCTGCCCTTACGGTTGCACAGTGCTGTTCATGTAAGGAATGGCTCCATCAATTTTGGGCTAACATTCCTTCAAGCCATTGCAAACTTGAATGGAATTGCCAGCAATGCAAAGACAGAAGCCTGTAAAATATTAAGAGTAATCAAGAGTAATCAATCAGATTGTCAACAAATATATAATGTAGTGCATCTCTAAATATATAGTGAGTTATTTGGCAAGATATGAAATTCATGGTCAGTTGTCAATGAGAATTCATAGAATGTGTTTTTTCCTATATATGTACCACAACACTTGATGAATTGGGAGTAATGTGAGATGTGCAATAGTATGCCCTATTGCTGGCTATATAAGAATAATTAATACTTGGTGGTATAGAGTAGAAAGAGAAGAGAAAAAAAATTCAAGTGAAATTAGAATATCTAACAAGCAGATGAAATGGAAATGAATGAGGGTCCTAGGTCAGCAAGGTACCCACCCCATTTTGGATATATATACCCAAACCCAAGCCTAAGACAAAGAAATTGACACAGCTAATATTGTACTCAGGTGAGAAAGACTAGAAGCACATGAACACAGCTAATACAGTACAGAGCCCTAAACCTTGCCCTGTTGGGTCTGACACCCAGTTACCTGATTTAGAGATAGAACTAGCTGATTTACCTGGGGAAGCGAGTTCTTGCACCAGTCCTCTGGGAGCGGAAGGTAGCGCAAGCGATGTGGGGGAGGAAGGTAGAGCAAGCAATGTAGTGGAGAAAGATAATTCAGCCTTAGAGGAGGAAGGAGCAAGCCCAGAAGGTAGCACAAGCAAAGAGGTGGAGGAAGATGTCTTAGAAGAGGAAGGAAGACTTTCAGAGGTGTTAGAGGGAGAAAGTTGTAGTGACCACCCACTCCCCACCCTTGGTAAGGGGTAGGAGGAAGTGGATACGCTGATAACACAGCAGAAGGCAGATGATAGCTTGACTGAGGCAAGGAAGAATGCTGAGAGTCATAAGGATGGGCATCTTTATGAAGAAGGAGTTTTGACGCACGTCAAATTATCAGAACCTGGGAGAGAATGGACCAGAGTGGTCGTTCCCTCTTGCAGGAGAAGGGAGGTGTTGGATGTAGGCCATAGAGGGTTGATAGGTGGACACTTCACCTACAACAAAATGGTTGATAGTTTGTACCAACATTTTACATGGCCCAGGCTTAGGAAGGCTTATTGTAGCACCTGTGCCGAGAGTCAGAGGGCAGGAAGGCAGCTGAACCCGAAAGTGCCCATGGTGCAACCCATTATCACAGTACCATAGCAAAGAATGACTTGGGATTTAGTGGGCCTTCTAAATAGAACAGCAAGAGGTTACCGTTACATATTAACTGTCATGTTTCTCGGAACAAGGTATCCCTATGCTGTGGCCCTAAAAAAAATCGATGCTCTATCTGTAGCCGAAGGGTTAATGGAGGTAATTAAACATAGTAGTATTCCCAATGAACTGTTATCAGACCAGGGCTCTCAGTTTATGAGAAGGGTTGTTACCAAAACATGCCAGCTGTTAAACATTAAGAAGCTGAAAACAACAGCCTATATCATCCTCAAACAAATGGGGCACTAGAGAGATGGCACGCAACATTGAAGGGTATGTTAACTAAGGAAATTTGATGATACAGAAATGTGGGACAAATTGCTTAAGTATTGCCTCTTAGTTTGCAGGGCTTTGCCTCATTGTCATGGGCACACTGCCTTTCGGAGCGGAAGTGCTGACACACAGTTCAGATTTGTTCGGTACAGTCTGGTTCTTACCCCCAGACCCCGAGAATAACAATAGTTTAATTGAATATTGAGAACTCACACGCAGAAAGCATCACAGCATAGACTGGAATTCAGACATCCTAACACGCAGTTCACTAGCCTTATAATGACATAATGTGTGCACTGTTCAGTGGGTTTACTAATCATATTCATGGCATAACTACATAGTCGCTCTAGTTAAGTGGGTGTTGTGGTTAATCTATTAGAGTCAGTGTTGGGGAGTGAAGTGTCACCCTGTGACACCCATGCAGCCACAGGCTTTTCCCCATACAAGCTAGTCCACGGGCAGAGCATGTGCGGCCCCCTGGAAGCTATGAAATCGGGATGGGTAAAAGGTGACCTAAATTATTCTACCTTGACCCAGTGGGTAGCCGAGCTCAAGGAAAGCCTAACCAAGTTACACAATGTGGGTCATGCCAATGAGGAGGCTTACAAGCGGAAATCCAAAGCTGCCTATGATATGAGCGCTAAACCTAGGAGCTACGAGCTAGTTGACATGGTCTTGTGTCACACCCCAGGCCTCACCGGGAAGTTGCACTCTATTTGGGAGGGTCCATATGAGGTAATAGCTAAAACTTCTGGTTGCAACTACAGAATAGCTATCCCAGGGAAGAAGTCTAAAAACATAACTGTTCACATTAATAGGCTCAAGGTATGGAAGACTCCTGTAGCTAACCTGTTTCGGGTGGTGGTTGCGGAAGAGAGCGAGGGAACCACTGAGCCAATAGGTAAGGTGAAGATGAGTGATAAACAATCCAACAGTTAGCAATGAAGGTATCCTTGTACACAGTAAAAGTGCGTGGTCTTCACCCATGGTGCCTGTCCATAAAAGAGGGACAAATGCCATCAGACAATGTATAGACTATAGGAGATTGAATAGCATAACCCGGGCAGATCCATTTCAGGCGCCCATGGTACATGATCTCCTAGATAACGTTGCTGAAGCAACATGGCTGACAAAAGTGGACATGAATAAAGGGTTCTATCAGGTCACCTTGGATAGGGATAGCCAGGACAAGACAGCATTTTGCTCCTGGGGTAAATTTGCATTCACCAGAATGCCCTTTGGACTTATGAATGCCCCGGCTACCTTCCAAAGGTGCATGCAGTACACTCTTGCCCAACAATCTGAATTCAGCTCAGTCTACATTGAAGATGTTGTAATCTATTCCTCCTCTCGGGAGAAACATCTGGAATACATCAGAGGTGTGTTAGAGGCCCTGAGAGAAGCCTGGTTAACGGCCAAGCCCAATAAATGTGTGTGGGGTGCTAGATGCTTAGAATACTTGGGACACGTGATAGGGAATGGGCTAGTTAGCATTCCTGAAGCAAGAGTGAAGGCATTGAGGGATTATCAGAGGCCTAAGAACCAAAAGGGGTTTAGAGCATTCCTGGGTACCGCCGGCTATTATCGGAGGTTCAGCCCTGATTTCACTAGGTAGGCTGGGCCCTTGTTTGATGCTTTGAAAAAGGGTGCCTCCTGTTCTTTAGAATGGAATGCTAGACAATCTATGTCATTTAACCATCTTATCCATGTGTTGTGTGACGAGCATACGCTCACGTTAGCCAGGGTTGGAGACAAACTTCCTGCACACCGATGCATCAATGCTGGGACTTGGAGCAGTCCTATCAGTGGAAAGAGAAGGAGAAGAATTCCAAGTCGCCAAGTATTCCAAGCATCTCAGCTGCCGATAGGAATTACGCTGCAAGTGAGCTAGAATGTCATGCGGTCATCAAAGCAGTGGCCACTACACCATCCATCTACTGGGGTAGAAATTCACGGTCATCACAGACCACCGTGCTTTGACGGCTCTCTCAGATTCTCACAAACTTAACGGTCGTCTCATGGGGTGGGCATTGGCCTTACAGGCATATCAGTATGAGATAGAGTACCGCCCAGGAATTCACCACCAGAATGCAGATGGCTTATCACATCAGTGCTGGCCGGAGGAGGATGATACCTTACTGGTGGGAGAGATGGGTACAGCCTCAACAACATCGAAAACAAAGAGCACCAAGGATTCGGAACTCAATGGGGGATTCTTGCCTGGAAAAGGAGGAGTTCAACTTAAGGAAGGAGAGATGTCGAGGGCACCACCTCTATACCGGCCCTGACAGGCCTTGACTACTAAAACTCATTAGATAGAGGCAGATGCAGGTACTAATAGCTGACATGCCTAATTGTGTACTAAGTTTATGACACCCTGAACTTATGTTAGCTTATGTAGACCTACGTGTTATCTGTATACATGTATTTGAGTTCTGTGTAATATTATGGTGTGATATCCTGTTTACTGTGTTGTCAGGACCATCAGGGTATTTAAACCCTGATGGCCCAGTAGTGTGCAGTCTTGTTATGTGAATGCTCATTGATTCTTGTCTTATGAACTTCCTAAATTACTCTGGAACAGGGAAGAAGCACTAAACAGCAAGTAACATTACTCTGGTGGAAGTATTAGTTACCAAGTTGAGGGTTTAGGCAGATAAACCTCCAGCAGGTACATACAAGAAAAACAAAAGATACTGAGAAATTTTTAAATCAATCATATAAAGACCTAGTTCTTCCTAAATATAGAGGATGTTCCTCCAATGACCAGCACATTATTCATGACAGACCTCGAAGGCTGACAGAACCTACAGTGAAAGATACCTTACCTAATAGCAACATCAATGAAGTGCTTATTTGTAAGTTTTGTTCTATGTTATTTTACAATTTATACAAACCTCTTTCAAGCATAAATATGACATGCATACTAAGTCCATGTGTAGGACTGTAATTGGCCCTGTTGTTACTCTATGTATAATAATAGTGTATATGGCATGCTCACATTTGAGCTAGGTAGTAAAAGCTCCTCCATCTTTCTCATAGCCTCATTAGTGAAAATACGATTGTTTATCATCGTCTCTTACTTGAAACTTTTTAATCCACAATTATTTGATGGACGTCTTGTTTTCTGTAATCTACTTCATCTTATCACGTACTGGTCTTCAGCTGAGTCGTACACTTTTGGGTCAACAATTTGAGGATTTTAATTGGAACCAAAACTAAGCTGAGGTTAGTGAACATCATTGTTTGCTCATGTAGTGGAACTGGCCCAAGGATTGAATGGAGGTGTATGTACAAAAGTCACTATAGTCCAGAATGGAGCATCCAAATCTTCTAAAATTTGGAATGCAGCATCTTACAGGTCCTGGCAACATATTTATGGGAAGGGGGGAAAAACCAAAAAACAAAAACAAAAAACATTGTTGGACCTGAAGCACCCCCTTAAGTTATTACTTGTCGGATATGAAAGTGTCTACATTTTAAGAACCCGAAGTGATGATTGGTTCAGCAATGAACTCCCTAAGTAACAAGTACCATCATGACAGTAGGGATGGTCTTCAAGATAAATCACAAGCTGATCCCTCAATGTGTTATGTTCTAGCTACATGCCTACCTGAACGACTGAGAATAAGCATTGTGAGGAACTTCCACCAGGCTTTCTCCCTGGCAAGGAAGGTTAAAATGCATTGACTTGTTGTTTGGCAGTGTATGACTAAACTGTTGATATTGCCATTGTTAGGTTATCATATTCGAGAGGAGACACAGAGTGACAGCAAAGTGAGTTACTTTGCGGCACATCTTAACTAGGTGTGAAGTGACCTACATTTAGGGAGAGACTGGATGGCATGTCTTGCATTGATGTTCATTATCAGCGAAAAATGCATGACAGATTTTGCTGAAGAATGAATTTGGTGGTCCACTGAGTAGTGACAGTGATGATTTTGTGAATGATTGATCTCTACCTTGTACAGTCTGCTCATCCTTCTCCTCCCCTTCTGGAGTAGAAACCTTTTCCTTAAAATTTATCTGAAATGTTGCAACGTAAGTCTCACTGGGGAAAAATTGGCATGTCCAACCATTGGATTGGTGTTAGATTGGTATATGGGATTTCATGTGTCTTGATATGTCATGTACCCAAGGATAGTTCAAATTTCTTGTAAAGAGTCCTGTGATGGATAGGGCTAAATGCCGGTTAGTGGATTGATGAGGAACATGTGAAATGTCTGGTCAATGGATAGGTGAAGACCACATGAAATGTATTGGGCAATGGATAGATGAGGAACACATGAGTCAATGGATAGGCGAGGACCATGTGAAATGTCTTGGCGATTTCCTATACCATGAAAGTTTATAGAAGTATCAACTATCAGCTAATGAAATATTATTGAAATGTAAAATGTTCATTCATAAGGATAATCACACAAATTAAGATATCACACAAATTAAGATTAACAACAAATTAAGATTAACAACAAATTAAGATTAACAACAAATTAAGATTAACTACAAATTAAGATTAACAATAACGAAATCTATATCAATTATAGATTAAAATCAGTTAGTATTTTTATCCAAAAAAGTCAGATCTGAGTAAGGAGTTATCTTTGGCTTGTAATTGCCCAAGTTGGAAGGTTAGATACCGTTGTCCTCCTTGATAGGAAGCCCTTTCGAATGCGAGCCTTTGTTTGACGGACTGCGTGTTCTGATTTGTGAACTTCATGTGCAGCATCTAATTTCTCATAAAATTTTGTCATTTTGACACTTCTCCAGGGAAGTTCACGTACAATTAGGACACTATTGCCATCTTGCTGATCTTCACTGTCGTCACTTGAAATCAGTGCCGTCACTAACGCCTTCTTCCACTTAGCTCGGTCCGATTCAGCAAATGATATCCTCTTGAATTCAGATTCCCTTTCAGCAAGTCTCTATAAAGTTTAAAAAAATACATTAAAATCCACACACACCCATGTTCACAGACACAAAGGCATGCACATGCACATAGAGAGAGGGAGGGTGAAAGAGAATTTCACAGACACCACACTCATGCACGCACACACACATGCACACAGAGAGATATTTTAACAAACTCTGAGGCACTTATGCATGCATGCACGCACAGAGAGAGAGATTGGTTCACATGCGCAACATACACATGCACAGTGGTGTTCACAGACACACACACAGATGTTAACAGACACACACACAGATATTCAGACACAAAGGCACACACACACAGATGTTCACAGACACACACACAGATGTTCACAGACACACACACAGATTTTCATAGACCCAATGGCACACACACGCACAGAGATGTTCACGGACAAAAAGACACACGCACACAGATGTTCACAGACCCAAAGGCACACATGTTGGCAATTCTTGTTCAATAAGGAATTCAACTTTACTACAAATTTCACACTGTATGCAAATACAACACAATGATGAAAACACAATGAGTAACAATCATGTAGACATGAAAAGGAACGTACCGAGTTTGCTACATCTTATGAATCAAGAACAGAAAGGAAGATTGTGAGAGATACAGAACTAGCCAACAACTGTCTATCTAGAATGTTCAGAACAACGTGGCATATCTATGCACATGTACACACGGATGATGATGACGACAAATGACGATAATTGACGAACAGATAATGAACGACGTAATAGACAGACACATGCAACTAACAAATACACCACATACTCCCCTCAACAATCAATCATCAAATCCCAGTCTCGATGGAGCTCGAATAATGCGTCCTGACCGAGTCCTCTATGAGGGAGGGTGTACTGTCTCATAGCCCCCCCCCCCCCCCCCCCCCCCGATACGGAGAAGCGGTATGGTCGGGTGTTGAAGATGGAGATATTTCAGGTGAAGACCTGGGTGACGGTAAGGATTAAGAAAGTGCTTGAAAGTAAGTAGGCACTGGGATTGACATCTCGGCTGATCCTGGAGAAGAGACATGATCAACAGATTCAGTAACACCAAACGAATACAAAAAGTTGAGAAATTGAGGGGATTCAAACTGAGCACCTCTATCACTGTGCACATTGAAGGGGTAGATAGAATTAGTACCGGAAAGGCGAAAGGATATCGGGAGACTCATCTATGATGGTGAATAGATATGATTGGTAGTACGGCTAACCTTAGGTCCGACTAAATCAATTGATATGCGTTGCCAAGGAGTAGTAGCAAGAATCAATTTTCCCCGGGGGGGGGGGGCCAAAGAATCGATGTTTCACACCAGCACAAAGCTTGCAGTTACGAGTCACCTCCATGACGCTCTTTATGGTCACATCATGATACGGTGACTAGTAGGCATGTAAGCGACTGGCTCCAGGGTGGGTGTCCCATAGACTCGTGTAGTTTGTTGATCATTTCAAGGTTAGCTGAAGGGGTAGACAATGCAGAACAACGAGTAAGTGCATCAGCTACACTATTGAGTTTACCTGGACGATACATGATTGTAAAACGGTAATCAAGCATCTGTAACCCCCACTTGGCCAGCTTTGCATTCTTAATGGCTGACTTAGGCTTCCCGTTAAATAGGAAACTCACTACCTCTTGGTCGACCACAATCTCGAATTCATGGCCCAGCAGGAAATGTCGGAGTTTATCACAGGCTGCTACCACTGCAAACACCTCCAACTCCACAGCAGACCAAGCTCTCTCTCGGGGAGACAGAATGTGACTGAAAAATGCAACAGGACGTCCTCCTTGCGATAAGGTGGCAGCAATAGATGTGCCAGAGGCGTCAGTTTCCAACCTCAGAATCTTGTTGGGATCAGGTATAGCCCGCACAGACTTGGCTATTGCTTGTTTTAGGTGCTGAATTGATTCCTTGCAGACATTAGTTAAAGGAAAAGGACCTTTTGCAGCTTTGGCTTTGAAGAGAGGGGCAGCTCGTGCAGCAAAGTCAGGTACCCACTTGGAGTGGTAGACTGCCAACCCAAGAAATCGCTCGAGTTGTTTAGTATTCCTTGGCATATCGTAATCCAGGATAGGGAGCAACCTGGAAGGAGAGGGTTTGATAGAACTGTGAGATATCTCATGTCCAAGGAACGAGATAGTTTCTTTCCCGAATGAACTTTTGATGAATTGAAACTGATACCTGCAGAACTAGCGAGGTCCAGAAATCTCTCCAGGTTACTATCATGCTCCTCCTTAGATTTCCCAGCAATGACAATGTCGTCTAAGTAGTGGAAGCATCCAGGACAGTCTTTGACGAGATCTCAGAGAACTCGAGCAAACACGGCTCCACTGTTTGTTAGTCCAAAAGGTAGCACTAGCCATTCGTACAAGCAGCCAGCTCCTTCAAAAGCTGTTAATGGACGCTTGCGAGGCTCTAATGGAATTTGGTGGAATGCTGATTGTAGATCAAGTGAACTGAATATCCGATAATGACTCATGCGTTCAATTAAGGGTTCGATGAGAGGTAAAGGGTAAGCATCTGGTACTGTGTGTGGGTTAACAGTGCCAGAATAGTCGACCATAAGACGGTTCTTCCTCTTCATTTTATCATGAACAACATGCAATTGAGCCCGCCAGGGCTGATGAAGTCTTGATATCAGAGGACATACACACACTAGCAAAGTGATCCTTTTTACCCCACTTACGACAAGACTTACCCTGAGCTGGGCACTGAGCACGGGGGTGATTACCTAAACCACACCAGTTACAGGGGCGAAGAGACGCTATCGGTCCAGGAGTACGATGCGTTGCTGTGTGAGAAATGGAAGCTGTAATACTTGGTTCAACGGTTGTCTTGGTGGAGTCAAGTGAGACAGCAGTGTCCAACACTTGTTGCTCCAAGACAGCGACATCAATGGCAGACTTGAAGGAGAGCACGCAACCAGCCCTTTTGGCCACTCCATACTCTCTACAGATAGCTTGTCTTATAGTCACATTGTTCACTCCAGCAGCAAACACATCTCGCATAGCTTGATTGACGTAGCTGTCAGGGTATGCACAATGGAGAGCATTTAATCTGAGCTTGGATGCAAAATCCAACAAGGACTGACCTGGCTGTTGAACTGTCCTAGCCAATAAGACACGTTCAGCCAGAGCATTGCGTTCACCTTCGTAACGGGAACGAAGAAATTCAAGAGCATCCGTCATGGTGGCTCACACGTGCTCTACTTTATAATAATATTGTCTTGCCTGGTCATCCACACACAAGAGCAACATGTCCAGCTGTTTAGCAACAGGGGGTTCCACTACATGGATGTGTAAGCCAGCCAAGTCTTAGCAAACGCAGAAAAAGAACAGGCAGAGGAGCTGTCGAAATGGGGAGGGGGAAGCCACACTTGCGAGGAAGCAGTAGTGTGTAGAATTGGATGAGCTCTACTCTCATGATCATCATCAGAAATCGAAAAACTCGTGTGAAATATGTTGGCAATTCTTGTTCAATAAGGAATTCAACTTTACTACAAATTTGACACTGTATGCAAATACAACACAATGATGAAAACACAATGAGTAACAATCATGTAGACATGAATAGGAACGTACCGAGTTTGCTACATCTTATGAATCAAGAACAGAAAGGAAGATTGAGAGAGATACAGAACTAGTCATCAACTGTCTATCTAGAATGTTCAGAACAACGTGGCATATCCATGTGCATGTACACACGGATGACGATAACGACATGTGACGATAATTGACGAATGGATAATGAACGACATAATAGACAGACACACGCAACTAACAAATACACCACAACACACACTCACAGATGTTCACAGACCCAAAGGGACACACACTCACACAGATGTTCATGGACAAAAAGACGCACACACGCACACAGATGTTCACAGACCCAAAGGCTCACACACACACAGATGCTCAGACACAAAGAATCACACACACACAGATGTTCACAGACACAAAGGCACACACACTCACAGATGTTCACAGACCCAGAGGCACACACACTCACAGATGTTCACAGACCCAAAGGCATACACACACACACATATGTTCACGGACAAAAAGACACACACTCACACAGATGTTCACAGACCCAAAGGCTCACACACACACAGATGCTCAGACACAAAGAATCACACACACACAGATGTTCACAGACACAAAGGCACACACACTCACAGATGTTCACAGACCCAGAGGCACACACACTCACAGTTGTTCACAGACCCAAAGGCACACACGCACACAGATGTTCACAGACCCATAGGCTCACACACACACAGATGCTCAGACACAAATAATCACACACACACAGATGTTCACAGACACAAAGGCACACACACACACAGTGATGTTCACAGACACAAAGGGACCACGCCCTAGCCCCACACCCAACCCTATCCCCCCCGCACACACAGTCACATATAATAGTGACACAAACAGATAAGTGACAAACATATGTACAGTGACAGGCATAGAAGGTACAGCAGAGAGTAAGACTATTAACATACAACACATGTGTCACTCACCCTAACAACCCTCTCTCGACGACGTCTATGCTTCTTCCTGTGTTCATGTGTTCCCTTTCTCTTCAGAGATTGTTCTTGACATAAACTCTTGTAATAAGTATAGGCAGCAGTTGTGCAAGTGTAAAATTATAAACAAGTGTATATTGTAAACACTTTTTTGTATCAAATTTAGAGTAAACCTTTGACACAACCACTGAAAAAATCATCCTGTTAATTCATTATGGTCACCATTGACATTTGACTAAGTACATTTTGTGTAGATGCCTAAGAAAATTAAAAGTGAACTGGTTAGGTGCAACCATTGGATATAGCTATAAATGATAGGTTAAAAAACAACAAATGAAGTTTACATTTCTTTTTCCAAGAAAGTCTCTACAGCTTTACACAATGGATCACCTGTAGAGCATTCATATAGGTCTTTATTAAAACCTCTACATATATATGGGCTCTTCGCAGGAGTACTGGATGAAATATTAACAGATTGTGGGAAGAATTTCGTAAGTAGGAGTTATATGCATTTTTGGGTGTGAAGTCCATCACAACTACACCTTATCAGCCCGGCCATCAACGGCATGGTGGAACGCTTCAATGCGATGCTGAAAGCCATGATAAGGAAAGTCCTGAAACAGTGGAAGGGTCGTTGGGATCAAGCCCTGCCTCACTTGTTAGCGGAATACAGGAGGACGCCCAACCAAACCACTGGATTTACTCATTCTGAACTTTTATTCGGACGACAGATTCAATGGCCACTTCAAGCATTATGGATGAGGTCGAACATCCAAGGAAACAACCCCAATATAGGTAGTCACATACATGACAACAATCCAGAAGAAACTGGAGGATATCTGAGATCTCTCCCAGGAAAGAGAGGAGAAAAAGAAGGTGATGTGTAAGGAACTGTACGACAGAAAGGCCAAAAAAATGGAGTATGACGTGGGAGAGTTAGTTCATGTTATGGATGCCTGGAATTGGACCAAAAAGATAGATCCCAGGTGCTAATACCATCATGGTCTGGACACAGGAGAGCATTTCAATGTCTCAATGAAGCATTATCCAGAGATCCAGTACTGATTAGCCCGAATGAAAACAAGCCATTCTCACTACACACCGATGCTTCAGGAGTGGGCCTGGGTGCAATACTTAGCCAGGAGGGAGCTGAAGGGATAGAGAGACCAGTGGTATATTATTCGTGGAAGTTCCGACCGGTGGAGACACGATACTCCATAACCGAATAGCTGTGGTTGAATCAATCAAACATTTTAGAGTCTACCTATCAGGAGTATGTTTCAAGGTGGTCACTGATCATCGGAGTCAGGCATACTCTGCTAGAATGCGGGACGGATCAGGAAGACTTACTCGATGGGCTATCATGCTTCAACCATTTCTATTCACCATTGAATATCGACCTAGAGTGCAGCACCAAAATACCGATGGATTATCGAGACAAGCCTGGCCAAGCAGAAAGGGTCAAAACTCAACCAAAAAGGACGAGAAGGGAGGGGTGTCGCAGGGCGACCTTGAGATTACAAACCCAATTTCTGACAGCCACTTTAAGTGAATGAATAAATTACTAATGTGTGAACCATATTGTATAGAACTGTGAACACCTAAGCTAGCATGTCTTGTATGCATCTCATTGGTCACTCTTATGTGTGACAACACGTATTACCATGTATGGGCATGTCTGGAGTGACTGGCTATAGCCTAGTTAAAGGAGCAGTTTTACATTCTTAGATCTGATTGCCATTACAAAGAGTCTGTAGACGTGTGCATGTATGTGCAATAAAGGTGAATTCTTGTTGCGAGACTTGCTTGCATTAGCTTGAGTAATATAGCTAGGGTACTCATCAGAGGTCACCTGGTGGCAGCATACCAAACAAACCAGCTGACAGGAGTGTAATCTTGGGTAGTATAGATTTCCGTCCTGTCACACTAGATCTTTTCACTTTGGAAAATGTAGCTGTTCAAGGATTGATGTAAATTTTGTTGCTGGCTTAGAGTAATGTAGTGTGTTACACAATCATCTATGCTTACTTCACATTGCTATGGATTCTTTCTCTCTTGTGAATGTATTTTTTCCAGGATAGATTTCTTTGCTGTAACTTTTGTTGCAGGCATAGCGTAATATATTGATGTAAAACAGGCATCTATGCTTACTTGGAATTGTTCTAAATATTTTAGCTCTGGTAAAATAACTTCCTCGAAGATAGATCTTTGCTGTAAGGTTTGTAGTGACCAAACAGTAACATAGAGATGCTTACCTGCAATTACTCTAACACTTGAAAAACTATTTGTTCTTTGGCATTGTCTGGCTGAAAGATTGAAGCTGTTGGTATTTTCATTCTTAGCAAAGAAAGACAAGAGACTGCAAATTGAGTTACTATGGGGCATTTATGAACTTTGTGTGAAGTGACCTACTTGTATGTTTGTAAGTGGATATCACTATCTTGCATTGTAGTTCATTTTCTGCAAAAACAAAGCATGACAAACTCAAAAACAGAACTTGGTGATCCATTGGGTAGTGTCAGTGGTTAGGTTTATGGATGATGGACGGTGGATTTTTCTACACTATAAAGGTCTGCTCATCCTTCTCCTTCTGGAATAGAAATTTTTCCTGAATAGAAATTGAAACATCATAAATACTCTTGCTACACAGACATCCAAAATTACACTGAATTCTTTCTGTCTTGAGGTAGTAGTTGTTGCAGGATAGATTTCTAGCTGTTAGTTTGGTTGGTTCTAGGCATACAGCTATATACTCAGGCAACTACATTACTCTCTCGAGAAGTAGCCAACTGCTCAATAAGAGTTTAAGTTTTGTTTCAGAATACATTCATAGAGTGCTATATAATTTTCATGCATTTGTGCTTAACTGAAATTGTGCTAGCTATATACTTGCTTTACTCTTGAAAAACATGTTGAATAAACCTAGCTGTAGGTTTTGTTACAGTGAGCAATTGACATTTATGCTTACCTGGAAAAATAAATTGTTTTGGTAAAAGTAGCTGTTCAAGGATTGATTGATTTCCTGTAAATTTTGTTGCTGGCTTAGAGTAATGTAGCATCTTAGACAAGCATCTACTTTAATTGCTTTGAATTCCTTCTCATGTTAAAGTAGTTTTTCCAGTATAGATTTCTTAGTTAAGTTTTGTTGCAGGTATAGAGTGATATAATCGTGTAACACAGGCATCTATGCTTACCTGGTATTGATCTAAACATTTTCGCTCTTGTAAAATAAGTTCCTCGAAGAAAGATTCCTTTACTGTAAGGTTCGTAAATTATTTGTTCCAGAAAATATATCTATCTTTGTGCCAAGTTTTGTTGCTATATATCATGGTGTGAGTGAGTCATGCAACAATGGAATCTATGCTTACCTACAATTGCTCTGATTCCTTTCTCTCATTGATAAACCATTTCTCGAGGATTTATTTATTTTCTGAAGTTTTGTTGCAGGCATAGTGTAATATAGAGTGCTTCACAGGTATATATATATTTTACTGGAATTGCATTTGCATTGATTTCCTTCCATCTTGAGAAATTATTTGCTCCAGGAGAGATTTGTTAGATTTGTTGCAGAAATAGTGTGACATAGTTATGCTTACATGGAATTGCACTACATTTTTATGGTCTATGAGGATTGGGCATCATATTTTATGGAGAACTAGGAAGATTAGATGTGCATGTTCATGGAGAACATGTTTCAAGGAGAACTAGAAGAATTTGGCATGCATGTTTCAAGGAGAACTAGAGGATTAGGCTTGCATGTTTCATGGAGAACTAGGAGGATTGGGCATGCATATTTCAGGAGAACTCGTAAGATTAGGCATGCATGTTTCATGGAGAGAACTATGAGGATTAGGCATGCATGTTACATGGAGAACTAGGAGGATTAGGCATGTATGTTTCATGGAGAATTAGGAGGATTAGGCATGTATTTTTCATGGAGAATAAGGAGGATTAGGCATGCATGTTACATGGAGAACTAGGAGGATTAGGCATGTATGTTTCATGGAGAATTAGGAGGATTAGGAATGCATATTTCAGGAGAACTAGGCATGCATGCTTCATGGAGACATAGGAGGATTAGGCATGCATGTTACATGGAGTTGTAGGAGGATTAGGCATGCATGATTCATGGAGAAGTAGGAGGATTAGGCATGCATGTTTTATGGAGAACTAGGAAGATTAAGCGTGCAAGTTTCATGGAGGTATGTTTCATGGAGAACTAGGAGGATTAGGCATGCATATTTAGGAGAACTAGGAGGATTAGGCATGCATGTTTCATGTGGAACTAGGAGGATTAGATGTGCATGTTCGTGGAGAACATGTTTCAAGGAGAACTAGAAGAATTTGGCATGCATCTTTCAAGGAGAACTAGAGGATTAGGCGTGCATGTTTCATGGAGAACTAGGAGGATTGGGCATGCATATTTCAGGAGAACTCGTAAGATTAGGCATGCATGTTTCATGGACAGAACTATGAGGATTAGGCATGCATGTTACATGGAGAACTAGGAGGATTAGGCATGTATGTTTCATGGAGAATACGGAGGATTAGGCATGCATATTTCAGGAGAACTAGGAGGATTAGGCATGCATGTTTCATGGAGAACTAGGAAGGATGATTAGGCATGCATGTTACATGGAGTTGTAGGAGGATTAGGCATGCATGTTTCATGGAGAACTAGGAGGATTAGGCATGCATGTTTCATGGAGAACTAGGAAGATTAGGCGTGCAAGTTTCATGGAGGTGTGTTTCATGGAGAACTAGGAGGATTAGGCATGCATATTGAATGGAGCACTAGGAGGATTAGGCATGCATGTTTCATGTGGAACTAGGAGGATTAGGCTTGCATGTTTCATGGAGAATTAGGAGGATTAGGCATGCATATTTCAGGAGAACTAGGAGGATTAGGCATGCATGTTTCATGGAGAACTAGGCGGATTAAGCATGCATGTTTAATGGAGAACTAGGAGGATTAAGCATGCATGTTTCATGGAGAACTAGGATGATTAGGCATGCATGTTTCATGGAGAATTAGGAGGATTAGGCATGTATGTTTCAGTCAGCACTTTGAGAATTTTCACAAGAACAAAGTAAATTTTAGGCAACACACGTATGCATATTATTATATGTATGTGTGTAGGATATATTCAATTATAGAGGATGTAATTATAGGCACAAATCTAATTGATAGAGTCAACAGGATATTATAGGTGATGAAGGGGAGACATGTAATCGAGAGCACATGATTGCATAAATGACAGGGGACATGGAAATATAATTAAGACATATTCATTATTGAGAATAGTGAACATCTTTATATTTAGGGCACATAAAAATCGTCCAGTGGGAAAGTAAGAAGAACACATGATTGTACTTAGTCATGAAATTATAGTTATATTCATTATACTGAGAGATAGTAGTGCCAAATAAGATGTGTATATTTAGGGCACATAAAATAGACACATATAATTAATTATAAGCAACATTCATATAATATTATTGGCTCACATGTACACACAAGAAAACAAAAGTTTTTTTTGTGTCATTATACAAACTTTAAAATCCACTCTATTTTATATAATTATTATAAAGAACAAGTTCCTACTAAATATAAAGAATGTTCCCCTCCAAACATCTAATTTCCTTTGCTAGACCTTGAAGGCTGTGACAGAACCTAGAGTAAGAATACTTATTAGTGACATCAAAGAAGTGCTTCCCTGGACTTCTTGTTCTATGTTATTGTAATATTTATTCAAAAAATTGATATATAAATATGACCTGCAGATTAAGTCAATGTTCAGAGCTATAATTTGAGCTTTTGTGGCTAATTATGTATAATAGTAGAGTATGCAAGCTCATAGTTGAGCTAGGTGGTAAAAGCTCCTCCATCATGAAATTTGTCATAGATTTATTAGTGAAAATAAGATTCTTCTTCATATTCTCTTACTTGTTTGTTTAACACGTATTAATTTCATGCACTCCTTGTTTTGGGAGTCCACTTATTTTACAATCATCTCATGGTCTTCCGCTAGTCATACATCTTTCCGTCAAGAATTTGAAAAATTACATTGCAACCTCAACTAACATTTTCATAGCATGTAGTGGTGGAACTGGCCAAATGAACCTGGATATATAACTCTTGACTGTCTCCATCTTGTGGGGAAAGATTGTGCATATCAACATAGAGCTTATCAGCCAGACTTTGAACTGCTCTGTAAATTATTGTACTTGAGGTACTTTGACCATGTTGTAAACTGGCCTAAACATTTTCATAAGTTCATTCTCGTCATCAGATATGTAAGTTTTGCATTTTAAGGAAAATTGAAGAATCATCGAGTAATAAATTCCTAAGTGGACCATCATGAGTTTAGCTATGGTCTTCAAAGTAAGTCACAGGTAGCTCTATCAATATGTTATGTTCTAGCTGCATGCCTACCTGAATGACTGAGATTAAGCATTGAAGAACTTCCACCAGGCTTTCTCCCTGGCAATGAAAGTTAAAATTTATTGATTTATTTTATTGGTGACAGTTATTACCAGAGAAGCTATTGAATGGTGACAGCAGTTGAGTTTGTGACTGATGTATGGCGGCTTTCTCTATGTTTTAAGAGTGTTCTAATACTTCTCCTCTACTTCGCTATTAGAAAACCTTTCCTGAATAGAAATCTGAAACGTTGCAGTGGTAGTCAAACAACAAGTACCTGATGCTCGGCAAATGCAAAGCTATATAATTGGGCAAGCAAATTAGCTCCATAAATGAAAATGCGCGGTTGCTATATATAGTAACAATTATCTTCTACGGAGGCATCTGTGATTATCTGGAATTACACTGAATTCATTTTCACTTGAGTTGTTGCAAGACAAATTTCTTGCTGCTAGTTGGTTGCAGGCCCAGAGTGACAAAGTGATGCTACTCAGGCACCATCATTACCGGGAATGCCTCAGAATCTTGAAAAGTAGTTCCTTCAAATTAGATCTCTAGTTTGATTGCAGGCAGTGTGAACCATGTATGTTTAACTGGCGAAATATTTTCTATCTTACATAAGGTATTTACACCTGCAGAGATTTCTTTCATGTAAGTTTTCTTTCCTGCCTACAGTGATAATTATATTATGCAGGCATCTATGCTACAGTTACATAGTTATGTTACACAGAGATCTATACTCGTCATGCAATCAATGATATGTGATGCTATGCAGGCATCTATGCAACAGTTACATAGTTATGTTACACAGAGATCTACTCTCATGTACAGCTGCTCTGAATTCTCTTCATTGAAGAATTAGTTGCTCTAGGATTGATTTCTTTCCTGTACGTTTTGTTGCAGACATGGAGTGATAGAGTGATGTAACTTTTGTTGCAGGCATGGAGTGATAGAGTGATGTAACTTTTGTTGCAGACATGGAGTGATAGAGTGATGTAACTTTTGTTGCAGACATGGAGTGATAGAGTGATGTAACTTTTGGTGCAGACATGGAGTGATAGAGTGATGTAACTTTTGTTGCAGACATGGAGTGATAGAGTGATGTAACTTTTGGTGCAGACATGGAGTGATAGAGTGATGTAACTTTTGTTGCAGACATGGAGTGATAGAGTGATGTAACTTTTGTTGCAGACATGGAGTGATAGAGTGATGTAACTTTTGTTGCAAGCATAGAGTGATAGAGTGATGTAACTTTTGTTGCAGACATGGAGTGATAGAGTGATGTAACTTTTGTTGCAGACATGGAGTGATAGAGTGATGTAACTTTTGTTGCAGACATGGAGTGATAGAGTGATGTAACTTTTGTTGCAGACATGGAGTGATAGAGTGATGTAACTTTTGTTGCAGACATGGAGTGATAGAGTGATGTAACTTTTGTTGCAGACATGGAGTGATAGAGTGATGTAACTTTTGGTGCAGACATGGAGTGATAGAGTGATGTAACTTTTGTTGCAGGCATGGAGTGATAGAGTGATGTAACTTTTGTTGCAGACATGGAGTGATAGAGTGATGTAACTTTTGTTGCAGACATGGAGTGATAGAGTGATGTAACTTTTGTTGCAGGCATGGAGTGATAGAGTGATGTAACTTTTGTTGCAGACATGGAGTGATAGAGTGATGTAACTTTTGTTGCAAGCATAGAGTGATAGAGTGATGTAACTTTTGTTGCAGACATGCAGTGATAGAGTGATGTAACTTTTGTTGCAGACATGGAGTGATAGAGTGATGTAACTTTTGTTGCAGACATGGAGTGATAGAGTGATGTAACTTTTGTTGCAGACATGGAGTGATAGAGTGATGTAACTTTTGTTGCAGACATGGAGTGATAGAGTGATGTAACTTTTGGTGCAGACATGGAGTGATAGAGTGATGTAACTTTTGTTGCAGACATGGAGTGATAGAGTGATGTAACTTTTGTTGCAGACATGGAGTGATAGAGTGATGTAACTTTTGGTGCAGACATGGAGTGATAGAGTGATGTAACTTTTGTTGCAGACATGGAGTGATAGAGTGATGTAACTTTTGTTGCAGACATGGAGTGATAGAGTGATGTAACTTTTGTTGCAGGCATGGAGTGATAGAGTGATGTAACTTTTGTTGCAGGCATGGAGTGATAGAGTGATGTAACTTTTGTTGCAGACATGGAGTGATAGAGTGATGTAACTTTTGGTGCAGACATGGAGTGATAGAGTGATGTAACTTTTGTTGCAGACATGGAGTGATAGAGTGATGTAACTTTTGTTGCAGGCATGGAGTGATAGAGTGATGTAACTTTTGTTGCAGACATGGAGTGATAGAGTGATGTAACTTTTGTTGCAGACATGGAGTGATAGAGTGATGTAACTTTTGTTGCAGGCATGGAGTGATAGAGTGATGTAACTTTTGTTGCAGACATGGAGTGATAGAGTGATGTAACTTTTGTTGCAAGCATAGAGTGATAGAGTGATGTAACTTTTGTTGCAGACATGGAGTGATAGAGTGATGTAACTTTTGTTGCAGGCATGGAGTGATAGAGTGATGTAACTTTTGTTGCAGACATGGAGTGATAGAGTGATGTAACTTTTGTTGCAGACATGGAGTGATAGAGTGATGTAACTTTTGTTGCAGACATGGAGTGATAGAGTGATGTAACTTTTGTTGCAGACATGGAGTGATAGAGTGATGTAACTTTTGTTGCAGACATGGAGTGATAGAGTGATGTAACTTTTGGTGCAGACATGGAGTGATAGAGTGATGTAACTTTTGTTGCAGGCATGGAGTGATAGAGTGATGTAACTTTTGTTGCAGACATGGAGTGATAGAGTGATGTAACTTTTGTTGCAGACATGGAGTGATAGAGTGATGTAACTTTTGTTGCAGACATGGAGTGATAGAGTGATGTAACTTTTGTTGCAGACGTGGAGTGATAGAGTGATGTAACTTTTGTTGCAGACATGCAGTGATAGAGTGATGTAACTTTTGTTGTAGACATGGAGTGATAGAGTGATGTAACTTTTGTTGCAGGCATGGAGTGATAGAGTGATGTAACTTTTGTTGCAGACATGGAGTGATAGAGTGATGTAACTTTTGTTGCAGACATGGAGTGATAGAGTGATGTAACTTTTGTTGCAGACATGGAGTGATAGAGTGATGTAACTTTTGTTGTAGACATGGAGTGATAGAGTGATGTAACTTTTGTTGCAGGCATGGAGTGATAGAGTGATGTAACTTTTGTTGCAGACATGCAGTGATAGAGTGATGTAACTTTTGTTGCAGGCATGGAGTGATAGAGTGATGTAACTTTTGTTGCAGACATGGAGTGATAGAGTGATGTAACTTTTGTTGCAGACATGGAGTGATAGAGTGATGTAACTTTTGTTGCAGACATGGAGTGATAGAGTGATGTAACTTTTGTTGGAGACGTGGAGTGATAGAGTGATGTAACTTTTGTTGCAGACATGCAGTGATAGAGTGATGTAACTTTTGTTGCAGACATGGAGTGATAGAGTGATGTAACTTTTGTTGCAGACATGGAGTGATAGAGTGATGTAACTTTTGTTGCAGGCATGGAGTGATAGAGTGATGTAACTTTTGTTGCAGACATGGAGTGATAGAGTGATGTAACTTTTGTTGCAGGCATGGAGTGATAGAGTGATGTAACTTTTGTTGCAGACATGGAGTGATAGAGTGATGTAACTTTTGTTGCAGACATGGAGTGATAGAGTGATGTAACTTTTGTTGCAGGCATGGAGTGATAGAGTGATGTAACTTTTGTTGCAGGCATGGAGTGATAGAGTGATGTAACTTTTGTTGCAGACATGGAGTGATAGAGTGATGTAACTTTTGTTGCAGGCATAGAGTGATAGAGTGATGTAACTTTTGTTGCAGACATAGAGTGATAGAGTGATGTAACTTTTGTTGCAGACATGGAGTGATAGAGTGATATTTCAGGATATTTTACATCTGATTAGGAACACATGTATATATGCAAGTAATTATATGGAGTACATTAAGATAGGCCAAACCAGCTTATAAACTGCAACCTTAAACCAAATTGTCAGATAAACTAAGCTTAGCAAACTTTAGAAATGATAGACAGATTACCTTGTTCCGCGTATTTAATGAACTGACAGTAGAGCTACCTCAGAAGGTCTATTCTAAAGCAGTCCTGCACCTCAGAATGGTGCCTAGTGAAATGTTGTAGTCCTAGCTTAGTCTGTAGCAGACACTGAAGCCGGTCTATAGTTACTTCTATGGTCAGCTTCATCAGCTCCTCTATTCCTTTAGAGGCTTGCATTAGTTATCGAGGACCTTTCGCTGAAGAAGGACATTATGAATGGACAAAAGTGAGAGGCTGCCAAACAACGAACTAGCAGGAGCATGAAGCTGTACTTGAAGCACGAGGCTGGAGAATGACCGCGTGAACAAGGGAATTGAACCATGCATGGTCAGGAATGTGTGCGGCTACAATTACGACTGAGGACTGGATTGTTAGAGGATAAGAAGAGATGTGGGATAGTTAAGGATGAGAGGTGTATAATGTGATAGTGGAGCAGGGGAAGATGTGGAACATTTCTTGGTGACATGTGGGGAATTTGAGAGGGATCGGATGATACTGATGGATGAAGTACGCAGAATTGTAGGGGCAAGACAGTGGCTGGATGAATTAAGAAGAGTGAGTAAGGATGGAAAGGTGGCATTGCTTTTGGGGAAAGATGTGGAGGGAGTAAGTGATGCAGTGATGGAGGAGGTGGGTGAGTGTGTTATGTATTGGGTAGGGAAGTGGTGGCAGAGGAGAAAGGAACTGTTGTATGGCAAGCTGAGGAATGATCTTTGGTCCCCTCCCTTCCCCCCCTCCTTGAGCAGCGGGACACTCGTAACTTAATATTGTGGATAACTTTATTAATTAAGTACTGTTGACTTCTTTTTTTAAATAATTATAGATTATTAGGTTAGTTACTAAATAGTTCCACACTGTGCTGTATTATAATTATATGTGATGGCCTTAACAGGCTCAACATTAAATCATTAAATGATTGAACTGCGAACGAGTTTGAAAAAAAGATTCATCGCCGTTGGAATGGACTTGTTAAAATTAATAATGGACGACGTTGAAAATAGCGCCAACGGAATATAACGCAATAGAACCAGGACTTATTTTTGGCTCCTAGCTCTTGTTTTTCATTCACCTCAACAGAACTGATGTAAATGTGCTTAGCTCTTCCTTGCTCATCTAAACAGAGCTGATATAAATGTGATAAACTTAAGAGTGAAAAACTTTTCAGAACTGCTAAGGATGCAGCATATGCAGCACTAAAGAAGTACTGATTTAGCAACTGTTTCATGTGGTGTAAATCTAGGTCAGAATAAATAGAGAAATGAAACATTAAATAACTTGCAAATTTACTCTCAGATGCCAATCTTTCTGCAAACTTAGAGTTGAGCTAGTGACATCTGCTTTATCTTGCAATGCCTCATATGGTGTTTTACTTAATGTCTTTTCTGTTGGTTTAAATCTTCCTCCTCTTCAAATATTTCATGCTGGCATGGTTGGACATAGAAGTCTAGGTCATTTTAAAATATGTAGTGGTCTTGCTGCTGAGGAATGCATGTTTCAGACAGCTCTATGAGGATTAGGCATGCATGTTTCAGACAGCTCTAGTCATGCATGTTTCATACAGCTCTAGTCATGCATGTTTCAGACAGCTCTATGACGATTAGTCATGCATTTCAGACAGCTCTATGATTAGTCATGCATGTTTCAAACAGCTCTATGATGATTAGTCATGCATGTTTCAAACAGCTCTATGAGGATTAGGCATGCATGATTCAGGCAGAACTAGGAGGATTAGGCATGCATGTTTCAGAGAGCACTAGGAGGATTAGGTATGCATGTTTCAGAGAGCACTAGGCATGGGTAGCACTAGGAGGATTAGGCATGCATGTTTCAGAGAGCACTAGGAGGATTAGGTATGCATGTTTCAGAGAGCACTAGGAGGATTAGGCATGCATGTTTCAGAGAGCACTATGAGGATTTTCACTAGAAGTTGAGATTTTTATACATGTACATGTACATGCATGTAATTAAAGCGGGTGCACGTAATTATATGGGAACATTAAAAAATATGCATGAAATAATTACATGGATATGTGAAATGATATCCATGTGAAAAGTGAAAATAATGGAGTGAATGTAGTTATAGGCACAAATCTAATTATAGGTCGTGATGAATGTAATTATAGAGACATGACATTTAGAAAATGTAAGAAGAATACATGATTGCATCTATGAACAATCATCTATGAACTAGTAGTAAAGACATTATATGCATTATACTGAGTAGAGAGTAAATTGATGTATGTTACGAGAGCATGTGTGTATATAGGGTATAAAATAGACACATAAGTAATTATAAGCAACATTCATATATGGCCTCACATGTATAAATATTGGGTACACGCATGTGAAGCACAAAAGGTTTGTAAGTTAGAAATTTTTTAATCCATATAATTATAATATATTTTATATATAAAGAACAAGTTCCTGTGTTCTTCTAAACATCCAGCACCTTTTTCATTGAAACCCTTGAAGGCTGACGCAGCCAGAGTGAGAGATACTTTACCTAATAGCCACACCAATGGAGTGCTTGCCTGGAGTAATTGTACCATGTCATTGTGAATTTGTGCATTACTCAATGTCCATGGCTGTAACTTTGCCCTTTGCTACTCTGTGTATAATAGTAGAGTGCTTGGTAAGCTCACATTTTGGTTAGGTTATAAAAGATCCAAGCCCTAACCCTAGTCATTGTCCAAGCCCTAACCCTAGTCATTGTCCAAGCCCTAACCCTAGTCATTATCCAAGCCCTAACCCTAGTTATTGTCCAAGCCCTAACCCTAGTTATTGTCCAAGCCCTAACCCTAGTCATTCTCCAAGCCCTAACCCTAGTCATTGTCCAAGCCCTAACACTAGTCATGTCCAAGCCCTAACCCTAGTCATTGTCCAAGCCCTAACCCTAGTCATGGTCCAGGCTCTAACCCTAGTCATTGTCCAAGCCCTAACACTAGTCATTGTCCAAGCCCTAACCCTAGTCATTGTCCAAGCCCTAACCCTAGTCATTGTCTAAGCCCTAACCCTAGTCATTGTCCAAGCCCTAACCCTAGTCATTGTCCAAGCCCTAACCCTAGTCATTGTCCAAGCCCTAACACTAGTCATGTCCAAGCCCTAACCCTAGTCATTGTCCAAGCCCTAACCCTAGTCATTGTCCAAGCCCTAACCCTAGTCATGGTCCAGGCTCTAACCCTAGTCATTGTCCCCCTAACACTAGTCATTGTCCAAGCCCTAACCCTAGTCATTGTCCAAGCCCTAACCCTAGTCATTGTCTAAGCCCTAACCCTAGTCATTGTCCAAGCCCTAACCCTAGTCATTGTCCAAGCCCTAACCCTAGTCATTGTCCAAGCACTAACCCTAGTCATTGTCCAAGACCTAAACCTAGTCATTGTCTAAGCCCTAACCCTAATCATTGTCCAAGTCATAATCCAAGCCCTAACCCTAGTCATGTGGTCCAGGCTCTAACCCTAGTCATTGTCCAAGCCCACACACTAGTCATTGTCCAAGCCCTAACCCTAGTCATTGTCCAAGCCCTAACCCTAGTCATTGTCTAAGCCCTAACCCTAGTCATTGTCCAAGCCCTAACCCTAGTCATTGTCCAAGCCCTAACCCTAGTCATTGTCCAAGCACTAACCCTAGTCATTGTCCAAGACCTAAACCTAGTCATTGTCTAAGCCCTAACCCTAATCATTGTCCAAGTCATAATCCAAGCCCTAACCCTAGTCATGGTCCAGGCTCTAACCCTAGTCATTGTCCAAGCCCTAACACTAGTTATTGTCCAAGCCCTAACCCTAGTCATTGTCCAAGCCCTAACCCTAGTCATTGTCTAAGCCCTAACCCTAGTCATTGTCCAAGCCCTAACCCTAGTCATTGTCCAAGCCCTAACCCTAGTCATTGTCCAAGACCTAAACCTAGTCATTGTCTAAGCCCTAACCCTAATCATTGTCCAAGCGCCCTAACCCTAGTCATAATCAATCAAAGCCCTAACCCTAGTCATTGCATTCCGACATATATACATATATATATATAATATACATATTAACACACTGACCACACCTCTTCACCCAAGTCTTATACGCTGACATACACAGAGCAATGTGCCCCTCTCTCCCCATACGGACATCCACCTCAAGCAAAAGTGTGCCAGGGGGACGTGTATAAAGTATTTCTGGCGTGGACGTCTTCAAGAAATACCTCGGCAGTCTAGTCATACCAACTAAGATGTATTATCACCTCCTCAATGTCTGTCTGTGTGTGTGTGTGTAAACATATTAACTGTTAAAGGTCAAAGTCCTAATTAGGTGGCATGAACATAACTTGACAGAGCAAGTTGACCCTTAGCAAGGGATAAGGTGCAAGGTCAAAGAGAAGGATCTGTCTTTTTATGAGTTTTCAAGTTAATCTCTAGCAACCATCAGAGATGTCCTTAGCAACCATAAGCTATGGGATAGCAGTAGTATTGTAACTAAATGTAGTCATGAAGAAGGTGCCCCTGTTGCAGGCAGCAAATGTGGGTAGTGCAAAATCATGGATTTTGTGCATTGTGCAGCACTAACTAAGCTATGCTGCCAGTTTGCCCAGACCCTCTCCATGTGTGCATATTGATAGGTAGGCTGGAGTTCCTAGAGCAACACATCAACCAACAAGACTACTACTTTAGCCACCCATTACCAGTATTAGATCAACTCCATCACAGACTTGCTACTTCACTTGCTACTTCACCAGCATTGCAGGAGAGTAGGCCATCACTAACCCATGTAGCGTTAAGTTTCACCTTGTGGCCCGTCCAACTGTCAGTGATATCCAACTGTCAGTGATAAACATTTTAAACGGCAACCACAACGAAGTAACAACGCTAAGATTAAATGGCTCCAGATTTCTCCGAGGTAGGTACAGGCCTCTACTCATCAGGCTCGCCCTCAGAGAGTCAAATATACTGCTCGTTGATAGAGAAATCCTTCGTTTCCTTGGGTAGATATCCATCACTTTGAAGTGAGTCAAAACTAGGGACGGTCAGTGGATTCGTAAATTGGTGCGATCCCGACGACGCGGATTACTGGCCAGACTATTTGCACGCGCGAAGGAGGCGGAGGAGAGACTTGGAATGTAAATGTGTTGTGCTTTTTGTTGTTGTTGTTTTATTTTCTAATATATAATTTAGTAGCCTTTGCCAAGTCCATTCACAGCTGATGGAGGCAGAACTTCGGACCCTTGTCGTCGCAGGGAATCTTTATTTCGGTCGCATTAAATAATTTCTGTTCTAGCCCACATCATGAATAATCACCCCTTGTTTGCTGGGGGACATCTGGTACTCTCCATGTTTCTGCTAGATGTTCTAGCCCTCATCATGAATAATGACTCCTTGTTTACTAGGGGACATCTGGCACTCTCCATGTTTCTGCTAGATGTTCTATCCCTCATCATGAATAATGGCGAAACAAGCCATAATTATAAATGAAGATATAAAAGATTGTGTTTAAGTTAACAAACAAGTATCAAGATATTAAACATTTCCCTCAAGAAAAGTTACACCTATAATTATAAATGAAGATATTATAATAAAATATTGTGCTGAAAGAAAATTACAGTATAATGTAAGATATTAAAGATTGTCCTGAAGGAGAGATAGAGCCATTATTATAAATTAAAATATAAAACAGTGAACTACAAGATATAATTACAATTGTAGATATAAAAGATTTTCATGAACGAAAGTTACCGATAATTATAGTTATAATTGAAGTTGAAGGAAAGTTACTATAATTGAAGATATAAATTAAAGGAATTTAAAGCTATAATTATAATTTAGGATCTAAAAGATTGTCCGGAAGGAAATTTACAGCTATAATTATAATGTAAGATATTAAAGATTGTCTTGAAGGCCATAATTATAAATGATTGTCCTGAAGGAGAGATAGAGCCATAATTATAAATGATTGTGCTGAAGGAGAGATAGAGCCATAATTATAAATGATTGTCCTGAAGGAGAGATAGAGCCATGAAGGAGAGATATAGCCATAATTATAAATGATTGTGCTGAAGGAGAGATAGAGCCATAATTGTCCTGAAGGAGAGATAGAGCCATAATTATAAATGATTGTCCTGAAGGAGAGATAGAGCCATGAAGGAGAGATATAGCCATAATTATAAATGATTGTCCTGAAGGAGAGATAGAGCGATAAATGATTGTCCTGAAGGAGAGATAGAGCCATATTTATAAATGATTGTCATGAAGGAGAGATAGAGCCATAATTGTCCTGAAGGAGAGATAGAGCCATATTTATAAATGATTGTCCTGAAGGAGAGATAGAGCGATAATTATAAATGATTGTCCTGAAGGAGAGATAGAGCCATATTTATAAATGATTGTCATGAAGGAGAGATAGAGCCATAATTGTCCTGAAGGAGAGATAGAGCCATATTTATAAATGATTATCCTGAAGGAGAGATAGAGCCATAATTATAAATGATTGCCTGAAGGAGAGATGTAGCCATTATTATCCTGAAGGAGAGATAGAGCCATATTTATATATGAACATATTAAACATTGTGCTGAAGTAAAGTACAAGATATAATTACAATTGAGATTTTAACAAAGGAAAGATACAGATATAGTTATAATTGAAAAACGAAAGTTACTATAATTGAAGATATAAATGAAAGCCATAAGATGTAAAATATTCTCCTGAAGAAAAGATGCTACTATATATAATTTAATATGTAAAAGATTGTCCTGAAGGAAAGATACAGCTATAATTATAATTGAAGATAGAAAATTTGTGCTGAGGGAATGTCAGCTATAACTGTAGTTGAAGATATAAAAGATACTCATGAAGGAAATTTAAAGTATAAATTAAAATATATAATTATAAAATTTTGCTGAAAGGAGTTACAGCTATAATTATAATAAAGATTGCCCCGAAGAAATATAAGACATAAAATTATAAATGAAGACATAAAATATTGTGCCGAAGGAAAATTAGAGCTGTAATTATAAATGAAGATTACCCTGAAGGAAAGTTACAGCTATAAATATTTATGAAGTTACGAAAGATTGTCCCCAAGGTGACGGAAGTTAGAGCTATAATTAGAATTGAAGATATAAAAGGAAAGAAAGTTACTGCTATAATTATATAATTATTAAATAAAGATACACGAGATTGTCCTGATGGAAAGTTACTCCGGATTATAATTGAGGATATAAAAGGTAATAAAAGTTAAACTCTAGAAGATATAAAATTAATCAAAGTTAAAGCTCTAACTAATAATTGAAGATAAAAAATTAATCAAAGTTACAGCTCTAACTAATAATTGAAGATATAGAGGTTAATAAAAGTTAAAGCTCTAACTAATAATTGAAGATATTAAAGTTAATCCTCTAACTAGATATATAGTATCCCTAACTTAAATCTCAACTAGAAAATAATTTTAAACAAGCTGGTTTCAACTGATTTTAGTAGGTATGGGTGTCAAGATTTACCAAAAAAAAGTAAGGTGGGGTAGGGGGTGGGGAAAACTTTTTCTGGGGTTAAAGGTCATTTATCCCCGGCCTAAATCACTTAAACTTGTATCTCGGTAACAAAACAAGGTCATGTGGTTGATCCTGGTGTCAAAATGCACAGAATTATGCAAGAAGGGCCCCCCAAATTTTTTTGGACCCTTAGTTACCAAACCTTGACCTCCAAATGTGAGGTCAAAGGTCAAAAAGTATCATTGACATGGCATAATATTATTATGTATCATATAATTTTGAAGCTGCATGGTGTCAAACAATGCATCAAAGAATCAAGTGCAAAGAATCAAGTAGTAAACAAATAATTGAAATACTGATTACAGCATAGCTATAACATATTTAGTCATTTTCCTCTTCATCGCTACCAAGTTCCTCTACATCTGCTCCATTAGAACAGTGTCCACAGCACACACCACATGCAGAAACACATGACATGCCAGCTCTCATGCAGCTGCATTTCATGGTTTGGCACTGACTCTCCCCTTCCTTGCAGTTGCAGCAAATTCCTTTCAGAAGGTTGTCTGGGGCAATAGGAATGGACAGCATCTTCGGTCTGAGTTTTCCATTGCTATCTAACTCCCATCCTCTTCCAATTGGCTTAAGAACAGTGGTGTTTAGATGCTTCCATACCACAACTTGAAGATGTACACGAAGGGAATGCTGTGCTGTTGCATTTTCCGTTGGAGGTAAGCGATCGGGGTCGATTTTACCCTTTGATGCTTGCTTCTGGAACTTCAGATAGCGAGCCTTTTCAAGATGAGTATCCCCACAGCCGTATGTGATCTGCATTGCTTTTAATCCAGCTGTTCGAATAGTGGATTCAGTTGAAGTCATACTTGTAAATGCAGTGATGACACTGGCAGGGAATTTGCATTTGTAGAGAGCACATTTGGTATGTCCATGAATGCATGAAACAGTGTCGTTTCCAGACCAGCCGTACTTGAAGAGGAACTCTTCCTGGTCAACAACGTCTATAGTAGAGATGTCATAAAGACCATCAAAATCTGATTGCAAGTACAAATTAGAACAGTTGCTTGGCCGGTGATAACAGAGCAAAACCAATATATCAGTGTCTTGTGCGACAACGACAACTGGGGTATTCACACTTGTGACCAAGTCCAATGCAGTCTTTACAATGAGCGTGTCACCATCATCTTTTGCTTGACGTACAACAATATTGTGGTTTGCCATCTCTGTAGACAGTATCATGATTAGAGCTCCTTTGTTCTTCTCATTTGCCAGGAAAACTTCTCTGTCACATGATATAGTCAATTCTGGTGTAACCCTTAAGTCCCGAGAAACCTTCTTCCCAGCCATCCGCCGCATATGTTCATGATCTTTCGATGATGCTTCTTCCCCATAGCCATCAAAGACTACAGTAGAATCCTTGAATTTGGCTGTAACATACCTGGCATAGGTAGTAACTATGGTCTTGATGGTTGCACCGCTGGCCCACTTTACCTGATGAAGTAGCCATCCTCCATCAACAACATGCATTTTGTTGTTCATGTCCAAGTCAAGTTTTGTTGTTGTTTCCTTGAGCATCCTTCCAAACTCATGCTTTGGGGGTTTCCTCATCATACGATCCATAGTGAAGAGAGACGCCGGGACAGGTGTCAGTTCAAAGCGGAATATCTCTTCAATCCCTTCATCTCTCTCTGCCATGATGATCAACCTATTAAAGAGTAGGGTCTTTTCGATGTACACCTTCTTGTCTCCTATTCTTACTTTCTTCTGAAGGGCAGCCAGATTTTTGCATTTGTTTGATGTCTTCATGCTTTTAACAGGTGACTCATCATCAAGATCCTTCTGCATTTCTTTCCCTATCCTCACTGCATCTTCGCAGTTGACAGCTGACTTGTCGGTGGTAGTCCCTCCACTAGACAGTGAAGCAATGGTCATGGGATTATGTACCTGAAATGACATACATAGATGCAATCGTTGTGTGATAACTTTGAAATGTCAATTGAAATCTAGAATGATGTCTGCACAACTATCAGTGCATGAAACACATACATACTAACCTTTGTGAAGGGGTTGTGGGTCGAAAACCATTCAGAAATGAACTTGACGCATTGTCTGTCGTTTTCCATATGCTTAGCTCCAAGGTCTTTGTGTGTCCTCTTACTCCGCTTCCCACCAATCATTTCCTCCATCAGGTCCCCTAGAAGCTTGAGATGTGAAAATGTGCCAGCCCATACTTTCACAGAATTCTCGTTACGCATCCTTCCTCTTGTTAAGCCACCATTTGATTTTGCTTTTCGCATAAGGGTTTCTTCGATTGTCTGGTCAGAAAACTGTCCAGAAAATTGCTCATTGGAGTAACGGGTTGTGTGATTTCCTTCCATGAATGCTTCATGAACCTGGAAAAGAAAAACAAAAAAATATCCTATACATTTTACCAGATAAGTGCATGCTTGCATATTAGTGTTTTTTTGTTGCTAACCTGAGGATATTGTTCTGGAAGTCTCAGCATCTCCTGTAAGTACATCCGTCCAAATTTGGCGTACTGGCCATGCCCAGCTGCTGCAAATATGCCAAGCATCTTAGCAACCGCATTCAGATGTCCCTGCCAATCATGGAGCCTTTCTGCTAAGATGAACTCTTGCACTGTTCTTACAAGTTGGTGGTAAAGAACCCACAGCTTTGCCGTTCTTGATGTTTCTTCCAAGTCCTTGAGTGTCTCATCAAGACTAGAGCTGTTATTTGCACCCATCATGTGTTTGACCAGAGCGGCATCTGCCAAGAAGTGTGCTCTCAGGGCCTTTGAGTATGCTGCACCTTTCAGGATGTACTTGACTGTGTTCGGTCCATAGACGACTCTCATAGCTTCTGCCAAACCACTGCCTTCCATGATGTACCCAATGCAGCCAAGGAAACTTTTCAGAAAGTGGAATCCTCCAAGCCGCACAACAACTTCTAACTTCTGCTCCTTAACAATTTGAGATGCCTTGATGAACAGAGGAAGGTCGAATGTTATGATTGCTGGGGATTCATGCGTTCCTTTGATAGCTCTCATGATTGTGGTGTATATTGTCTGCATGTCATTCGGATTTGCATTGATGATGCGCAGAAACTCAATGGAAGATTTCAATGTTAGTCCATTGTATTTCTGATGCATAAACCCCATGAAATTTGGATGAAGGGATCTTCCTTCTACCCATCCAATGTACCAGTCTTTAACAGCTACATCTATTGGAATGGATCTTTCAGGTATTTCTTGCAGAAGTTCTTCATACTTTATTAGCTTAGTTTCCAGTAGAGCATTTGTTGGTTGGTACACATAATGTTGCAAACCTTCCATATTTGAAAGAGTTTCATTCTTTACAATTGGTTTTCGCTGCATCTTCCTATTCTCATCAATTTCAAGTTGATTGGCATTTTCTGGTGTGGTGACTTTGATAAGTCCCTTGGCATGAAACCCTGACTTTCAATCTAAGGTTATCAAATCATGGTCCATGTTGTCACCAATGTGCTGCTCAATCTGCTTCTCCAGTACTGCCATTGATGCTGCATGTGTGTTATTAGTCGAGTCAATGTATGTGTACTTGTAGTCCGTACCCTCTTTTGGACTTTCACATATGCCAATGCTGTGCATGATGTTAATCAGCTGATCTGAACCGAACTTATGATCAAGGTATAAGCTCATGCCGAGCTGGAAAGGCATCTTGGATGATCTTGGGCGTTGTGAAGATATAATATTTTGCCCTGCAACATTTCTCCTGACTGATGAATGCGGCATTAAACATGTTAACAACAGTTCAAGAGATTCTGGTAGCTCATAATGGGATGTCATTTCTATAAGCGAGGGAAATTCCTCTTTGCTGAAGTTAAGACACTTTATGTCATTCATAATGAGCAAAGCAGCCATTTTAATGATGGCTTTCTTTTTCTCGTCTTCATTACATGTTTCCATCTTCTTGTGGTAGTCCCTGGTGATATCTGCCGTGCAGTTCCTAAAGCAGACAACATCCTTCCTATGTTTTTGATTTGTAATGAATATACTATTACCATAGTGCCTCTCGAGTGCTTGTTTCAAATATTTCTCATGATACACTGGAAGGTCATCATCACCTACTAATATCTTCATTTGCTCTTGCAATTGGCTTACAGTGTAAACACCACTCTCCATTTCACTGTCAAACCACCCGCAGAGCTTGTAGAAGGCATTTTCCTTAGAACCATCCACAGGCCTTCCAGATTTCTGAAAATAAAGTTTTTTTGGAATAATTAATTATGGTATACATACTCTAGCAATTTTACTAACATTACGTCGACCTGGTACATCATACAGGGTGCAGTAGCATTTGCAATGATAGACAGCCTCTTCTGCTACAAGATCTGCAATGCCTTCCAAGCGTCCCTGGACAGCCATTCCAAGACTATCTTTTCTTGCACTTGCTATTCTCAGAAGTGATGTCTTAAGTGTGATAGTTGATGCCCGACGTATGGTCTGCTGTCTGGCAGGATGTCTTTCGTCAAAATGGATGTCCTCATTGCAGATGATACATCTTTCACTGTACGGAAATCGTGTAGGACCCCGGTCTGAAATTATTATCTGGACTAAGTTAGCCAAATCAACAGTATATTGTATGCATGTTATGTAGGGGATTGCAATAAGATTATGGGAAATTCAAGTGACTCTTACCATTATCGTCATTTACAGATTGTGACACTTTTTGACGTTTAGGGCGTGGTTCATGCTCCTGTTCTTCAACATCAGGCTCCTTTTGCATGAAAAGGGCTCTGCATCTTTGATGGACGGTCATAGGAATGTTGCTAGTCCATTTTCTTTCCAATCGCTCTAACAAGGAAGAGTCGCTGATATGTCTACAATGCTCAATTAGGTTCTCATAGCCCTTAGTGTACAACTTCTGTAGCTTTCCTGCTTCTGATGAGTCCTCAGTACAAATCTCACACCTCCTTTCCATTTTGCTCGAATGGAGTAAGATACCAACCTTATGCCAATGTCTAGTCCTTTTATAGACAAACGCAGCACACATAATGTTCTTGGAGAATCCTGCACAAACCACCAACTCCCATCAAAGGGTGCAAGCTGGGCAGGATCATGCAGGTTTTGTGCAAGATCCTGCAGGTTTCTAAGCAAACCTGACCACAAGCCACAACTACTCCCATCAAAGGGTGCAAGCTGGGCAGGATCATGCAGGTTTTGTGCAAGATCCTGCAGGTTTCTAAGCAAACCTGACCACAAGCCACAACTACTCTCAATACAGATAACACCCACAAACATCTCTCAAGAGTTGGTCCTAAAGGATCCCAGATTTTTTGTGCATCATCATGGTACAATTCTGAGCATTTTGACACCAAGATAAAAAATGTTGGGTATTTAGTTGTCGAGATACAATGTTTTACAATTTTGGGGCGATCGATGACCTTTTGACCCCCCAAAAGTTTTCCCCACCCCCTACCCCACCTTACTTTTTTGGGGTAAGTCTTGACACCCATACTTACCAAAATCAGTTGAAACCAGCTTGTTTAAAATTATTTCTTAGATTGGATCTAAATATGGCTAATTTTAGGATACTAATAAAAGTTAATCAAAATTGAAGCTCTAACTAATAATTTAAGATATAAAAGTTAAAGCTCTAATTAATAATTGAAGATATAAAATTTATTAAAAGTTAAAGCTGTAACTAATAATTGAAGATAAGCTCTAAGTAACAGTTATGTAAGTTTCTGCATTCTAAGAACCAGAACTTTCAGCACTGAACTCCCATAGGAACAAGAACAATCATGAGTGCAGGGATGGTCTTCAAGCTTCTCCCACAATGTGTTATGTTCTAGCTGCATGCCTGCCTGAATGACTGACAATATTATAAGCATTGTGAGGAACTTCCACCAGGCCTTCTCCCTGGCAAGGGAAGTCATTGACTTGTTGTTTGGCATTGTCTGACTGAAAGATTGAAGCTGTTGCTATTTTCATTGTTGGGAGATCTTATTCCAGAGTAGACACAGAGAGTCTTCAAAGTGAGTTACTAGGAGGTATATATATACCTCTGAACTATGTGTGAGGAGAATACTTTTACAGAGAGGCTGGATGGCAAGTCTTGCATTGTTGTTCATTTTCTGCAACAAAAGATAGATTTTACCTTTTGGTGGTCCACTGAGTAGTGAGAGTGGTTGGCTGATGAATGGCGGCTTTCTTTACGTGGTATAAGTCTACCAATCCATCTCATCTCCTTCTTGAGTCGAAAACTATTTTTCCAGAATAGATTTTTTGTATATAAGTTATTTGCCAGTCCTAAGTGAGTGATGCTACGTACAGAGGCATTTATGCTAAAAAGGAATTGCTCTGAATCAATTCCCTCTTGAAAAAGTAGTTGCATAAAAGATGTTTATATTTTGATATATATATAATATATATTTGATATATATATTTTATTTATATGTTTATTAGATTATATGTATATATATATATATAATTATGATGTATATATAATTATGATGATATATTAGATGTTTATTTGATATTATTATATGTTTATTTGGTATAGCATGTTTATTTGATATATATATATATATATATGTTTATTTGATATAGATATGTTTTAATAATTGATATAATTATATATACATATGTTTGGTGAAATACATATGTTTATTTTATATATATACATATATATGTTTATTTGATATATAAATTGATATATATGTTCCATCCAATCTATGAATCTGTCCAATCTATAGATTGTGCTGCACAATCTATGAATGCCCTGCCAATCAATAAACTTCAAAACATGGTAGCATATTAACACCCTTTGCATCAGATTCATAGATTGGATGGAACATATCGACCAGTACTTATTATCGACTAGTTACTGAGCGAGTGTGCAAGCCAAATATCCAAACCTACCCACACAATATGGGATAGTTGACGGAATTTACAAAGCCTGCGCTACTCCCATGAAAAGAGAAGAAGGGAGAAGAGCGGCTACATTTGGGGACCATAGCAGTTGTGCGAGTGTTCGTGGGTATTACAAACTGTGCATTATATATATCTTTTTTGACAGAGCAATATTCTTCAAATATCTTTGTTTGCTCTAGCTACACTTCCCATGTCATTTAGTTCTTTATCTGCCAAGTCCATGTGGACTCAGTATCACATCATTACACTCTCAATTGCAATCTCTGTTTCTCTGTTTGCAAAGGGAGTTAATATGCTATATACTATAAATTATTTTGAAGTGTATTGATTAGCAGGCAATAGATATGATATATGTTTATTAGTTTTGTTGAAGGAAGAAATAGTGATGCTACACAGGCATCTTTGCTTATCTGGAATAGCTCTAAATCTCTTGCTCTTGAAAATAATTATAATGGCTCAAAGATTGATTTCTTTGCTGTGAAATTGGTTTTAGGCATAGTGTGATATAATTATGCAAAACAGGCATGCAAAACAGGCATCTATTATTTACATCAAAATTAATAGCTGTGAATTCTTTCTCACTTGACAAAGTAGTTCCTCGAGATTGATTTCTTTACTGCAAATGTTGTTGCAAGCATATAGTTATAAAGTGATGCTACACAGGCATTTATGCTTACCTGGAATGCTCTGAATGTTACCTCACTCTTGAAGAAAAAGAAGTTGCAATTCTGTAGATTTCTTTGCTATAACATTATGTTTTGTTGCAGTCTTAGTGATGTTACTCAGAGACTATGTTTAACCAGAACTGCTATAAAGTATTTATCCACTGAGTGCTGCATTATAGATATCTTGGCTGTATATTGTGTTGCACATTCTTTCTTACAGGAGAATTTTTTTTTTGAGGATCGGTTTCTTATCTGTTGCAGGCATAGAGTAATATATTGTGCATCTATGCTTACATAGAATTTCCATGGATACTTTATCTCTTAGGAAAATACTTGCTCCAGGATAGATTTCTTTGCAGTAATTTTGCATCAGGCATAGTGCAACAGTGTGAGATTACTCAGGCCTCTATACTTGCATAGTGCAACAGTGTTAGATTACTCAGGCCTCTATACTTGCATAGTGCAACAGTGTGAGATTACTCAGGCCTCTATACTTGCATAGTGCAACAGTGTTAGATTACTCAGGCCTCTATACTTGCATAGTGCAACAGTGTGAGATTACTCAGGCCTCTATACTTGCATGGTGCAACAGTGTGAGATTACTCAGGCCTCTATACTTGCATAGTGCAACAGTGTGAGATTACTCAGGCCTCTATACTTGCATGGTGCAACAGTGTGAGATTACTCAGGCCTCTATACTTGCATGGTGCAACAGTGTGAGATTACTCAGGCCTCTATACTTGCATAGTGCAACAGTGTGAGATTACTCAGGCCTCTATACTTGCATAGTGCAACAGTGTGAGATTACTCAGGTCTCTATACTTGCATAGTGCAACAGTGTGAGATTACTCAGGCCTCTATACTTGCATAGTGCAACAGTGTGAGATTACTCAGGCCTCTATACTTGCATGGTGCAACAGTGTGAGATTACTCAGGCCTCTATACTTGCATGGTGCAACAGTGTGAGATTACTCAGGCCTCTATACTTGCATAGTGCAACAGTGTGAGATTACTCAGGCCTCTATACTTGCATAGTGCAACAGTGTGAGATTACTCAGGCCTCTATTCTTGCATAGTGCAACAGTGTGAGATTACTCAGGCCTCAATACTTGCATAGTGCAACTCTGTGAGATTACTCAGGCCTCTATACTTGCATAGTGCAACAGTGTGAGATTACTCAGGCCTCTATACTTGCATAGTGCAACAGTGTGAGATTACTCAGGCCTCTATACTTGCATAGTGCAACAGTGAGATTACTCAGGCCTCTATACTTGCATAGTGTTAGATTACTCAGGCCTCTATACTTGCATAGTGCAACAGTGTGAGATTACTCAGGCCTCTATACTTGCATAGTGCAACAGTGTGAGATTACTCAGGCCTCTATACTTGCATAGTGCAACAGTGTGAGATTACTCAGGCCTCTATACTTGCATAGTGCAACAGTGTGAGATTACTCGGGCCTCTATACTTGCATAGTGCAACAGTGTGAGATTACTCGGGCCTCTATACTTGCATAGTGCAACAGTGTGAGATTACTCAGGCCTCTATACTTGCATAGTGCAACAGTGTGAGATTCCTCAGGCTTCTATACTTGCATAGTGCAACAGTGTGAGATTACTCAGGCCTCTATACTTGCATAGTGCAACAGTGTGAGATTACTCAGGCCTCTATACTTGCATTGTGCAACAGTGTGAGCTTACTCAGGCCTCTATACTTGCATAGTGCAACAGTGTGAGATTACTCAGGCCTCTATACTTGCATAGTGCAACAGTGTGAGATTACTCAGGTCTCTATACTTGCATAGTGCAACAGTGTGAGATTACTCAGGCCTCTATACTTGCATAGTGCAACAGTGTGAGATCACTCAGGCCTCTATTACTTGCATAGTGTTAGATTACTCAGGCCTCTATACTTGCATAGTGCAACAGTGTGAGGTTACTCAGGCCTCTATACTTGCATAGTGCAACAGTGTGAGATTACTCAGGCCTCTATACTTGCATAGTGCAACAGTGTGAGATTACTCAGGCCTCTTTACTTGCATAGTGCAACAGTGTGAGATTACTCAGGCCTCTATACTTGCATAGTGCAACAGTGTGAGATTACTCAGGCCTCTATACTTGCATAGTGCAACAGTGTGAGATTACTCAGGCCTCTATACTTGCATTGTGCAACAGTGTGAGATTACTCAGGCCTCTATACTTGCATAGTGCAACAGTGTGAGATTACTCAGGCCTCTATACTTGCATGGTGCAACAGTGTGAGATTACTCAGGCCTCTATACTTGCATAGTGCAACAGCGTGAGATTACTCAGGCCTCTATACTTGCATAGTGCAACAGTGTGAGATTACTCAGGCCTCTATACTTGTATAGTGCAACAGTGTTAGATTACTCGGGCCTCTATACTTGCATAGTGCAACAGTGTGAGATTACTCAGGCCTCTATACTTGCATAGTGCAACAGTGTGAGATTACTCAGGCCTCTATACTTGCATTGTGCAACAGTGTGAGATTACTCAGGCCTCTATACTTGCATAGTGCAACAGTGTGAGATTACTCATGCCTCTATACTTGCATAGTGCAACAGTGTGAGATTACTCATGCCTCTATACTTGCATAGTGCAACAGTGTGAGATTACTCAGGCCTCTATACTTGCATAGTGCAATAGTGTGAGATTACTCAGGCCTCTATACTTGCATAGTGCAACAGTGTGAGATTACTCAGGTCTCTATACTTGGATAGTGCAACAGTGTGAGATTACTCAGGCCTCTATACTTGCATAGTGTGAGATTACTCAGGCCTCTATACTTGCATAGTGCAACAGTGTGAGATTACTCAGGCCTCTATACTTGCATAGTGCAACAGTGTGAGATTACTCAGGCCTCTATACTTGCATAGTGCAACAGTGTGAGATTACTTGGGCCTCTATACTTTCATAGTGCAACAGTGTGAGATTACTCAGGCCTCTATACTTGCATAGTGCAACAGTGTGAGATTACTCGGGCCTCTATACTTGCATAGTGCAACAGTGTGAGATTACTCAGGCCTCTATACTTGCATAGTGCAACAGTGTGAGATTACTCAGGCCTCTATACTTGCATAGTGCAACAGTGTGAGATTACTCGGGCCTCTATACTTGCTTAGTGCAACAGTGTGAGATTACTCAGGCCTCTATACTTGCATAGTGCAACAGTGTGAGATTACTCAGGCCTCTATACTTGCAGAGTGCAACAGTGTGAGATTACTTAGGCCTCTATACTTGCATAGTGCAACAGTGTGAGATTACTCAGGCCTCTATACTTGCATAGTGCAACAGTGTGAGTTTACTCGGGCCTCTATACTTGCATAGTGCAACAGTGTGAGATTACTCAGGCCTCTATACTTGCATAGTGCAACAGTGTGAGATTACTCAGGTCTCTATACTTGCATAGTGAAACAGTGTGAGATTACTCAGGCCTCTATACTTGCATAGTGCAACAGTGTGAGATTACTCAGGCCTCTATACTTGCATAGTGCAACAGTGTGAGATTACTCAGACCTCTATACTTGCATAGTGCAACAGTGTGAGATTACTCAGGCCTCTATACTTGCATTGTGCAACAGTGTGAGATTACTCAGGCCTCTATACTTGCATAGTGCAACAGTGTGAGATTACTCAGGCCTCTATACTTGCATAGTGCAACAGTGTGAGATTACTCAGGCCTCTATACTTGCAGAGTGCAACAGTGTGAGATTACTCAGGCCTCTATACTTGCATAGTGCAACAGTGTGAGATTACTCAGGCCTCTATACTTGCATAGTGCAACAGTGTGAGATTACTCAGGCCTCTATACTTGCATAGTGCAACAGTGTGAGATTACTCAGGCCTCTATACTTGCATAGTGCAACAGTGTGAGATTACTCAGGCCTCTATACTTGCATAGTGCAACCAGGGTTTCATCTAGGATTTTGTATTTGGGGGGGAAGAAACCACATCATGACCTTTGTCACCTCACCATGCCCACTTTTACTGGCAATGCCCACTTTTTACTGCTCAGATCCTCATTGGACTGATAAAATCCCGGTAGAGCTTGGCTTTGGTAGGCTGAGACTATTGTGCATTTAAAAAAAATATAACCCTATGCTCTAATTCCCCAAAATTTTCCTATTATTTTGGAATAATTCTGCTTCAAAAATCAGTACACCTCAAAACAACATAAAAAGTAACAAATTTGTAAATTGTTGCTTGTGCTTTCAAAATGAAATGATATGTTGAATGCACAACCTTAAGTTGTTAGCTGCACCCTGCAGCGCTTGCTTCAACCTTCAAAGACAGACACACTGGACCAACACCACACTGGGTTACAGTCTCTATGGGGACACACACTGGACCAACACCACACTGGGTTACAGTCTCTATGGAGACACACACTGGACCAACACCACACTGGGTTACAGTCTCTATGGAGACACCCACTGGACCATGGACAATTCCAATTTTTTTTTAATGGGTGGGGGAGTGTGTACTCCATACAATTGCTCAAACTTCAAGGAAGCCTTCAAGCTAAGAATCTTGATCTTGCTATCGTTCCTGTGATGGTTAAAAGCACTGTTGACAGACTATCTGAGTTTAAAGAGTGCCCACTAACTACTACCTGGTTTAAAGACCACACGGTGGTATTTTCAGATGAGGCAGCACTTGGTGAGAGAAACATCATTGTTCATCAAACCGATAAAGAATTCTTTATCTCAAAGATTTATCGTCCCTACATTCAGAGTTTAATTGACCATATTACTAGTAGGTTAAGCTCCTCTGATGTTTACTCAGCATTTTCAGTGTTTAATCCATCCCATTTACCCCCAAAAGAAGATTCCCTGTCTTCATATGGTGTACAAAAACTGACCAACTTCTACGGCAGTCCACAACAACTTACATTTCAGGGGCAGACAAGATTCTCAATACCTGATGTAGACACACAACAAACTGAGGCTGAGTGGAAAATCTTTCGGCGCATATTGTTCGTGAATTTTCGTAATGCTTCTAATTCTGATGTTCTTACTAGCCTTTTAACAAATGACACTCTAAAAGCAGGCTTTCCAAATCTTGAACGTCTTGCTTCAATCTCCTTGGTCCTGCCTATCACTACAGCTACAGTTGAAAGATGCTTCAGTGATATGAAACTAATAAAAATGAGGCTGAGAAGCAGACTTGGTGAGGACACTTTAGACCAAGCTATGCGAGTGTGTATCGAGGGTCCTGAACGTTTGAGTGATGAAGAACTGGAAGTGATTATAGATCACTGGAAATAACAGAAACAACGTAAACTCAATTTATAAATCTTACTTTAATATAATAATTCTTTTTTTATAGTAAAAGTCATGATTATTTTGGGGAGGGGGAAGCTGGAATGTTTGGGGGGGAAGCTGGAGTGTTTGGGGGGGAAGCTTCCCTCCCGCCCCCCCCACTAGATGAAACCCTGGCAACAGTGTGAGATTACTCAGGCCTCTATACTTGCATAGTGCAACAGTGTGAGATTACTCAGGCCACTATACTTGCATAGTGCAACAGTGTGAGATTACTCAGGCCTCTATACTTGCATAGTGCAACAGTGTGAGATTACTCAGGCCTCTATACTTGCATAGTGCAACAGTGTGAGATTACTCGGGCCTCTATACTTGCATATTGCAACAGTGTGAGATTACTCAGGCCTCTATACTTGCTAAGAAGAATTACTACAAATTGTTTTGCTCTTAAAAAGTAGTGGTTGGGTAATAATTTATTTCCTGTAACATTTCTTACAGGGATACAGTGATATCATGTGTCACATTGGCATCTATACTCACCTGGAATTGCTCTAAATATTTTGGCTCTTAAAAAGGAGGTGGCCACAATACAGATTCTTTTCTCCATAATCTTGTGTAAAAATGGACTAGCGTAATTCCCCCAGAATGCCTGTGCACTTACATCTAGCCAGGCTCCATCCTGCATAAAAAATACCTATGACATGATGCACTACAGACTGCCAGGAATTGCTCTGAATGTCTTCATTCTTGAACAACAAGTAGTTGTATAAAGTGATTTCGTTGAATTCACGATGATGCAAGGGGTGGAATTTGTCTAGACTCATTAAGCAGGTGAGACAAAGGTCGATGGTCAGACTAGGTAATAAATGGTCTACCATATTATTAAGTATGAGTTTTGCTAAACCTTCCTTTTTTAAGCTGTTAAGCTCTGAGTAAATGTTTTCAGCTGCACTCAGAGTTCTAGATGTGTAACAATTGGTCTTTCTTAGCCATCGTCCATTACATGTGATAGGACTGCACCCTAACCATATTAAGAGCCTGGGACTAAAGAACCACCTGCAAGTGCTAAGCATGACGGTGAAGACTGAGGTGCAGAAGGCACCAATGATCTGGCACCATGAGATGCAAAAGGCCATCACAAGGCGGAAGAGGAGAATGGAAAGAAGACTGATAGGATCAGAATCCAATTGAGCCTCTAATTCAAGGCGGCCAACAAAAACCACTTTAGCTAATACATCGTTCCAGGCACGACTGATGACAGGTGTGTAGTGGTCCCCTTCGGCCACTTGTGGGAGCATTGCTCTTGCCATGGCTGAGCTGTTGGCTGGAGATTTGGAAGGACTTTGCAAGGACTATAGGACCATCAGACATGATGTGATTGTTGAGGTGGACCTCCAGGCCACACTAGACATTGCAAGGACTATAGGACCATCAGACATGATGGAATTGTTGAGGTGGGCCTCCAGGCCACACTAGACATCAGCTTTGAGGAGGGTAGCTATATTCAAATCCCCAAAAGGTGTGTGAAGGAAAGTTTCAAACAGGAACTGTGTTGTACATAAAAACTGCCACTGCCCCTATGAATAAGAGGAGAGGTGCTAGGCACTTGATTGTAATCAGTTACAACAGGGGCATTCATCAGTACTATCACAACAACACCATGATGCCTATGAATAAGAGGAGAGGTGCTAGGGACTTGGTTGCAACAGGGGCATTCATCAGTACTATCACAACAACACCATGATGCCTATGAATAAGAGGAGAGGTGCTAGGGACTTGGTTGGATCAGTTACAACAGGGGCATTCATCAGTACTATCACAACAACACCATGATGCCTATGAATAAGAGGAGAGGTGCTAGGGACTTGGTTGTGATCAGTTACAACAGGGGCATTCATCACTACTATCACAACAACACCATGATGCCTATGAACAAGAGGACAGGTGCTAGGCACTTGATTGTAATCAGTTACAACAGGGGCATTCATCAGTACTACCACAACAACACCATTATGCCTATGAATAAGAGGACAGGTGCTAGTGACTTGGTTGGATCAGTTACAACAGGGGCATTCATCAGTACTATCACAACACCACCATGATGTCTATGAATAAGAGGAGAGGTGCTAGGCACTTGATTGTAATCAGTTACAACAGGGGCATTCATCAGTACTATCACAACAACACCATGATGTCTATGAATAAGAGGAGAGGTGCTAGGCACTTGATTGTAATCAGTTACAACAGGGGCATTCATCAGTACTATCACAACAACACCATGATGCCTATGAATAAGAGGAGAGGTGCTAGTGACTTGGTTGTGATCAGTTACAACAGGGGCATTCATCAGTACTATCACAACAACACCATGATGCCTATGAATAAGAGGACAGGTGCTAGGCACTTGATTGTAATCAGTTACAACAGGGGCATTCATCAGTACTACCACAACAACACCATTATGCTTATGAATAAGAGGACAGGTGCTAGTGACTTGGTTGTGATCAGTTACAACAGGGGTATTCATCAGTACTATCACAACAACACCATGATGCCTATGAATAAGAGGAGAGGTGCTAGGGACTTGGTTGGATCAGTTACAACAGGGGCATTCATCAGTACTATCACAACAACACCATGATGCCTATGAATAAGAGGAGAGGTGCTAGGGACTTGGTTGGATCAGTTACAACAGGGGCATTCATCAGTACTATCACAACAACACCATGATGCCTATGAATAAGAGGAGAGTTGCTAGGGACTTGGTAGTGATCAGTTACAACAGGGGCATTCATCAGTATTATCACAACAACACCATGATGCCTATGAATAAGAGGACAGGTGCTAGGGACTTGGTTGTGATCAGTTACAACAGGGGCATTTATCAGTACTACCACAACAACACCATGATGCCTATGAATAAGAGGAGAGGTGCTAGGGACTTGGTAGTGATCAGTTACAACAGGGGCATTCATCAGTACTATCACAACAACACCATGATGCCTATGAATAAGAGGAGAGGTGCTAGGGACTTGGTTGTAATCAGTTACAACAGGGGCATTCATCAGTACTATCACAACAACACCATGATGCCTATGAATAAGAAGAGAGGTGCTAGTGACTTGGTTGTGATCAGTTACAACAGGGGCATTCATCAGTACTATCACAACAACACCATGATGCCTATGAATAAGAGGAGAGGTGCTAGGGACTTGATTGTAATCAGTTACAACAGGGGCATTCATCAGTACTATCACAACAACACCATGATGCCTATGAATAAGAAGAGAGGTGCTAGGGATTTGGTTGTGATCAGGTGAGGATGCACAGGATGGCACCAAGGACATCAGCACTCTCATGCTGGTTAACCTGAGAAGCATGACTAATGCATGCTATGAAGTGTTGAACTTGAATGTGATGGTTACCAGTCATGTCATGGCAGTCATCTTGGCTGCAGTTGAACTGAATGGGAGAGCAGCAATAGTGGATGACATTGACCTAGGTGCTCTCACCGAGGAAGAAGTCAAGTACTAGACAGCTTCCCCAAGCAAGCTGCTCTTGGGATGCTTGTCTGCACTGCTGGTACCTTATACCATCCTTGTCAATCATATCCCCAACTTTAACTGACATAAAAGCCTTGTTTAATTGAGTTCCTGCTAATTCTAGCTTGCCCAAGACAATATCAAGATTCTCTATATGCTCTTCTGCTCTGCTCCCAGTCACTAACTATATACATGGAAACACCCTTGATGCCCCTTGTAACAGGTTTTCCATGTACCTTTGAAAAATAGATGGACAGGTGATACTCAAAGGGTAACCTGTTGTACTGAAATAGCCCCTAATGCATATTCACAGAGACATATACGGTTTATAGTCAGCCTCTAACTCCAACTGTAGGTAAGCCTGTAGCATGACAAGTTTAGTGAACCACCTTCAATCATTCATAATGGTAAACAACTCCTACACTCTAGGTAAAGGATAAGTGTCTCCCTGAGAAACAGAGTTATTGGTAATCTTATAGTCTCCACAGATTATAACAGTGCCATTGCTTTTCGTTACAAGGACTATTGGCAGCCCAGCTACTTAAATGGACAGGTAAAATTATGCTTGTGCTTTCCAGTCTCTCAAGCTCTGTTTCAACTCTCTCCCTAATAGAGTAAGCTACTGACCTAGCTCTGAAAAGTTAGGCTTGATTTCTGGGTCTACATGTAGCTTCACCTTGGTTCCTTTCAGTGTACTAATCTCATTATTGAACAAGCTTGCATGCTTGTCTAGCAATGCCTGTAAGTGATTGCTACCCACCAGACTGTTGATTAGCCTAAAGTTTAATTTGAGTCCTGTAATGCAATCTCTACTCAGCAGGTTTGGTCCTTCCTCCTCAACCATGTGTTATTTAACACCACCTTTTTCTCAGCCAACTCCACAGTGACAAATGCTGATCCAAATAAGGTCACTTTTACCGAGGGTCCGCAACTTGGCATCAGTGCCTTGGATGTTTGAATATAAGTCCTCTTCCATATCCTCTCATACATTTCCTTAATTATGAGGGTGAGGGCAGCGTCAGTATCAAATTCCATTTCTACTGGCACTTGGTTAAAATATAAACGTCTACCATGAATGCCTTGTGTTGGCTACTCCATTGTAAATAAAGAATAAGACTGCTCACTGTCTTCGGAGTGACGTTGTATTTTGACTTCATATACATCATTCTCCAAATCAAGATGCACTTTCCTTTGCTTGCCTTGTGTCCCGTCTGTGCTGGCTTGTGTCCCGTCTGTGCTGTCTTGTGTCCCGTCTGTGCTGGCTTGTGTTCCGTCTGTGCTGGCTTGTGTCCCGTCTGTGCTGGCTTGTGTCCCGTGTGTGCTGGCTTGTGTTCCGTCTGTGCTGGCTTGTGTCCCGTCTGTGCTGGCTTGTGTCCCGTCTGTGCTGGCTGGTATTCCGTCTGTGCTGGCTTGTGTTCCGTCTGTGCTGGCTTGTGTCCCGTCTGTGCTGCTTGTGTCCCGTCTGTGCTGGCTTGTGTGCCGTCTGTGCTGGCTTGTGTGCCGTCTGTGCTGGCTTGTGTTCCGTCTGTGCTGGCTTGTGTTCCGTCTGTGCTGGCTTGTGTCCCGTCTGTGCTGGCTTGTGTCCCGTCTGTGCTGGCTTGTGTTCCGTCTGTGCTGGCTTGTGTCCCGTCTGTGCTGGCTTGTGTCCCGTCTGTGCTGCTTGTGTCCCGTCTGTGCTGGCTTGTGTGTCGTCTGTGTTGGCTTGTTCCTGCATGCTCTTGCAATATGTTCAAATTTGCAATCTGGAGCCCTATGTTCTCCTCCACACCTATAACATATGGTTTGTTTTGAGGAGTGTGTAGGTTTGTCTTTCCTGCCATGATCCTCCATGGAATATGGAGCTCATGCACCTCCATGGCTGAAGGTTGCCTCACACAGGTTGTCCTGATTGCTTGAGTGTCCTTTTCTGCTCACTCAATATCCAAAGCTAACTCGAGTGCCTTTTTAAAGGCAAGTCCTTTTTCAGTCAAAAACCACTGACTGCTATATTCCATCTTGGTTGACTCTGCAAACCAAACGATCATTAGCATTTCCTTCAGAGTGCCTTGAGTTGACAGTGCTCCGCTAAAGCGCGGAATGCTGCTAAGTATTTCGACAGATACTGTCCTGATGTCCTCATAAGACTATTACTGTTGCACGATGCAGGATGGAATAGGATCGTAGTGGTGTTTTACTGACCTGCACTATGTGAGTGTAGCTGGTAATTCAGCGCTGTCCACTAGTGTCCTAAAGTTGCCTCTCCACATGCCAAAAGGAGGATGGCTCACTTCTTCTGTTCAGTTACGACATACAAATAATGATGCAACCTATCGACGAGGTCCAGTTTCTCCATTTCATGGCTGAAGTCTGAGATGCATCTGTGGATGGAAGCCTTTCTCTCTTCTCACTGGAGGGTTAGTCCTCTTTGCCAGATGTATCTCTGTCGCCAGATGTACCATCTTAGCTAGTATACTGTACTAGTCTATGTTAGTACTAGTACTGCACGCAATGTAAAGTCAACTTGTTATTGAACTTACAATACATTACCACAAGCACTGAACTACTTGTCAAAGAAAACATCGTATTTTATAATGTACACTAAATAAGAGTGACATCATAGCAAATGATATTTCCACAACAATGTTAATAATAACAAATCATATAAATCTTTTCATTTATAATTATAGCTCTAACTTTCCTTCAGGACAATTTTCATTTATAATTATGTATCATTCCTTTTGGAAAATATTATAGCTGTAGCTTACATTAGACACAATCTTTTATTATATCTTTATTTAAAATTATCTGCATTTATACTCTAAATTCCTTTCAGGACAATCTTTTATATGTAATTATAGTTGTAACCATCCTTCTTTTACATCTTCATTTATAATTATAGGTCTATCTTTACTTCAGGGTAATCTTTTAAATCAAGGCAAAGAACTGGGGAGGTAATGCCAGTGATTACCTCCTTCAGCGTCTCTCAGTGGTAGTCAAGTGGGGGAATGCCTTGTCTATTTTGGGGTCGGTCGGGAGTTGAACGTGTTACCTTTTTAGTTATTTATTTATGTATTTATTATTATTTTGGTATTTTTGTAATGATAATTATATAACATATGTTAATTAGGTGTTATTTAGTAAAGTCAACCCCAAAGCAAAATAAGTCGACTACAGATATATTTCTGTACAGTATATATTTCTAGGCTAAACTATATTTAGTAAAATTATCCCCAAGGCAATAGAAGTCTATATATTTCTAAGCCTAATTATATTCTATATATCCCCAAGACATAAAAGGGTTTAGAGCTTGAGCAGTGCATCTACCACCACAATGATGAAATAGTTGTCACAATATATTTTTAGGTTTTCGGAGATTGAGGCATATTGTTGGGCCCTTAGTAGTGGGGAACCCAAGAGTATGCTGCCACCAGAGATTCCCTCTCCCTTCTAAGACTAGAGGTTTAGTTCTAGACGTTTAAGAGTTTTAATTCCAAGTTGTAATTTAGAAGAAAGTAGGAAATCTGCCCGCGCCAGCAAAGCTGCCCCTTTAAATAGGTTACAGCCTGCCAGTTTAGGAATGTACACTTACAAGGAACCAATGGGGTGATGAGATTTGGGGTGATGAGATTTGGGGTGTTGACATGACATCAACACAAGCACACACAAACATAACAGACAGAAATAATCATGAGATAATACCACTTAACATTAACCAATCCATTCGTCTATGGTTCACACTACATGTAGTTATATGTCCAGGGTTAGTATCCCTGTTAGGGCTCGGGCCTAACACATATTCCTCCATAATGATAAACCATTGATCAAAACCACATTTTAGAGTTTTATATCTCGAGACGTCTTCCTCTCATAATGAAGAAACAGAGGGTTTTTTGGCACGAGACATCTTCCACCAGATAATAATAAAATAAAGGTGAAAATCTGAGGCTTGTCTCCTGACTGCCATGGCAACCTGAATGTGGAGACATGGAGAGGTTCTGAGACTTGTATCCTGACTGCCATGGCAACCAGAATGTGGAGACATGGGGAGGTTCTGAGACTTGACTCCTGTAAAAAAAGTTTATTAACCACGAAATTGATTTGTACATCCTCCCTTTCCTCGTTCTGGCTACATGGTATGCTTTCTCCTCCTATAAGTCAGGGTGTGTTTTCCTCTAGAAGCTAAACAGGGGCTGTAAGGGTTCATTGTCTAAAGTTAGTCTCCCTATTCCATTTTCTTCTGACGACCCTTACCGATTCACTTTAAAGCGGGACCCAAAACACAATTAATTTTTTTTTAAGGGGGGACAGCTGCACTTAAATTTTTTTTTTAAACCTGTGGTTAAAACTTTAGAGCTCGGTAGATTCTGCAAACTTCATGGTATGGACTTGATATATAGCTCAAAAGATAGGTCTCTCTGGGTGCTCTCTTTTGATACTAAAATATGTTTCATAGGTATAACTATAGGCAAGTTACTAGACCCTAAAGCGGAGGGCCCTCAAAAACTTGCACCCGAAAACCGCCGGCCAAAACCATTCCGAGTTGCGAAGTGCCAAAAAATTAAAAATGGTACGAGAGGCTAGAGGAAGCTCTCGAGCATACAATGAGTATATTGAGTAGGCGTGAAAAATTTATTACCTGGTCAAGCACGCGGTTGGAAAATTGAAGGCGTTGACAAGGCGACGTTTTGTCAACGCCTTCAATTTTCCAACCGCGCGCTTGACCAGGTAATACATTTTTCACGCCTACTCAATATACTCATTGTATGCTCTAGAGCTTCCTCTAGCCACTCGTACCATTTTTAATTTTTTTGCACTTCGCAACTCAGAATCCAAATTTTTTTTTTTTTTTAATAGATACAAAAGCACAATTTCAAGTACATTTGGGGGGGGGGGAGGGAAGAGTTATATAGTTCCGTCCACCCAAGCAGAGCATATGGGGAGCCGACTTGTCCACAGAGTGGAATTTCCTCTCCATAGTGTAATGGAGAGGCGTTGGAACAAGTGGCGGGTTGTCTCTGCGGGTGGTGATCCTGAGCGCTGCCCAAGGAGACGACCAATTCTCGCAATGGTGTGGGCAGCCCCCTCACTCCAGCCTCCTAGTGTCTCCATAATGAGTGGGACGAAGACAACCCCGACAGACTGGCATGCCTCGTGGTGGGCAGTCATCTTCCTCTCCTCACCTACTTTCAGTGCGTGTCCTTGGTGTTCAGCTGCTCCAGTTACTGTGCGTGGTTGTAGTGTAGAGATGACCGAGACATCTAATGCTGCTGGTCGACCGTCGCACCAGTTTGGGAGTAAGATGTCTTCTGGGCGGCTCCTTGTTCCTGGAATCAGGGATGGGACTTCTTTCCTTGGGGCCAGAGCAGCTGACTGTGCTGCGGAGAAGATGGTATCTCTGAGGGCATCATGTCTGTGGATCCGCTCACCGTTTCCTCCACAGCCTACTTGGTGGTCACCAAGGGGGTCAGCCACTTTGTCCAGGGCACAGAAAGGGCACTTGTATTCAGTGTCCGCCATCCTGAGACCCAGCCAATAACTCAAACACAGTCTGAATTCCAAGTTGTGGAGGTGCAAGCCTAGGGCTCGCGATGGGACTACGTCCAGCCAGTCACCTGCATGGGGGATTGCTGAAGATAGAGCAAGGGCTCGGAAGCGGGTGTCAGGAGCAGACTCCAGGAGGGTATTGTAGGAGGCCTGGTCTATCTTGCAGGACAGTGGGCGTTGGCGGAGAGGAACCTCGATGTCATCCACAGTGGCCCACTCAGGCATCACCGCAGCCCTAGCCAAATTGGTGACAGTATCTGCGAGGTGTTTGGAGGTAGGAGTTGGACGGCCCATGATCCGGGCAATCAAGGCTCGTGACTGATCCAGGGAGCCAATGTAGGCAGCAGGGGCATGGAGAGATGCTGATCTTAGGCTGATGCCACCAAAGAAGCTTGGGAGAGATGCTTTTTGCCATGCCCAGTGTGTCAAGGGTCCTCCAACCAGATCCGACAGGGTCTCTCTCATAAGTTCATCAAAAGCTAAAATTGCTTGGTGAATGTGAGAAGGAAGGCAGGATCTGAGGGCGAAATTGAATTTGGGTAGGGAGAGACAGGAGCGGAGGAGGGTAGTCTCCATTTGCGAGTCCTCGAGGTCGCGTAGTTTGGACACGGAGGCCCTGATCTTCTCGACTCGCTTCTTAACTGTGGATTCGCAATACTCCATAGGGCCGATGGGAGCACCAAGGAGGCAGAAGCCAGATCTTGAGATGGGAATTTCAGGAGGAAGTGGGTTGACGGAAGCGTCTGCATCTCCAGGGATGAAGAGGAGGGATTTTGCCCTGTTTAGGAGCAGACCCCTGGTGGGACCTTCTTCTTCAATGATCCTCAAAGCCTTCAGCAGGTCGTCAGGAGAGCCACATAAGATCCCGTCATCCAAATACCACACATTGATACCCAAATTTGGTACCTCTCTCTTAATTTTCTCCACAATGGGATGAAGAGTTAGGGAAAAGAACAGGGGACCAAGTGGATCTCCTTGCTGTACTCCACACTTGCTAAGGATGGTGTTATTCCCAAAGTGGAGGAGTGGTTGGCTGCCATAGCAAGACTCCGCCCAGGCTGCCAGTGCCGGGATGTGTGCTCTCACCTCCTCAAACATGTACTCCCGGCTGACACTATTGAAGGCGTTAGAAAAATCCAACATTAGGGACCACCGGGAGTTGGGAGGGAGATTAGGATCTTCTAAGGTACGAGTGACCGAGTGCACAATAGCTTCACATCCCACTTTCACCCCAACCCTGACCTGTAAGGGTGTAAGGACACGGAGGGCCTCTGATTGAACCGCCCGGGACAGACACTTTGATGTGAGGCGACGGAGTACTTCACCAACCGCAATTGGACGGTGGCCACCTCCCTTCTTCCGGCAGGCAAGCAAGGTGGCACCACAGAGGTTGGTTGTAATCTCTGGGGGTGCCCTGCCCCCACACAGGTGTCTCACAGTTCCAGTGATTGCCTGAAGGGCCTTGTTGCCGCAGTCGGGAGAAGGGCAGAAAACTGCTTCCTTAAAGTGGTTAGCTCTGAAGTTAGAAGGGCCTGGGGCCGAGTCACCTGGGAAAGATCGTATGGCCTTCACGACGTCAATTTCACTGATATTGGGTGGAGGTGGGGCAGGTGAGGGAGGGGTGGGAGGAGGGGGAGATTGTGGGTGTTTAGCCACCATCTCCTCCAGGATCTCGGAAGAAGCTGGGGCAAGACCCTCAGAGGTTAGGGCCTGGATTGCCTTTCTGTACTGGCCGGCTTCAATTGCCCTTTTGGCTCGCCTGATATTGGAAATTCGTTGCGCGTCAGGGTGGGGCAAACTCTTAGGCTTTCTACGTGTACTGCAATGCCTTTCCTCAGCAGACATGAAGTCATCCCAGAGTCCAGAAATATCACCAGACCTCCACCTCCTAATACGGGCTCTTACAATCTTGAGGGTTTCCCGCCAATGTAAGCGGTTCCCGTTTATTGGGTTAGCCAAGATGCATTTAGGGAGCATAAAGGACTTACGCCAGTTGTCCAGGTTAGTAGGGTCCTTGTTGATGTCCGAGAAAACGGTGTGGACTAGCGCAGCCCAGGCGTCCCTGGCACCTTTTGGGACGTGATGAAGGGAGGGTGTTCGGGATGAGAAGATAGAAGACCATGGAGGGAGGGGGGAGGCAATAGTTCCGGGGAGTACAGGGGCTGGGGGAGTTGGTGTAGTACAACCAGGGGCTGGTGGAGGAGGTGGCTTTCTGGCAGATCGATCTGGGTGATTGGCTGGAGAGGAAGCAGGTAGAGTTGGTTGACATGCTGGAGAGGAAGCAGGTGGAATTGGATGACTAGCTTGCATAGAGGCAGCAGGAGCTGGGAGACTTGCCTGTGCTAAAGCAGATTGGGCAGAATGGTGAGCTCGTATGGAAGCAGGCGGAGCTGCGTGCACAGGGATAGAGGGTCCAGGCTGGTTAGCGATAATTGTAATGAGTTGTGAAGACACGGGAGCACGTGCATGCTCATTGAAACACAAACCATGGCTCCCTGGAAGACACTTCGTGCAAGCCCGGCCCGTCTTCACACAGGAACAATTACGGCACTTCCCCGTTCGGTTACAGCGACAGCAGTTCCTCCATCCTTTCTTTGAGGGCTGGATGACAGCGCCTGCCATGGTTTCATATGGTTTTGGCCGGCGGTTTTCGGGTGCAGGTTTTTGAGGGTCCTCCGCTTTAGGGTCTAGTAACTTGCCTATATTATACCTATGAAACATATTTTAGTATCAAAAGAGAGCACACAGAGAGACCTATCTTTTGAGCTATATATCAAGTCCATACCATGAAGTTTGCAGAATCTACTGAGCTCTAAAGTTGTAACCACAGGTAAAAAAATTAAAAAAATTAAAAAAGTGGTGTCGGCCCTCCTTAAATCCTCTCAGGGGTTGGCTTATGTATTCTACAGAATCAGACACTGCTGTAGATATGTGCAGTTCCTGGGAAAGGGGATAATGCTTAGTGCTAAGATGTACTACGCGCCAGTTACCCGCTTTTATGTGAGCGCAATTTTTCAACTGCACATGCGTAAACAAGTCTTTCCTAGGCAACCCAGCAGTCTAGTTCGCTTTTGGTATTGGCTAACGTTCTTTTAGTGTGTCAGCGTTTCTTTCATTTTGAGCCATTTTTGTTTTGTTTTTTCAACCTAGCTAGTCCGACGCTGTCACTAGCTAATTATTGGTCCAGAAAAGTGAACCAGTTGCGGAAAAGAGAATATGAACTCTACAATGCGGCAATGGCTGAACGGTGAGTCCCAGAGTGTGCGCTATTTAGTAAGCTAGCTAGTACTTGATGTGTACTAGTGTTTATTGTTGGTAAACCTGCTGTTTAATGTCCTCTTGCTGTTGGTTGTCCATTAGCACGTTTTGGTGTCCATTATTAGCACACTTGCGTGGTTAGGTGACATTAATGGCCTAGGAATTGTAATTATTGTTGAACTTTATTTCATTACAGGGAATTTCAGACAATTTGAGTTTGTGGCAAACTGACATTTTTTAACATTTCGGCTTTCTCTCAGCAAGTGCTTGGAAAATGTGGTCATTTGATGCTGTACAGTTTGAACCGTGATAACATTGAAGTTCACTACGGACCAGAAGTTGAAAATTGTCAACTGGTTGTTCATGGACATCTGCTATACAGCACCGACATGCTCACGAGTACAATGTGTAGTGGGTGCAGTGGGAGCAAGCTCCATGTCAACACAGTCACATATTGGGTCGTGAGATCCAATAGTTGACCGTGTTGCCATGGAGCGGGCTCATACTGCAAACTCCACACATTGTCATCACGGGCATGTCTTGTTGTGTAGGCCTTGCCGTCCTACCAAAATTGACAATTTTCAACTTTTGGGTGCTAGTGAACTTCATGTTCTCACACTTTGTTCAGACTGAGCAGCATCAAATCTCCACATCTTCCTGAAATTTAAAATGCAGACGTTGAAAATGTCAGTTTGACTGTGAACTCTAATTGTGACATTTCTCTCTTTATCTATTATCATTAAAAATTATATTTTATTATATTATTTATTAAAAATATCTTTTATCTTTTATTACCATAATAATTTTTATTAGTATGTTTTTATATTATTTTTATATTAATTATGTTTTTATATTAATTATTATTTATTTATTATTTATTATTAATATTAATTAAAATATTATTTTATTATTGTTGCTTTATTTTTTGTTTTGTTATATTATTATTTAATTATTATATATTTTTAATCGTTATATTTTATGTAAAAAACTCATATTATTATTTTATATTTAAATGTTATTCTAAACAGGTGTAGGGTATATAGGTTGTCCAGTTCATGAAAAGCTAATTTAATGATCTCTCCTGTGGCTTTTCTCTTTGAATTGAAACTGAAAGGGGAAAACTTGTTCAATTTACAGCCTAGAAAAAGGTGTGGTCATTTGACTCACAGTTCTTGGCAGTTCAGAAAGATGAACATTTCTAAGGGAAAGATGGTCTGAAATTTAGCTTCTCATGAGCTGGACACCACACATCATCTTTTCTTACTTAAAATATAATTATATTATTTAGCATGACAGCCTCCCTTTAATACACTTTATTTTAGATGAACATTATTAGCATTTGCTGTTGGGAAAAAATGGTATCATTAAAAAAAAAGTGATGTGCACATGACAACATGAGTAGCATTGTGATGAAGACAAGGGGAACAGAGGTTAGTGATGGTGGAATATGCAGCACATAGTTATAAGTGTTAGGAGTGAGATTCAGTTTACAGATGAGAAATACTCCTCAGGTGGAGATGCATCAGTTATATAACTATATGAGGACACTTCAGTTGAGCTCTTAGAGCAGCACCAGCTTCAGCACTAATATTATTATACTGTAGGTGTAGTGTGTGTAGCTTATGGCATGACTTTAGTGCAGCAGCTAGAGCAGCTGTACCAACATCACTAATATTATTACTATCTAGGTATAGTATGTGTAGCTCATGGCATGACTTTAGTGCAGCAGCTAGAGCTATTGTACCATCATCACTAATCTCGTTGCCATAGAAACGAAATGCTTTTATAAAGTTTAGTTTGTTGTGGCTAATTTTTTCCAGTAGTGCTCTAATGTGCTCATCATGTAAGTGACAGTAAGACATATCTAGATCTGTAACAAGGTGAGAAGTAGTTGAGATGACATAGCACACAGCAGTCATGTCAGCCAGTGTGAGAGTGCAGGCCATATAGCTAAGACTTTCCTCGACAATGCTATCACAGACAACTTGTTCTTGTGACTCAAATGCACACTGTGCTGCATACAAGTTACGTGTAGCTTGTCCTGACTTCATGTGTGCAGAGCGAATGATGTGTTGTATTTGAGCAACTTTATTTTCAAACTTTGCTATTCCAAAGTAAAACTTCCAAACCATCTGCATCTGTGGCTCTCCTGCGTATAACTTGATCATCTTAATTTGTTCTTCTTCTTTAAGTTCAGATAAGTAGAGAGCTGCTAGAAACTCTTGGAAGGTGAGGTGGAGAAATGTATATGTATTATCAAGTCGTTGTAGATAAGCAGTCTTGTCAACAGTAACCAAGCCTAGGGTAGGCGCATCATTGCAGCCAGTACCTAGGGGAAGTTGTACTTGGGTGTCTCTCTGGCAAACTGATTGTCGGGAGTGAGCAGTCATGTCGAGGGCCAGTTCACAGATCTTGTTGAAGTATCCTCTGTCATTTCCGCGTAAATCATCTAGTGAATCAAGTTGTGCATTTTCATTTATACGTCTTAGATTACGCAAGACAATATATTGGGTGAAGTGCTCGTAGATTTTCGTCTCAGTTTGTGGAATGTTGCCTCTCTCCCATTCATATAGGAAGCATATCATTGCAACATTTATTGGCAAGTAGCACATGTGCAATAGGTTGGGATGGGAATTTAGATATGCCTTCAGTTGAGCAGGTGAGATACTGGACGTGTCAGTAGTGAAGGGATACGTGTCGATGTAGTCAAGGATTTGCTGGTGACTAAATCCAAGCACTTCGATGCGTCTGGTCACGTGTTGTTTGCACCTTAGTTTGTCAGTGGCAACTGGGCGTGAGGTCACTATGACCATGGCCGCAGGAAGGTACTTCCGATTTAGTATTTGATGGATTACGGACTTGGTTTCGTCCTGAGGATGGAACTCGTCCAAGCCGTCTAGTATAAAGCACGTGCCCTTGCCATTAGATTGCTTAATGTCTCTGACAACCTTTTCACACTCTTCTCTGTCATGATAGAGAAGGTCAAGAAGATCTGACAAGTCTTGAGTCTTTCTGTTGGCTAACTGTCGGAGTGGAATATGGAGGACCAGCTTTGCACTCGTCAGTACCTCCCCACCTGTGGCCCAGTCTCGACTGACCTTATGCACTAATGTAGTCTTCCCACTACCAGGCCGACCTTCTACCAGCACCAATGATCCACTCTTATACTCACCAAACACTGTATCATACTCAACCTTCTCCTTCGTCTCCAAGATGTCATCTGCATCTCCCCTCACTGAGTATTGGTAAGCATGAGTAATCTCCTTCTTCTTTTTGATGAGCACGAGGTTGATGAAGGTGCTATTCACTTTGGGCGGCCACGAGTCTTCAGGGACATCTGCATCCTGTGCATATGATGTGATGAGATGCTCCTTTTCTGGAGGGAAGATCACAGTCAAGGTAACTGCTTCACTAATAAGGACTTCCTCATTGCCTTTGGCTATGTGGCAGGTATACTTCCCTTGAGCTGATTGCGTGGCTTGGCGGATGAGGAGTATGGGTGTGTGTGAACCAGAGTAACGAGGGCCGTCAGTTAAGGCCTGCCCCTCCTTCATCCACAGGTAACTTGCTCCCTCATCATCAGTGACTTGGACAGCCATGAGTGTTGACTTGCCATCAGGTACTTTAGTGTGATGTGATTGGTTGGTTATCTTGAGGCGGATGGCTAAGCCTGGTGTCCTCTCTGCCACTATTATTGGCACAGGTGACTTGGCCTTCCAGAATTTTTCTTCCAAGCAATAGGCCACATTAGCTGCACCAACTGTATCACCAGCTAGTTTCTCCTTAAGTCCCTTCAGAGTGGCAGCTCTTGGGCAGTTTCCCTTCACCCATTTACAGAGAAGCTTGTGCAGCCTCAGAGTGTTGTTAACTCCAGCTCTGCAATCCTCTAGGATAGCTTCAGTGAAACCTAGTGCTATACCCAAGAGTTCCCATTTGTGGGTTACCTCGGCGAGGATCTTCATCAAATATGTGACATCGTCTTCTAGAAAAGACCAGTCACCTCCCACCGCCTGGCTGCTCGGTGTCTCTGGACCCGCCCCTTTCTCAGGCATGGACCACTCCTCGCTGAGACACCTAGCCAGCTCCTCCACAGACCCACTACACCCCTCCAGGACCTCAAGTAACCCATGGAAGATGGCACCATTACATCGCACTGCCTCATACACATGGTGCACTAAGTATCTCACTCTTAGCTTGGGCTTCAAGATGGCCTGGTCCAGTTCAGCAAATAGATCAGTCACCTCTGGAGAGATGACCTTCGAGTCACGTAACTCCTCAGATAGTGTGATGAGGTCAATGGAAGACAGGCGAGACAACACATCCTTCTTGTGGACCTGCAGTAGCTTGTGCTCTTTGTTTTGCAGAGCCTGTGAGTCTTCTTGAACTGAAGAAGACATCTTCAAAGAGAGGGAGAGAGGAGGAGGGAGGATAAAATCAGGGAGATGATGTAGACCCCTTTAATAATAGATAACACAACAACACTCACTGTAGGCTCCTTTAATAATAGATAACACAACAACACTCACTGTAGACTCCTTTAATAATAGATAACACAACAACACTCACTGTAGGCTCCTTTAATAATAGATAACACAACAACACTCACTGTAGACTCCTTTAATAATAGATAACACAACAACACTCACTGTAGGCTCCTTTAATAATAGATAACACAACAACACTCACTGTAGACTCCTTTAATAATAGATAACACAACAACACTCACTGTAGACTCCTTTAATAATAGATAACACAAAAAACACTCGCTGTAGACTCCTTTAATAATAGATAACACAACAACACTCACTGTAGACTCCTTTAATAATAGATAACACAACAACACTCACTGTAGGCTCCTTTAATAATAGATAACACAACAACACTCACTGTAGACTCCTTTAATAATAGATAACACAACAACACTCACTGTAGGCCCCTTTAATAATAGATAACACAACAACACTCACTGTAGACTCCTTTAATAATAGATAACACAACAACACTCACTGTAGGCTCCTTTAATACAACAACACTCACTGTAGGCTCCTTTAATAATAGATAACACAACAACACTCACTGTAGACTCCTTTAATAATAGATAACACAACAACACTTACTGTAGACTCCTTTAATAATAGATAACACAACACTCACTGTAGACTACTTTAATAATAGATAACACAACAACACTCACTGTAGGCTCCTTTAATAATAGATAACACAACAACACTCACTGTAGACTCCTTTAATAATAGATAACACATCAACACTCACTGTGGGCTCCTTTAATAATAGATAACACAACAACACTCACTGTAGACTCCTTTAATAATAGATAACACAACAACACTCACTGTAGACTCATTTAATAATAGATAACACAACAACACTCACTGTAGACTCCTTTAATAATAGATAACACAACAACACTCACTGTAGACTCCTTTAATAATAGATAATACAACAACACTCACTGTAGACTCCTTTAATAATAGATAACACAACAACACTCACTGTAGACTCCTTTAATAATAGATAACACAACAACACTCACTGTAGACTCCTTTAATAATAGATAACACAACAACACTCACTGTAGACTCCTTTAATAATAGATAACACAACAACACTCACTGTAGGCTCCTTTAATAATAGATAACACAACAACACTCACTGTAGACTCCTTTAATAATAGATAACACAACAACACTCACTGTAGGCTCCTTTAATAATAGATAACACAACAACACTCACTGTCGACTCCTTTAATAATAGATAACACAACAACACTCACTGTAGACTCCTTTAATAATAGATAACACAACAACACTCACTGTAGACTGCTTTAATAATAGATAACACAACAACACTCACTGTAGACTCCTTTAATAATAGATAACACAACAACACTCACTGTAGACTCCTTTAATAATAGATAACACAACAACACTCGCTGTAGACTCCTTTAATAATAGATAACACAACAACACTCACTGTAGGCTCCTTTAATAATAGATAACACAACAACACTCACTGTAGACTCCTTTAATAATAGATAACACAACAACACTCACTGTAGGCTCCTTTAATAATAGATAACACAACAACACTCACTGTAGGCTCCTTTAATAATAGATAACACAACAACACTCACTGTAGACTCCTTTAATAATAGATAACACAACAACACTCACTGTAGACTCCTTTAATAATAGATAACACAACAACACTCACTGTAGGCTCCTTTAATAATAGATAACACAACAACACTCACTGTCGACTCCTTTAATAATAGATAACACAACAACACTCACTGTAGACTCCTTTAATAATAGATAACACAACAACACTCACTGTAGACTGCTTTAATAATAGATAACACAACAACACTCACTGTAGACTCCTTTAATAATAGATAACACAACAACACTCACTGTAGACTCCTTTAATAATAGATAACACAACAACACTCGCTGTAGACTCCTTTAATAATAGATAACACAACAACACTCACTGTAGGCTCCTTTAATAATAGATAACACAACAACACTCACTGTAGACTCCTTTAATAATAGATAACACAACAACACTCACTGTAGGCTCCTTTAATAATAGATAACACAACAACACTCACTGTAGGCTCCTTTAATAATAGATAACACAACAACACTCACTGTAGACTCCTTTAATAATAGATAACACAACAACACTCACTGTAGGCTCCTTTAATAATAGATAACACAACAACACTCACTGTAGACTCCTTTAATAATAGATAACACAACAACACTCACTGTAGACTCCTTTAATAATTGATAACACAACAACACTCACTGTAGACTCCTTTAATAATAGATAACACAACAACACTCGCTGTAGACTCCTTTAATAATAGATAATACAACAACACTCACTGTAGGCTCCTTTAATAATAGATAACACAACAACACTCAATGTAGACTCCTTTAATAATAGATAACACAACACCACTCACTGTAGACTCCTTTAATAATAGATAACACAACAACACTCACTGTAGGCTCCTTTAATAATAGATAACACAACAACACTCATTGTATACTCCTTTAATAATAGATAACACAACAACACTCACTGTAGGCCCTTTAATAATAGATAACACAACAACACTCACTGTAGACTCCTTTAGTAATAGATAACACAACAACACTCACTGTAGGCTCCTTTAATAATAGATAACACAACAACACTCACTGTAGACTCCTTTAATAATAGATAACACAACAACACTCACTGTAGACTCCTTTAATAATAGATAACACAACAACACTCACTGTAGGACTCCTTTAATAATAGATAACACAACAACACTCGCTGTAGGCTCCTTTAATAATAGATAACACAACAACACTCACTGTAGACTCCTTTAATAATAGATAACACAACAACACTCACTGTAGACTCCTTTAATAATAGATAACACAACAACACTCACTGTAGACTCCTTTAATAATAGATAACACAACAACACTCACTGTAGGCTCCTTTAATAATAGATAACACAACAACACTCATTGTAGACTCCTTTAATAATAGATAACACAACAACACTCACTGTAGGCCCTTTAATAATAGATAACACAACAACACTCACTGTAGACTCCTTTAGTAATAGATAACACAACAACACTCACTGTAGGCTCCTTTAATAATAGATAACACAACAACACTCACTGTAGACTCCTTTAATAATAGATAACACAACAACACTCACTGTAGACTCCTTTAATAATAGATAACACAACAACACTCACTGTAGGCTCCTTTAATAATAGATAACACAACAACACTCACTGTAGACTCCTTTAATAATAGATAACACAACAACACTCACTGTAGGCTCCATTAATAATAGATAACACAACAACACTCACTGTAGACTCCTTTAATAATAGATAACACAACAACACTCACTGTAGACTCCTTTAATAATAGATAACACAACAACACTCACTGTAGACTCCTTTAATAATAGATAACACAACAACACTCACTGTAGGCTCCTTTAATAATAGATAACACAACAACACTCACTGTAGACTCCTTTAGTAATAGATAACACAACAACACTCACTGTAGGCTCCTTTAATAATAGATAACACAACAACACTCACTGTAGACTCCTTTAATAATAGATAACACAACAACACTCACTGTAGACTCCTTTAATAATAGATAACACAACAACACTCACTGTAGGCTCCTTTAATAATAGACAACACAACAACACTCACTGTAGAATCCTTTAATAATAGATAACACAACAACACTCACTGTAGGCTCCTTTAATAATAGATAACACAACAACACTCACTGTAGACTCCTTTAATAATAGATAACACAACAACACTCACTGTAGACTCCTTTAATAATAGATAACACAACAACACTCACTGTAGACTCCTTTAATAATAGATAACACAACAACACTCACTGTAGGCTCCTTTAATAATAGATAACACAACAACACTCACTGTAGACTCCTTTAATAATAGATAACACAACAACACTCACTGTAGGCTCCTTTAATAATAGATAACACAACAACACTCACTGTAGACTCCTTTAATAATAGATAACACAACAACACTCACTGTAGGCTCCTTTAATAATAGATAACACAACAACACTCACTGTAGACTCCTTTAGTAATAGATAACACAACAACACTCACTGTAGGCTCCTTTAATAATAGATAACACAACAACACTCACTGTAGACTCCTTTAATAATAGATAACACAACAACACTCACTGTAGACTCCTTTAATAATAGATAACACAACAACACTCACTGTAGGCTCCTTTAATAATAGATAACACAACAACACTCACTGTAGACTCCTTTAATAATAGATAACACAACAACACTCACTGTAGGCTCCTTTAATAATAGATAACACAACAACACTCACTGTAGACTCCTTTAATAATAGATAACACAACAACACTCACTGTAGGCTCCTTTAATAATAGATAACACAACAACACTCACTGTAGACTCCTTTAATAATAGATAACACAACAACACTCACTGTAGACTCCTTTAATAATATATAACACAACAACACTCACTGTAGACTCCTTTAATAATAGATAACACAACAACACTCACTGTAGGCTCCTTTAATAATATATAACACAACAACACTCACTGTAGGCTCCTTTAATAATAGATAACACAACAACACTCACTGTAGACTCCTTTAATAATAGATAACACAACAACACTCACTGTAGGCTCCTTTAATAATAGATAACACAACAACACTCACTGTAGACTCCTTTAATAATAGATAACACAACAACACTCACTGTAGGCTCCTTTAATAATATATAACACAACAACACTCACTGTAGGCTCCTTTAATAATAGATAACACAACAACACTCGCTGTAGGCTCCTTTAATAATAGATAACACAACAACACTCACTGTAGACTCCTTTAATAATAGATAACACAACAACACTCACTGTAGGCTCCTTTAATAATAGATAACACAACAACACTCACTGTAGACTCCTTTAATAATAGATAACACAACAACACTCACTGTAACTCCTTTAATAATAGATAACACAACAACACTCACTGTAGACTCCTTTAATAATAGATAACACAACAACACTCACTGTAGACTCCTTTAATAATAGATAACACAACAACACTCACTGTAGACTCCTTTAATAATAGATAACACAACAACACTCACTGTAGGCTCCTTTAATAATAGATAACACAACAACACTCACTGTAGACTCCTTTAATAATAGATAACACAACAACACTCACTGTAGACTCCTTTAATAATAGATAACACAACAACACTCGCTGTAGACTCGTTTAATAATAGATAACACAACAACACTCACTGTAGGCTCCTTTAATAATAGATAACACAACAACACTCACTGTAGACTCCTTTAATAATAGATAACACAACAACACTCACTGTAGGCTCCTTTAATAATAGATAACACAACAACACTCACTGTAGGCTCCTTTAATAATAGATAACACAACAACACTCACTGTAGACTCCTTTAATAATAGATAACACAACAACACTCACTGTAGGCTCCATTAATAATAGATAACACAACAACACTCACTGTAGACTCCTTTAATAATAGATAACACAACAACACTCACTGTAGACTCCTTTAATAATAGATAACACAACAACACTCACTGTAGACTCCTTTAATAATAGATAACACAACAACACTCACTGTAGGCTCCTTTAATAATAGATAACACAACAACACTCACTGTAGACTCCTTTAGTAATAGATAACACAACAACACTCACTGTAGGCTCCTTTAATAATAGATAACACAACAACACTCACTGTAGACTCCTTTAATAATAGATAACACAACAACACTCACTGTAGACTCCTTTAATAATAGATAACACAACAACACTCACTGTAGGCTCCTTTAATAATAGACAACACAACAACACTCACTGTAGAATCCTTTAATAATAGATAACACAACAACACTCACTGTAGGCTCCTTTAATAATAGATAACACAACAACACTCACTGTAGACTCCTTTAATAATAGATAACACAACAACACTCACTGTAGACTCCTTTAATAATAGATAACACAACAACACTCACTGTAGACTCCTTTAATAATAGATAACACAACAACACTCACTGTAGGCTCCTTTAATAATAGATAACACAACAACACTCACTGTAGACTCCTTTAATAATAGATAACACAACAACACTCACTGTAACTCCTTTAATAATAGATAACACAACAACACTCACTGTAGACTCCTTTAATAATAGATAACACAACAACACTCACTGTAGACTCCTTTAATAATAGATAACACAACAACACTCACTGTAGACTCCTTTAATAATAGATAACACAACAACACTCACTGTAGGCTCCTTTAATAATAGATAACACAACAACACTCACTGTAGACTCCTTTAATAATAGATAACACAACAACACTCACTGTAGACTCCTTTAATAATAGATAACACAACAACACTCGCTGTAGACTCGTTTAATAATAGATAACACAACAACACTCACTGTAGGCTCCTTTAATAATAGATAACACAACAACACTCACTGTAGACTCCTTTAATAATAGATAACACAACAACACTCACTGTAGGCTCCTTTAATAATAGATAACACAACAACACTCACTGTAGGCTCCTTTAATAATAGATAACACAACAACACTCACTGTAGACTCCTTTAATAATAGATAACACAACAACACTCACTGTAGGCTCCATTAATAATAGATAACACAACAACACTCACTGTAGACTCCTTTAATAATAGATAACACAACAACACTCACTGTAGACTCCTTTAATAATAGATAACACAACAACACTCACTGTAGACTCCTTTAATAATAGATAACACAACAACACTCACTGTAGGCTCCTTTAATAATAGATAACACAACAACACTCACTGTAGACTCCTTTAGTAATAGATAACACAACAACACTCACTGTAGGCTCCTTTAATAATAGATAACACAACAACACTCACTGTAGACTCCTTTAATAATAGATAACACAACAACACTCACTGTAGACTCCTTTAATAATAGATAACACAACAACACTCACTGTAGGCTCCTTTAATAATAGACAACACAACAACACTCACTGTAGAATCCTTTAATAATAGATAACACAACAACACTCACTGTAGGCTCCTTTAATAATAGATAACACAACAACACTCACTGTAGACTCCTTTAATAATAGATAACACAACAACACTCACTGTAGACTCCTTTAATAATAGATAACACAACAACACTCACTGTAGACTCCTTTAATAATAGATAACACAACAACACTCACTGTAGGCTCCTTTAATAATAGATAACACAACAACACTCACTGTAGACTCCTTTAATAATAGATAACACAACAACACTCACTGTAGGCTCCTTTAATAATAGATAACACAACAACACTCACTGTAGACTCCTTTAATAATAGATAACACAACAACACTCACTGTAGGCTCCTTTAATAATAGATAACACAACAACACTCACTGTAGACTCCTTTAGTAATAGATAACACAACAACACTCACTGTAGGCTCCTTTAATAATAGATAACACAACAACACTCACTGTAGACTCCTTTAATAATAGATAACACAACAACACTCACTGTAGACTCCTTTAATAATAGATAACACAACAACACTCACTGTAGGCTCCTTTAATAATAGATAACACAACAACACTCACTGTAGACTCCTTTAATAATAGATAACACAACAACACTCACTGTAGGCTCCTTTAATAATAGATAACACAACAACACTCACTGTAGACTCCTTTAATAATAGATAACACAACAACACTCACTGTAGGCTCCTTTAATAATAGATAACACAACAACACTCACTGTAGACTCCTTTAATAATAGATAACACAACAACACTCACTGTAGACTCCTTTAATAATATATAACACAACAACACTCACTGTAGACTCCTTTAATAATAGATAACACAACAACACTCACTGTAGGCTCCTTTAATAATATATAACACAACAACACTCACTGTAGGCTCCTTTAATAATAGATAACACAACAACACTCACTGTAGACTCCTTTAATAATAGATAACACAACAACACTCACTGTAGGCTCCTTTAATAATAGATAACACAACAACACTCACTGTAGACTCCTTTAATAATAGATAACACAACAACACTCACTGTAGGCTCCTTTAATAATATATAACACAACAACACTCACTGTAGGCTCCTTTAATAATAGATAACACAACAACACTCGCTGTAGGCTCCTTTAATAATAGATAACACAACAACACTCACTGTAGACTCCTTTAATAATAGATAACACAACAACACTCACTGTAGGCTCCTTTAATAATAGATAACACAACAACACTCACTGTAGACTCCTTTAATAATAGATAACACAACAACACTCACTGTAACTCCTTTAATAATAGATAACACAACAACACTCACTGTAGACTCCTTTAATAATAGATAACACAACAACACTCACTGTAGACTCCTTTAATAATAGATAACACAACAACACTCACTGTAGACTCCTTTAATAATAGATAACACAACAACACTCACTGTAGGCTCCTTTAATAATAGATAACACAACAACACTCACTGTAGACTCCTTTAATAATAGATAACACAACAACACTCACTGTAGACTCCTTTAATAATAGATAACACAACAACACTCGCTGTAGACTCGTTTAATAATAGATAACACAACAACACTCACTGTAGGCTCCTTTAATAATAGATAACACAACAACACTCACTGTAGACTCCTTTAATAATAGATAACACAACAACACTCACTGTAGGCTCCTTTAATAATAGATAACACAACAACACTCACTGTAGGCTCCTTTAATAATAGATAACACAACAACACTCACTGTAGACTCCTTTAATAATAGATAACACAACAACACTCACTGTAGGCTCCTTTAATAATAGATAACACAACAACACTCACTGTAGACTCCTTTAATAATAGATAACACAACAACACTCACTGTAGACTCCTTTAATAATTGATAACACAACAACACTCACTGTAGACTCCTTTAATAATAGATAACACAACAACACTCGCTGTAGACTCCTTTAATAATAGATAACACAACAACACTCACTGTAGGCTCCTTTAATAATAGATAACACAACAACACTCAATGTAGACTCCTTTAATAATAGATAACACAACAACACTCACTGTAGGCTCCTTTAATAATAGATACCACAACAACACTCACTGTAGGCTCCTTTAATAATAGATAACACAACAACACTCACTGTAGACTCCTTTAATAATAGATAACACAACAACACTCACTGTAGGCTCCTTTAATAATAGATAACACAACAACACTCACTGTAGACTCCTTTAATAATAGATAACACAACAACACTCACTGTAGGCTCCTTTAATAATAGATAACACAACAACACTCACTGTAGGCTCCTTTAATAATAGATAACACAACAACACTCACTGTAGACTCCTTTAATAATAGATAACACAACAACACTCACTGTAGACTCCTTTAATAATAGATAACACAACAACACTCACTGTAGACTCCTTTAATAATAGATAACACAACACTCACTGTAGACTCCTTTAATAATAGATAACACAACACACTCACTGTAGACTCCTTTAATAATAGATAACACAACAACACTCACTGTAGGCTCCTTTAATAATAGATAACACAACAACACTCACTGTAGACTCCATTAATAATATATAACACAACAACACTCACTGTAGACTCCTTTAATAATAGATAACACAACAACACTCACTGTAGACTCCTTTAATAATAGATAACACAACAACACTCACTGTAGACTCCTTTAATAATAGATAACACAACAACACTCACTGTAGACTCCTTTAATAATAGATAACACAACAACACTCACTGTAGACTCCTTTAATAATAGATAACACAACAACACTCACTGTAGACTCCTTTAATAATAGATAACACAACAATACTCACTGTAGGCTCCTTTAATAATAGATAACACAACAACACTAACTGTAGGCTCCTTTAATAATAGATAACACAACAACACTCACTGTACACTCCTTTAATAATAGATAACACAACAACACTCACTGTAGACTCCTTTAATAATAGATAACACAACAACACTCACTGTAGACTCCTTTAATAATAGATAACACAACAACACTCACTGTAGGCTCCTTTAATAATAGATAACACAACAACACTCACTGTAGGCTCCTTTAATAATAGATAACACAACAACACTCAATGTAGGCTCCTTTAATAATAGATAACACAACAAGACCCAATCACTTTTGCTAGTAAAGGTTCCTTAGATAACTTCAGAGTTCTCCCACTGCAGGTGAGAGTACAGAGCTGGGTAGTGGCAATGAGCTGCTAGATCACAGAGTTTGAGAGCTAGTAGATGAGCAAACATTCAGACCTCAGGGCTACAGGCGTGGCCCTTTATACTTGAGCTAGGACTACTCACTTCCTGTCTAGCACTAATTAGAGCCTTGTGGTGTGCTCCCTCCCTCCCCACATATTTGGCCGCCCACAAAACTACTTGAACGAGTGTGTAGGAGCTCTAAATATGACTCACCCTTAAAACATCATCAGTGTGTGTATGTGTGTGAGTGTGTGCCATAGTTCATGCTGGGTTTAGCCGAGGTGGGGAGGGAAATATTTGGTGTGTCAGATGTTGGGGGAAGCCGTTGCCCATAGATTTTGTGTGGGTGGAGGTCACACCAGGTGTGAGGTGTGCTCCGGGGGACTTGGACATGTGGGTGTGTGCAGTATTTAGTCATCATGTTACCCCCACATGCTTGGACCTAGGCACAGCATGTAAATAGTATAGAAGGGACCAGTAATAAGTGACACTTCCTTTGTGAAGAACTCTGGCAACCTAGTTAGCGTGCGTGGGGATTTCTGTCAGGATAGCATCTCTCCCTCCTCACTCTTGTATGACACACTCTGTGTGGAGGTGTGTGGGGTGTGTGCATGTGGTGAGGTGTGTGTGTACGTATGTGAGAGGTTAAAGTTCTTCCTACTGTAGAGGTGTGTCCACACTTCACAGACAATCCTTTAGTCCTCGCTGGGACTCTCTATCACTCTCTATCATGGCCCTGCACCTTTGACCTCTGAACCAGAGCAGTTCAGAGGTCAGAGGTGCTGCTCTGTGAGATGACCTCTGTTCAGAGCTGACTGGCACAGCTGGGGGAGGGGCAGACCAAGGGGGCGTGTTTGTAGTTGTTGCTGGTGCAATTTCCTCACGACTACCAAAAGTGCTGCACATTTACAATGTGAGGAAGAACTTCCTGTGGGAGTTTATAGTTTCCATGGCAACATTTCAGCAGTTGAGGAACATCTACTAATCTGCACTCTACCCATCACCTCCTCCACACACACACACACACACACACACACACACAGAGTGCTGGAGGAGCTGGCTCAAGTCAGGACACTGATGTCAGATGTCTTGCTACTACATGCATAGGTGTGTCCTGTGAGGATCTTGAGAGACTCCTCCCTCTCCTTCCTGGCCGCCTTTGTCCCTGTGGCCCTGGCTCTTGAAGTGAGTGTTGATGTTGCAAGAATACCAACTCTATGTGATGGTGGACATGAGGCTTTTCTGATTGTGCACCAACTCTCTGGGGCTGGTTTTTCTGATTGTGCACCAACTCTCTGGGGCTGGCTTTTCTGATTGTGCACCAACTCTCTGGGGCTGGCTTTTCTAATTGTGGGCACCAACTCTCTGGGGCTGGCTTTTCTAATTGCGGGCACCAACTCTCTGGGGCTGGCTTTTCTAATTGTGGGCGCCAACTCTCTGGGACTGGCTTTTCTAATTGTGTGCACCAACTCTCTGTGTCTGGCTTTTCTAATTGTGTGCACTAACTCTCTGGGGCTGGCTTTTCTAATTGCGGGCACTAACTCTCTGGGGCTGGCTTTTCTAATTGCGGGCATTAACTCTCTGGGGCTGGCTTTTCTAATTGTGGACACCAACTCTCTGGGACTGGCTTTTCTAATTGCGGGCACTAACTCTATGGGGTTGGCTTTTCTAATTGCGGGCACCAACTCTCTGGGGCTGGCTTTTCTAATTGTGGGCACCAACTCTCGGGGGCTGGCTTTTCTAATTGTGGGCACCAACTCTCTGGGGCTTGCTTTTCTAATTGTGCGCACCAACTCTCGGGGGCTGGCTTTTCTAATTGTGGGCTTTTCTAATTGCGGGCACCAACTCTCTAGGGCTGGCTTTTCTAATTGTGGGCACCAACTCTCTGGGGCTGGCTTTTCTAATTGTAGGCATCAACTTTCTTGGGCTGGCTTTTCTAATTGCGGGCACCAACTCTCTTGGGCTGGCTTTTCTAATTGTGGGCACCAACTCTCTGGGGCTGGCTTTTCTAATTGTGGGCACCAACTCTCTGGGGCTGGCTTTTCTAATTGCGGGCACCAACTCTCTGGGGCTGGCTTTTCTAATTGTGGGCACCAACTCTCTGGGGCTGGCTTTTCTAATTGACTCTCTGGGGCTGGCTTTTCTAATTGCGGGCACCAACTCTCTGGGGCTGGCTTTTCTAATTGTGGGCAGCAACTCTCTGTGGCTGGCTTTTCTAATTGTGGGCGCCAACTCTCTGGGACTGGCTTTTCTAATTGTGTGCACCAACTCTCTGGGGCTGGCTTTTCTAATTGTGGGCACCAACTCTCTGGGTCTGGCTTTTCTAATTGTGGGCACCAACTCTCTGGGGCTGGCTTTTCTAATTGTGGACACCAACTCTCTGGGGCTGGCTTTTCTAATTGTGGGCACCAACTCCCTGAGAGCCGTCTTTTCTAATTGTGGGCAACAACTCACTGGGGTTGGCTTTTCTAATTGTGGGCACCATCACTGGGAACGGATTTTCTAATTGCGGGCATCAACTCTCTGGGAACGGCTATTCTAATTGTGGGCACCAACTTTCTGGGAACGGCTTTTTTATTGTGGGCATCAACTCTCTGGGGCAGGCTTTTCTAATTGTGGGCACCAACTTTCTGGGAACTGCTTTTCTAATTGTGGGCACCAACTCTCTGGGGCTGGCTTTTCTAATTGTGGGCACCAACTCTCTGGGGCAGGCTTTTCTAATTGTGGCCACCAACTCTCTGGGGCTGGCTTTTCTAATTGTGGGCGCCAACTCTCTGGGACTGGCTTTTCTAATTGTGGGAACCAACTCTCTGGGTCTGGCTTTTCTAATTGCGGGCAGCAACTCTCTGGAGCTGGCTTTTCTAATTGTGGGCACCAACTCTCTGGGGCTGGCTTTTCTAATTGACTCTCTGGGGCTGGCTTTTCTAATTGAGGGCCTAACTCTCTGGGGCTGGTTTTTCTAATTGTGGGCACCAACTCTCTGGGGCTGGCTTTTCTAATTGACTCTCTGGGGCTGTCTTTTATAATTGAGGGCCTAACTCTCTGGGGCTGGCTTTTCTAATTGCGGGCACCAACTCTCTGGGGCTGGCTTTTCTAATTGTGGGCATCAACTCTCTGGGGCTGGCTTTTCTAATTGTGGGCGCCAACTCTCTGGGACTGGCTTTTCTAATTGTGTGCACCAACTCTCTGTGGCTGGCTTTTCTAATTGTGTGCACTAACTCTCTGGGGCTGGCTTTCTAATTGCGGGCACTAACTCTCTGGGGCTGGCTTTTCTAATTGCGGGCACTAACTCTCTGGGGCTGGCTTTTCTAATTGCGGGCACCAACTCTCTGGGGCTGGCTTTTCTAATTGTGGGCAGCAACTCTCTGTGGCTGGCTTTTCTAATTGTGGGCGCCAACTCTCTGGGACTGGCTTTTCTAATTGTGTGCACCAACTCTCTGGGGCTGGCTTTTCTAATTGTGGGCACCAACTCTCTGGGTCTGGCTTTTCTAATTGTGGGCACCAACTCTCTGGGGCTGGCTTTTCTAATTGTGGACACCAACTCTCTGGGGCTGGCTTTTCTAATAGTGGGCACCAACTCCCTGAGAGCCGTCTTTTCTAATTGTGGGCAACAACTCACTGGGAACGGATTTACTAATTGTGGTCACCAACTCTCTGGGGTTGGCTTTTCTAATTGTGGGCACCATCACTGGGAACGGATTTTCTAATTGCGGGCATCAACTCTCTGGGAACGGCTATTCTAATTGTGGGCACCAACTTTCTGGGAACGGCTTTTCTAATTGTGGGCACCAACTTTCTGGGAACTGCTTTTCTAATTGTGGGCACCAACTCTCTGGGGCTAATTGTGGGCACCAACTCTCTGGGGCTGGCTTTTCTAATTGTGGGCACCAACTCTCTGGTGCTGGCTTTTCTAATTGTGGGAACCAACTCTCTGGGACTGGCTTTTCTAATTGTGGGCACCAACTCTCGGGGGCTGGCTTTTCTAATTGTGGGCACCAACTCTCTGGGGCAGGCTTTTCTAATTGCGGGCAGCAACTCTCTGTTGCTGGCTTTTCTAATTGTGGGCGCCAACTCTCTGGGACTGGCTTTTCTAATTGTGTGCACTAACTCTCTGGGGCTGGCTTTTCTAATTGAGGGCACTAACTCTCTGGGGCTGGCTTTTCTAATTGCTGGCACCAACTCTCTGGGGCTGGCTTTTCTAATTGTGGGCACCAACTCTCTGGGGCTGGCTTTTCTAATTGTGGGCATCAACTCTCTTGGGCTGGCTTTTCTAATTGCGGGCACCAACTCTCTGGGGCTGGCTTTTCTAATTGCGGGCACCAACTCTCTGGAGCTGGCTTTTCTAATTGTGGGCACCAACTCTCTGGGGCTGGCTTTTCTAATTGACTCTCTGGGGCTGGCTTTTCTAATTGAGGGCCTAACTCTCTGGGGCTGGTTTTTCTAATTGTGGGCACCAACTCTCTGGGGCTGTCTTTTATAATTGAGGGCCTAACTCTCTGGGGCTGGCTTTTCTAATTGCGGGCACCAACTCTCTGGGACTGGCTTTTCTAATTGTGTGCACCAACTCTCTGTGGCTGGCTTTTCTAATTGTGGGCACCAACTCTCTGGGGCTGGCTTTTCTAATTGACTCTCTGGAGCTGGCTTTTCTAATTGAGGGCCTAACTCTCTGGGGCTGGTTTTTCTAATTGTGGGCACCAACTCTCTGGGGCTGGCTTTTCTAATTGACTCTCTGGGGCTGTCTTTTATAATTGAGGGCCTAACTCTCTGGGGCTGGCTTTTCTAATTGCGGGCACCAACTCTCTGGGGCTGGCTTTTCTAATTGTGGGCATCAACTCTCTGGGGCTGGCTTTTCTAATTGTGGGCGCCAACTCTCTGGGACTGGCTTTTCTAATTGTGTGCACCAACTCTCTGTGGCTGGCTTTTCTAATTGTGTGCACTAACTCTCTGGGGCTGGCTTTTCTAATTGCGGGCACTAACTCTCTGGGGCTGGCTTTTCTAATTGCGGGCACTAACTCTCTGGGGCTGGCTTTTCTAATTGCGGGCACCAACTCTCTGGGGCTGGCTTTTCTAATTGTGGGCAGCAACTCTCTGTGGCTGGCTTTTCTAATTGTGGGCGCCAACTCTCTGGGACTGGCTTTTCTAATTGTGTGCACCAACTCTCTGGGGCTGGCTTTTCTAATTGTGGGCACCAACTCTCTGGGTCTGGCTTTTCTAATTGTGGGCACCAACTCTCTGGGGCTGGCTTTTCTAATTGTGGACACCAACTCTCTGGGGCTGGCTTTTCTAATAGTGGGCACCAACTCCCTGAGAGCCGTCTTTTCTAATTGTGGGCAACAACTCACTGGGAACGGATTTACTAATTGTGGTCACCAACTCTCTGGGGTTGGCTTTTCTAATTGTGGGCACCATCACTGGGAACGGATTTTCTAATTGCGGGCATCAACTCTCTGGGAACGGCTATTCTAATTGTGGGCACCAACTTTCTGGGAACGGCTTTTCTAATTGTGGGCACCAACTTTCTGGGAACTGCTTTTCTAATTGTGGGCACCAACTCTCTGGGGCTAATTGTGGGCACCAACTCTCTGGGGCTGGCTTTTCTAATTGTGGGCACCAACTCTCTGGTGCTGGCTTTTCTAATTGTGGGAACCAACTCTCTGGGACTGGCTTTTCTAATTGTGGGCACCAACTCTCGGGGGCTGGCTTTTCTAATTGTGGGCACCAACTCTCTGGGGCAGGCTTTTCTAATTGCGGGCAGCAACTCTCTGTTGCTGGCTTTTCTAATTGTGGGCGCCAACTCTCTGGGACTGGCTTTTCTAATTGTGTGCACTAACTCTCTGGGGCTGGCTTTTCTAATTGAGGGCACTAACTCTCTGGGGCTGGCTTTTCTAATTGCTGGCACCAACTCTCTGGGGCTGGCTTTTCTAATTGTGGGCACCAACTCTCTGGGGCTGGCTTTTCTAATTGTGGGCATCAACTCTCTTGGGCTGGCTTTTCTAATTGCGGGCACCAACTCTCTGGGGCTGGCTTTTCTAATTGCGGGCACCAACTCTCTGGAGCTGGCTTTTCTAATTGTGGGCACCAACTCTCTGGGGCTGGCTTTTCTAATTGACTCTCTGGGGCTGGCTTTTCTAATTGAGGGCCTAACTCTCTGGGGCTGGTTTTTCTAATTGTGGGCACCAACTCTCTGGGGCTGTCTTTTATAATTGAGGGCCTAACTCTCTGGGGCTGGCTTTTCTAATTGCGGGCACCAACTCTCTGGGACTGGCTTTTCTAATTGTGTGCACCAACTCTCTGTGGCTGGCTTTTCTAATTGTGGGCACCGACTCTCTCGGGCTGGCTTTTCTAATTGTGGGCACCGACTCTCTCGGGCTGGCTTTTCTAGTTGTGGGCACCAACTTTCTGGGAACGGCTTTTGTAATTGTGGGCATCAACTCTCTGGGAACGGCTTTCCTAATTGTGGTACTAACTCCTGGGGCTGGCTTTTCTAATTGTGGGCACCAACTCTCTGGGGCTGGCTTTTCTAATTGTGGGCACCAACTCTCTGGGGCTGGCTTTTCTAATTGTGGGCACCAACTCTCTGGGGCAGGCTTTTCTAATTGTGGGCTGGGAGCCGTCTTTTCTAATTGTGGGCACCAACTCTCTGGGGCTGGCTTTTCTAATTGTGGGAACCAACTCTCTGGGTCTGGCTTTTCTAATTGCGGGCAGCAACTCTCTGTGGCTGGCTTTTCTAATTGTGGGTGCCAACTCTCTGGGACTGGCTTTTCTAATTGTGTGCACTAACTCTCTGGGGCTGGCTTTTCTAATTGCGGGCACTAACTCTCTGGGGATGGCTTTTCTAATAGCGGGCACTAACTCTCTGGGGCTGGCTTTTCTAATTGTGGGCGCCAACTCTCTGGGACTGGCTTTTCTAATTGTGGGCACCGACTCTCTCGGGCTGGCTTTTCTAATTGTGGGCACCGACTCTCTCGGGCTGGCTTTTCTAGTTGTGGGCACCAACTTTCTGGGAACGGCTTTTGTAATTGTGGGCATCAACTCTCTGGGAACGGCTTTCCTAATTGTGGTACTAACTCCTGGGGCTGGCTTTTCTAATTGTGGGCACCAACTCTCTGGGGCTGGCTTTTCTAATTGTGGGCACCAACTCTCTGGGGCTGGCTTTTCTAATTGTGGGCACCAACTCTCTGGGGCAGGCTTTTCTAATTGTGGGCTGGGAGCCGTCTTTTCTAATTGTGGGCACCAACTCTCTGGGGCTGGCTTTTCTAATTGTGGGAACCAACTCTCTGGGTCTGGCTTTTCTAATTGCGGGCAGCAACTCTCTGTGGCTGGCTTTTCTAATTGTGGGTGCCAACTCTCTGGGACTGGCTTTTCTAATTGTGTGCACTAACTCTCTGGGGCTGGCTTTTCTAATTGCGGGCACTAACTCTCTGGGGATGGCTTTTCTAATAGCGGGCACTAACTCTCTGGGGCTGGCTTTTCTAATTGTGGGCACCAACTCTCTGGGGCTGGCTTTTCTAATTGCGGGCACCAACTCTCTCGGACTGGCTTTTCTAATTGTGGGCACCAACTCTCTGGGACTGGTTTTTCTAATTGTGGACACCAACTCTCTGGGGCTGGCTTTTCTAATTGTGGGCACCAACTCTCTGGGGCTGGTTTTTCTAATTGTGGACACCAACTCTCTGGGGCTGGATTTTCTAATTGTGGGCACCAACTCCCTGGGAGCCGTCTTTTCTAATTGTGGGCAACAACTCACTGGGAACGGATTTACTAATTGTGGGCACCAACTCTCTGGGAACGGCTTTTATAATTGTGGGCATCAACTCTCTGGGGCTGGCTTTGTGGGCACCAACTCTCTGGGGCTGGCTTTTCTAATTGTGGGCACCAACTTTCTGGGAACTGCTTTTCTAATTGTGGGCACCAACTCTCTGGGGCTGGCTTTTCTAATTGCGGGCACCAACTCTCTCGGACTGGCTTTTCTAATTGTGGGCACCAACTCTCTGGGGCTGGTTTTTCTAATTGTGGACACCAACTCTCTGGGGCTGGCTTTTTAATTGTGGGCACCAACTCCCTGGGAGACGTCTTTTCTAATTGTGGGCAACAACTCGCTGGGAACGGATTTACTACAATTGTGGGCACCAACTCTCTGGGGTTGGCTTTTCTAATTGTGGGCACCATCACTGGGAACGGATTTTCTAATTGCGGGCATCAACTCTCTGGGAACGGCTATTCTAATTGTGGGCACCAACTCTCTGGGGCTGGCTTTGTGGGCACCAACTCTCTGGGGATGGCTTTTCTAATTGTGGGCGCCAACTCTCTGGGACTGGCTTTTCTAATTGTGCGCACTAACTCTCTGGGGCTGGCTTTTCTAATTGCGGGCACTAACTCTCTGGGGCTGGCTTTTCTAATTGCGGGCACCAACTCTCTGGGGCTGGCTTTTCTAATTGTGGGCACCAACTCTCTGGGGCTGGCTTTTCTAATTGCGGGCACCAACTTTCTGGAGCTGGCTTTTCTAATTGTGGGCACCAACTCTCTGGGGCTGGCTTTTCTAATTGACTCTCTGGGGCTGGCTTTTCTAATTGCGGGCACTAACTCTCTGGGGATGGCTTTTCTAATAGCGGGCACTAACTCTCTGGGGCTGGCTTTTCTAATTGTGGGCGCCAACTCTCTGGGACTGGCTTTTCTAATTGTGGGCACCGACTCTCTCGGGCTGGCTTTTCTAATTGTGGGCACCGACTCTCTCGGGCTGGCTTTTCTAGTTGTGGGCACCAACTTTCTGGGAACGGCTTTTGTAATTGTGGGCATCAACTCTCTGGGAACGGCTTTCCTAATTGTGGTACTAACTCCTGGGGCTGGCTTTTCTAATTGTGGGCACCAACTCTCTGGGGCTGGCTTTTCTAATTGTGGGCACCAACTCTCTGGGGCTGGCTTTTCTAATTGTGGGCACCAACTCTCTGGGGCAGGATTTTCTAATTGTGGGCTGGGAGCCGTCTTTTCTAATTGTGGGCACCAACTCTCTGGGGCTGGCTTTTCTAATTGTGGGAACCAACTCTCTGGGTCTGGCTTTTCTAATTGCGGGCAGCAACTCTCTGTGGCTGGCTTTTCTAATTGTGGGTGCCAACTCTCTGGGACTGGCTTTTCTAATTGTGTGCACTAACTCTCTGGGGCTGGCTTTTCTAATTGCGGGCACTAACTCTCTGGGGATGGCTTTTCTAATAGCGGGCACTAACTCTCTGGGGCTGGCTTTTCTAATTGTGGGCACCAACTCTCTGGGGCTGGCTTTTCTAATTGCGGGCACCAACTCTCTCGGACTGGCTTTTCTAATTGTGGGCACCAACTCTCTGGGACTGGTTTTTCTAATTGTGGACACCAACTCTCTGGGGCTGGCTTTTCTAATTGTGGGCACCAACTCTCTGGGGCTGGTTTTTCTAATTGTGGACACCAACTCTCTGGGGCTGGATTTTCTAATTGTGGGCACCAACTCCCTGGGAGCCGTCTTTTCTAATTGTGGGCAACAACTCACTGGGAACGGATTTACTAATTGTGGGCACCAACTCTCTGGGAACGGCTTTTATAATTGTGGGCATCAACTCTCTGGGGCTGGCTTTGTGGGCACCAACTCTCTGGGGCTGGCTTTTCTAATTGTGGGCACCAACTTTCTGGGAACTGCTTTTCTAATTGTGGGCACCAACTCTCTGGGGCTGGCTTTTCTAATTGCGGGCACCAACTCTCTCGGACTGGCTTTTCTAATTGTGGGCACCAACTCTCTGGGGCTGGTTTTTCTAATTGTGGACACCAACTCTCTGGGGCTGGCTTTTTAATTGTGGGCACCAACTCCCTGGGAGACGTCTTTTCTAATTGTGGGCAACAACTCGCTGGGAACGGATTTACTACAATTGTGGGCACCAACTCTCTGGGGTTGGCTTTTCTAATTGTGGGCACCATCACTGGGAACGGATTTTCTAATTGCGGGCATCAACTCTCTGGGAACGGCTATTCTAATTGTGGGCACCAACTCTCTGGGGCTGGCTTTGTGGGCACCAACTCTCTGGGGATGGCTTTTCTAATTGTGGGCGCCAACTCTCTGGGACTGGCTTTTCTAATTGTGCGCACTAACTCTCTGGGGCTGGCTTTTCTAATTGCGGGCACTAACTCTCTGGGGCTGGCTTTTCTAATTGCGGGCACCAACTCTCTGGGGCTGGCTTTTCTAATTGTGGGCACCAACTCTCTGGGGCTGGCTTTTCTAATTGCGGGCACCAACTTTCTGGAGCTGGCTTTTCTAATTGTGGGCACCAACTCTCTGGGGCTGGCTTTTCTAATTGACTCTCTGGGGCTGGCTTTTCTAATTGAGGGCCTAACTCTCTGGGGCTGGTTTTTCTAATTGTGGGCACCAACTCTCTGGGGCTGGCTTTTCTAATTGACTCTCTGGGGCTGTCTTTTATAATTGAGGGCCCAACTCTCTGGGGCTGGCTTTTCTAATTGTGGGCATCAACTCTCTGGGGCTGGCTTTTCTAATTGTGTGCGCCAACTCTCTGGGACTGGCTTTTCTAATTGTGTGCACCAACTCTCTGTGTCTGGCTTTTCTAATTGTGTGCACTAACTCTCTGGGGCTGGCTTTTCTAATTGCGGGCACTAACTCTCTGGGGCTGGCTTTTCTAATTGTGGGCACCAACTCTCTGGGACTGGCTTTTCTAATTGCGGGCACTAACTCTATGGGGTTGGCTTTTCTAATTGCGGGCACCAACTCTCTGGGGCTGGCTTTTCTAATTGTGGGCACCAACTCTCGGGGGCTGGCTTTTCTAATTGTGGGCACCAACTCTCTGGGGCTTGCTTTTCTAATTGTGCGCACCAACTCTCGGGGGCTGGCTTTTCTAATTGTGGGCACCAACTCTCTGGGGCTGGCTTTTCTAATTGCGGGCACCAACTCTCTGGGGCTGGCTTTTCTAATTGTGGGCACCAACTCTCTGGGGCTGGCTTTTCTAATTGTAGGCATCAACTTTCTTGGGCTGGCTTTTCTAATTGCGGGCACCAACTCTCTTGGGCTGGCTTTTCTAATTGTGGGCACCAACTCTCTGGGGCTGGCTTTTCTAATTGTGGGCACCAACTCTCTGGGGCTGGCTTTTCTAATTGCGGGCACCAACTCTCTGGGGCTGGCTTTTCTAATTGTGGGCACCAACTCTCTGGGGCTGGCTTTTCTAATTGACTCTCTGGGGCTGGCTTTTCTAATTGCGGGCACCAACTCTCTGGGGCTGGCTTTTCTAATTGTGGGCAGCAACTCTCTGTGGCTGGCTTTTCTAATTGTGGGCGCCAACTCTCTGGGACTGGCTTTTCTAATTGTGTGCACCAACTCTCTGGGGCTGGCTTTTCTAATTGTGGGCACCAATTCACTGGGTCTGGCTTTTCTAATTGTGGGCACCAACTCTCTGGGGCTGGCTTTTCTAATTGTGGACACCAACTCTCTGGGGCTGGCTTTTCTAATTGTGGGCACCAACTCCCTGAGAGCCGTCTTTTCTAATTGTGGGCAACAACTCACTGGGGTTGGCTTTTCTAATTGTGGGCACCATCACTGGGAACGGATTTTCTAATTGCGGGCATCAACTCTCTGGGAACGGCTATTCTAATTGTGGGCACCAACTTTCTGGGAACGGCTTTTCTAATTGTGGGCATCAACTCTCTGGGGCTGGCTTTGTGGGCACCAACTCTCTGGGGCTGGCTTTTCTAATTGTGGGCACCAACTTTCTGGGAACTGTTTTTCTAATTGTGGGCACCAACTCTCTGGGGCTGGCTTTTCTAATTGTGGGCGCCAACTCTCTGGGACTGGCTTTTCTAATTGTGGGAACCAACTCTCTGGGTCTGGCTTTTCTAATTGCGGGCAGCAACTCTCTGTGGCTGGCTTTTCTAATTGTGTGCACTAACTCTCTGGGGCTGGCTTTTCTAATTGCGGGCACTAACTCTCTGGGGCTGGCTTTTCTAATTGTGGGCACCAACTCTCTGGAGCTGGCTTTTCTAATTGTGGGCACCAACTCTCTGGGGCTGGCTTTTCTAATTGACTCTCTGGGGCTGGCTTTTCTAATTGAGGGCCTAACTCTCTGGGGCTGTCTTTTCTAATTGTGGGCAACAACTCACTGGGAACGGATTTACTAATTGTGGGCACCAACTCTCTGGGGTTGGCTTTTCTAATTGTGGGCACCATCACTGGGAACGGATTTTCTAATTGCGGGCATCAACTCTCTGGGAACGGCTATTCTAATTGTGGGCACCAACTTTCTGGGAACGGCTTTTCTAATTGTGGGCACCAACTCTCTGGGGCTGGCTTTTCTAATTGTGGGCACCAACTTTCTGGGAACTGCTTTTCTAATTGTGGGCACCAACTCTCTGGGGCTAATTGTGGGCACCAACTCTCTGGGGCTGGCTTTTCTAATTGTGGGCACCAACTCTCTGGTGCTGGCTTTTCTAATTGTGGGAACCAACTCTCTGGGACTGGCTTTTCTAATTGTGGGCACCAACTCTCGGGGGCTGGCTTTTCTAATTGTGGGCACCAACTCTCTGGGGCAGGCTTTTCTAATTGCGGGCAGCAACTCTCTGTTGCTGGCTTTTCTAATTGTGGGCGCCAACTCTCTGGGACTGGTTTTTCTAATTGTGTGCACTAGTTAACTCTCTGGGGCTGGCTTTTCTAATTGAGGGCACTAACTCTCTGGGGCTGGCTTTTCTAATTGCTGGCACCAACTCTCTGGGGCTGGCTTTTCTAATTGTGGGCATCAACTCTCTTGGGCTGGCTTTTCTAATTGCGGGCACCAACTCTCTGGAGCTGGCTTTTCTAATTGTGGGCACCAACTCTCTGGGGCTGGCTTTTCTAATTGACTCTCTGGGGCTGGCTTTTCTAATTGAGGGCCTAACTCTCTGGGGCTGGTTTTTCTAATTGTGGGCACCAACTCTCTGGGGCTGTCTTTTATAATTGAGGGCCTAACTCTCTGGGGCTGGCTTTTCTAATTGCAGGCACCAACTCTCTGGGGCTGGCTTGTCTAATTGTGGGCATCAACTCTCTGGGGCTGGCTTTTCTAATTGTGGGCGCCAACTCTCTGGGACTGGCTTTTCTAATTGTGTGCACCAACTCTCTGTGGCTGGCTTTTCTAATTGTGGGCACCGACTCTCTCGGGCTGGCTTTTCTAATTGTGGGCACCGACTCTCTCGGGCTGGCTTTTCTAATTGTGGGCACCAACTTTCTGGGAACGGCTTTTGTAATTGTGGGCATCAACTCTCTGGGAACGGCTTTCCTAATTGTGGTACTAACTCCTGGGGCTGGCTTTTCTAATTGTGGGCACCAACTCTCTGGGGCTGGCTTTTCTAATTGTGGGCACCAACTCTCTGGGGCTGGCTTTTCTAATTGCGGGCAGCTACTCTCTGTGGCTGGCTTTTCTAATTGTGGGCGCCAACTCTCTGGGACTGGCTTTTCTAATTGTGTGCACTAACTCTCTGGGGCTGGCTTTTATAATTGCGTGCACTAACTCTCTGGGGATGGCTTTTCTAATTGCGGGCACTAACTCTCTGGGGCTGGCTTTTCTAATTGTGGGCACCAACTCTCTGGGGCTGGCTTTTCTAATTGCGGGCACCAACTCTCTCGGACTGGCTTTTCTAATTGTGGGCACCAACTCTCTGGGACTGATTTTTCTAATTGTGGATACCAACTCTCTGGGGCTGGCTTTTCTAATTGTGGGCACCAACTCTCTAGGGCTGGTTTTTCTAATTGTGGACACCAACTCTCTGGGGCTGGCTTTTCTAATTGTGGGCACCAACTCCCTGGGAGCCGTCTTTTCTAATTGTGGGCAACAACTCACTGGGAACGGATTTACTAATTGTGGGCACCAACTCTCTGGGAACGGCTTTTCTAATTGTGTGCACTAACTCTCTGGGGCTGGCTTTTCTAATTGCGGGCACTAACTCTCTGGGGCTGGCTTTTCTAATTGAGGGCCTAACTCTCTGGGGCTGGTTTTTCTAATTGTGGGCACCAACTCTCTGGGGCTGGCTTTTCTAATTGACTCTCTGGGTCTGTCTTTTATAAGGGCTAACTCTCTGGGGCTGGCTTTTCTAATTGTGGGCACCAACTCTCTGGGGCTGGCTTTTCTAATTGTGTGCACCAACTCTCTGTGGCTGGCTTTTCTAATTGTGGGCACCGACTCTCTCGGGCTGGCTTTTCTAATTGTGGGCACCGACTCTCTCGGGCTGGCTTTTCTAATTGTGGGCACCAACTTTCTGGGAACGGCTTTTGTAATTGTGGGCATCAACTCTCTGGGAACGGCTTTCCTAATTGTGGTACTAACTCCTGGGGCTGGCTTTTCTAATTGTGGGCACCAACTCTCTGGGGCTGGCTTTTCTAATTGTGGGCACCAACTCTCTGGGGCTGGCTTTTCTAATTGCGGGCAGCTACTCTCTGTGGCTGGCTTTTCTAATTGTGGGCGCCAACTCTCTGGGACTGGCTTTTCTAATTGTGTGCACTAACTCTCTGGGGCTGGCTTTTATAATTGCGGGCACTAACTCTCTGGGGATGGCTTTTCTAATTGCGGGCACTAACTCTCTGGGGCTGGCTTTTCTAATTGTGGGCATCAACTCTCTGGGGCTGGCTTTTCTAATTGCGGGCACCAACTCTCTCGGACTGGCTTTTCTAATTGTGGGCACCAACTCTCTGGGACTGATTTTTCTAATTGTGGATACCAACTCTCTGGGGCTGGTTTTTCTAATTGTGGACACCAACTCTCTGGGGCTGGCTTTTCTAATTGTGGGCACCAACTCCCTGGGAGCCGTCTTTTCTAATTGTGGGCAACAACTCACTGGGAACGGATTTACTAATTGCGGGCATCAACTCTCTGGGGCTGGCTTTTCTAATTGTGGGCACCAACTTTCTGGGAACTGCTTTTCTAATTGTGGGCACCAACTCTCTGGGGCTGGCTTTTCTAATTGTGGGCACCAACTCTCTCGGACTGGCTTTTCTAATTGTGGGCACCAACTCTCTGGGGCTGGTTTTTCTAATTGTGGACACCAACTCTCTGGGGCTGGCTTTTCTAATTGTGGGCACCAACTCCCTGGGAGCCGTCTTTTCTAATTGTGGGCAACAACTCGCTGGGAACGGATTTACTACAATTGTGGGCACCAACTCTCTGGGGTTGGCTTTTCTAATTGTGGGCACCATCACTGGGAACGGATTTTCTAATTGCGGGCATCAACTCTCTGGGAACGGCTATTCTAATTGTGGGCACCAACTATCTGGGAACGGCTTTTCTAATTGTGGGCATCAACTCTCTGGGGCTGGCTTTGTGGGCACCAACTCTCTGGGGCTGGCTTTTCTAATTGTGGGCACCAACTTTCTGGGAACTGCTTTTCTAATTGTGGGCATCAACTCTCTGGGGCTGGCTTTGTGGGCACCAACTCTCTGGGGATGGCTTTTCTAATTGTGGGCGCCAACTCTCTGGGACTGGCTTTTCTAATTGTGTGCACTAACTCTCTGGGGCTGGCTTTTCTAATTGCGGGCACTAACTCTCTGGGGCTGGCTTTTCTAATTGCGGGCACCAACTCTCTGGGGCTGGCTTTTCTAATTGTGGGCACCAACTCTCTGGGGCTGGCTTTTCTAATTGCGGGCACCAACTCTCTGGAGCTGGCTTTTCTAATTGTGGGCACCAACTCTCTGGGGCTGGCTTTTCTAATTGACTCTCTGGGGCTGGCTTTTCTAATTGAGGGCCTAACTCTCTGGGGCTGGTTTTTCTAATTGTGGGCACCAACTCTCTGGGGCTGGCTTTTCTAATTGACTCTCTGGGGCTGTCTTTTATAATTGAGGGCCTAACTCTCTGGGGCTGGCTTTTCTAATTGCGGGCACCAACTCTCTGGGGCTGGCTTTTCTAATTGTGGGCATCAACTCTCTGGGGCTGGCTTTTCTAATTGTGGGCGCCAACTCTCTGGGACTGGCTTTTCTAATTGTGTGCACCAACTCTCTGTGGCTGGCTTTTCTAATTGTGTGCACTAACTCTCTGGGGCTGGCTTTTCTAATTGCGGGCACTAACTCTCTGGGGCTGGCTTTTCTAATTGCGGGCACTAACTCTCTGGGGCTGGCTTTTCTAATTGTGGGCACCAACTCTCTGGGACTGGCTTTTCTAATTGCGGGCACTAACTCTCTGGGGTTCGCTTTTCTAATTGCGGGCACCAACTCTCTGGGGCTGGCTTTTCTAATTGTGGGCACCAACTCTCGGGGGCTGGCTTTTCTAATTGTGGGCACCAACTCTCTGGGGCTGGCTTTTCTAATTGTGGGCACCAACTCTCTGAGGCTGGCTTTTGTAATTGCGGGCACCAACTCTCTGGGGCTTGCTTTTCTAATTGTGGGCACCAACTCTCGGGGGCTGGCTTTTCTAATTGTGGGCACCAACTCTCTGGGGCTGGCTTTTCTAATTGCGGGCACCAACTCTCTGGGGCTGGCTTTTCTAATTGTGGGCACCAACTCTCTGGGGCTGGCTTTTCTAATTGTAGGCATCAACTTTCTTGGGCTGGCTTTTCTAATTGCGGGCACCAACTCTCTTGGGCTGGCTTTTCTAATTGTGGGCACCAACTCTCTGGGGCTGACTTTTCTAATTGTGGGCACCAACTCTCTGGGGATGGCTTTTCTAATTGTGGGCACCAACTCTCTGGGGCTGGCTTTTCTAATTGACTCTCTGGGGCTGGCTTTTCTAATTGCGGGCACCAACTCTCTGGGGCTGGCTTTTCTAATTGTGGGCAGCAACTCTCTGTGGCTGGCTTTTCTAATTGTGGGCGCCAACTCTCTGGGACTGGCTTTTCTAATTGTGTGCACCAACTCTCTGGGGCTGGCTTTTCTAATTGTGGGCACCAACTCTCTGGGTCTGGCTTTTCTAATTGTGGGCACCAACTCTCTGGGGCTGGCTTTTCTAATTGTGGACACCAACTCTCTGGGGCTGGCTTTTCTAATAGTGGGCACCAACTCCCTGAGAGCCGTCTTTTCTAATTGTGGGCAACAACTCACTGGGAACGGATTTACTAATTGTGGGCACCAACTCTCTGGGGTTGGCTTTTCTAATTGTGGGCACCATCACTGGGAACGGATTTTCTAATTGCGGGCATCAACTCTCTGGGAACGGCTATTCTAATTGTGGGCACCAACTTTCTGGGAACGGCTTTTCTAATTGTGGGCACCAACTTTCTGGGAACTGCTTTTCTAATTGTGGGCACCAACTCTCTGGGGCTAATTGTGGGCACCAACTCTCTGGGGCTGGCTTTTCTAATTGTGGGCACCAACTCTCTGGTGCTGGCTTTTCTAATTGTGGGAACCAACTCTCTGGGACTGGCTTTTCTAATTGTGGGCACCAACTCTCGGGGGCTGGCTTTTCTAATTGTGGGCACCAACTCTCTGGGGCAGGCTTTTCTAATTGCGGGCAGCAACTCTCTGTTGCTGGCTTTTCTAATTGTGGGCGCCAACTCTCTGGGACTGGCTTTTCTAATTGTGTGCACTAACTCTCTGGGGCTGGCTTTTCTAATTGAGGGCACTAACTCTCTGGGGCTGGCTTTTCTAATTGCTGGCACCAACTCTCTGGGGCTGGCTTTTCTAATTGTGGGCACCAACTCTCTGGGGCTGGCTTTTCTAATTGTGGGCATCAACTCTCTTGGGCTGGCTTTTCTAATTGCGGGCACCAACTCTCTGGGGCTGGCTTTTCTAATTGCGGGCACCAACTCTCTGGAGCTGGCTTTTCTAATTGTGGGCACCAACTCTCTGGGGCTGGCTTTTCTAATTGACTCTCTGGGGCTGGCTTTTCTAATTGAGGGCCTAACTCTCTGGGGCTGGTTTTTCTAATTGTGGGCACCAACTCTCTGGGGCTGTCTTTTATAATTGAGGGCCTAACTCTCTGGGGCTGGCTTTTCTAATTGCGGGCACCAACTCTCTGGGGCTGGCTTTTCTAATTGTGGGCATCAACCCTCTGGGGCTGGCTTTTCTAATTGTGGGCGCCAACTCTCTGGGACTGGCTTTTCTAATTGTGTGCACCAACTCTCTGTGGCTGGCTTTTCTAATTGTGGGCACCGACTCTCTCGGGCTGGCTTTTCTAATTGTGGGCACCGACTCTCTCGGGCTGGCTTTTCTAGTTGTGGGCACCAACTTTCTGGGAACGGCTTTTGTAATTGTGGGCATCAACTCTCTGGGAACGGCTTTCCTAATTGTGGTACTAACTCCTGGGGCTGGCTTTTCTAATTGTGGGCACCAACTCTCTGGGGCTGGCTTTTCTAATTGTGGGCACCAACTCTCTGGGGCTGGCTTTTCTAATTGTGGGCACCAACTCTCTGGGGCAGGCTTTTCTAATTGTGGGCTGGGAGCCGTCTTTTCTAATTGTGGGCACCAACTCTCTGGGGCTGGCTTTTCTAATTGTGGGAACCAACTCTCTGGGTCTGGCTTTTCTAATTGCGGGCAGCAACTCTCTGTGGCTGGCTTTTCTAATTGTGGGTGCCAACTCTCTGGGACTGGCTTTTCTAATTGTGTGCACTAACTCTCTGGGGCTGGCTTTTCTAATTGCGGGCACTAACTCTCTGGGGATGGCTTTTCTAATTGCGGGCACTAACTCTCTGGGGCTGGCTTTTCTAATTGTGGGCACCAACTCTCTGGGGCTGGCTTTTCTAATTGCGGGCACCAACTCTCTCGGACTGGCTTTTCTAATTGTGGGCACCAACTCTCTGGGACTGGTTTTTCTAATTGTGGACACCAACTCTCTGGGGCTGGCTTTTCTAATTGTGGGCACCAACTCTCTGGGGCTGGTTTTTCTAATTGTGGACACCAACTCTCTGGGGCTGGATTTTCTAATTGTGGGCACCAACTCCCTGGGAGCCGTCTTTTCTAATTGTGGGCAACAACTCACTGGGAACGGATTTACTAATTGTGGGCACCAACTCTCTGGGAACGGCTTTTATAATTGTGGGCACCAACTCTCTGGGAACGGCTTTTATAATTGTGGGCACCAACTCTCTGGGGCTGGCTTTTCTAATTGTGGGCACCAACTTTCTGGGAACTGCTTTTCTAATTGTGGGCACCAACTCTCTGGGGCTGGCTTTTCTAATTGTGGGCACCAACTCTCTCGGACTGGCTTTTCAAATTGTGGGCACCAACTCTCTGGGGCTGGTTTTTCTAATTGTGGACACCAACTCTCTGGGGCTGGCTTTTCTAATTGTGGGCACCAACTCCCTGGGAGACGTCTTTTCTAATTGTGGGCAACAACTCGCTGGGAACGGATTTACTACAATTGTGGGCACCAACTCTCTGGGGTTGGCTTTTCTAATTGTGGGCACCATCACTGGGAACGGATTTTCTAATTGCGGGCATCAACTCTCTGGGAACGGCTATTCTAATTGTGGGCACCAACTCTCTGGGGCTGGCTTTGTGGGCACCAACTCTCTGGGGATGGCTTTTCTAATTGTGGGCGCCAACTCTCTGGGACTGGCTTTTCTAATTGTGTGCACTAACTCTCTGGGGCTGGCTTTTCTAATTGCGGGCACTAACTCTCTGGGGCTGGCTTTTCTAATTGCGGGCACCAACTCTCTGGGGCTGGCTTTTCTAATTGTGGGCACCAACTCTCTGGGGCTGGCTTTTCTAATTGCGGGCACCAACTCTCTGGAGCTGGCTTTTCTAATTGTGGGCACCAACTCTCTGGGGCTGGCTTTTCTAATTGACTCTCTGGGGCTGGCTTTTCTAATTGAGGGCCTAACTCTCTGGGGCTGGTTTTTCTAATTGTGGGCACCAACTCTCTGGGGCTGGCTTTTCTAATTGACTCTCTGGGGCTGTCTTTTATAATTGAGGGCCTAACTCTCTGGGGCTGGCTTTTCTAATTGTGGGCATCAACTCTCTGGGGCTGGCTTTTCTAATTGTGTGCGCCAACTCTCTGGGACTGGCTTTTCTAATTGTGTGCACCAACTCTCTGTGTCTGGCTTTTCTAATTGTGTGCACTAACTCTCTGGGGCTGGCTTTTCTAATTGCGGGCACTAACTCTCTGGGGCTGGCTTTTCTAATTGCGGGCATTAACTCTCTGGGGCTGGCTTTTCTAATTGTGGGCACCAACTCTCTGGGACTGGCTTTTCTAATTGCGGGCACTAACTCTATGGGGTTGGCTTTTCTAATTGCGGGCACCAACTCTCTGGGGCTGGCTTTTCTAATTGTGGGCACCAACTCTCGGGGGCTGGCTTTTCTAATTGTGGGCACCAACTCTCTGGGGCTTGCTTTTCTAATTGTACGCACCAACTCTCGGGGGCTGGCTTTTCTAATTGTGGGCACCAACTCTCTGGGGCTGGCTTTTCTAATTGCGGGCACCAACTCTCTGGGGCTGGCTTTTCTAATTGTGGGCACCAACTCTCTGGGGCTGGCTTTTCTAATTGTAGGCATCAACTTTCTTGGGCTGGCTTTTCTAATTGCGGGCACCAACTCTCTTGGGCTGGCTTTTCTAATTGTGGGCACCAACTCTCTGGGGCTGGCTTTTCTAATTGTGGGCACCAACTCTCTGGGGCTGGCTTTTCTAATTGCGGGCACCAACTCTCTGGGGCTGGCTTTTCTAATTGTGGGCACCAACTCTCTGGGGCTGGCTTTTCTAATTGACTCTCTGGGGCTGGCTTTTCTAATTGCGGGCACCAACTCTCTGGGGCTGGCTTTTCTAATTGTGGGCAGCAACTCTCTGTGGCTGGCTTTTCTAATTGTGGGCGCCAACTCTCTGGGACTGGCTTTTCTAATTGTGTGCACCAACTCTCTGGGGCTGGCTTTTCTAATTGTGGGCACCAACTCTCTGGGTCTGGCTTTTCTAATTGTGGGCACCAACTCTCTGGGGCTGGCTTTTCTAATTGTGGACACCAACTCTCTGGGGCTGGCTTTTCTAATTGTGGGCACCAACTCCCTGAGAGCCGTCTTTTCTAATTGTGGGCAACAACTCACTGGGGTTGGCTTTTCTAATTGTGGGCACCATCACTGGGAACGGATTTTCTAATTGCGGGCATCAACTCTCTGGGAACGGCTATTCTAATTGTGGGCACCAACTTTCTGGGAACGGCTTTTCTAATTGTGGGCATCAACTCTCTGGGGCAGGCTTTTCTAATTGTGGGCACCAACTTTCTGGGAACTGCTTTTCTAATTGTGGGCACCAACTCTCTGGGGCTGGCTTTTCTAATTGTGGGCACCAACTCTCTGGGGCAGGCTTTTCTAATTGTGGCCACCAACTCTCTGGGGCTGGCTTTTCTAATTGTGGGCGCCAACTCTCTGGGACTGGCTTTTCTAATTGTGGGAACCAACTCTCTGGGTCTGGCTTTTCTAATTGCGGGCAGCAACTCTCTGTGGCTGGCTTTTCTAATTGTGTGCACTAACTCTCTGGGGCTGGCTTTTCTAATTGCGGGCACTAACTCTCTGGGGCTGGCTTTTCTAATTGTGGGCACCAACTCTCTGGGGCTGGCTTTTCTAATTGCGGGCACCAACTCTCTGGAGCTGGCTTTTCTAATTGTGGGCACCAACTCTCTGGGGCTGGCTTTTCTAATCGACTCTCTGGGGCTGGCTTTTCTAATTGAGGGCCTAACTCTCTGGGGCTGTCTTTTCTAATTGTGGGCAACAACTCACTGGGAACGGATTTACTAATTGTGGGCACCAACTCTCTGGGGTTGGCTTTTCTAATTGTGGGCACCATCACTGGGAACGGATTTTCTAATTGCGGGCATCAACTCTCTGGGAACGGCTATTCTAATTGTGGGCACCAACTTTCTGGGAACGGCTTTTCTAATTGTGGGCACCAACTCTCTGGGGCTGGCTTTTCTAATTGTGGGCACCAACTTTCTGGGAACTGCTTTTCTAATTGTGGGCACCAACTCTCTGGGGCTAATTGTGGGCACCAACTCTCTGGGGCTGGCTTTTCTAATTGTGGGCACCAACTCTCTGGTGCTGGCTTTTCTAATTGTGGGAACCAACTCTCTGGGACTGGCTTTTCTAATTGTGGGCACCAACTCTCGGGGGCTGGCTTTTCTAATTGTGGGCACCAACTCTCTGGGGCAGGATTTTCTAATTGCGGGCAGCAACTCTCTGTTGCTGGCTTTTCTAATTGTGGGCGCCAACTCTCTGGGACTGGCTTTTCTAATTGTGTGCACTAGTTAACTCTCTGGGGCTGGCTTTTCTAATTGAGGGCACTAACTCTCTGGGGCTGGCTTTTCTAATTGCTGGCACCAACTCTCTGGGGCTGGCTTTTCTAATTGTGGGCATCAACTCTCTTGGGCTGGCTTTTCTAATTGCGGGCACCAACTCTCTGGAGCTGGCTTTTCTAATTGTGGGCACCAACTCTCTGGGGCTGGCTTTTCTAATTGACTCTCTGGGGCTGGCTTTTCTAATTGAGGGCCTAACTCTCTGGGGCTGGTTTTTCTAATTGTGGGCACCAACTCTCTGGGGCTGTCTTTTATAATTGAGGGCCTAACTCTCTGGGGCTGGCTTTTCTAATTGCAGGCACCAACTCTCTGGGGCTGGCTTGTCTAATTGTGGGCATCAACTCTCTGGGGCTGGCTTTTCTAATTGTGGGCGCCAACTCTCTGGGACTGGCTTTTCTAATTGTGTGCACCAACTCTCTGTGGCTGGCTTTTCTAATTGTGGGCACCGACTCTCTCGGGCTGGCTTTTCTAATTGTGGGCACCGACTCTCTCGGGCTGGCTTTTCTAATTGTGGGCACCAACTTTCTGGGAACGGCTTTTGTAATTGTGGGCATCAACTCTCTGGGAACGGCTTTCCTAATTGTGGTACTAACTCCTGGGGCTGGCTTTTCTAATTGTGGTCACCAACTCTCTGGGGCTGGCTTTTCTAATTGTGGGCACCAACTCTCTGGGGCTGGCTTTTCTAATTGACTCTCTGGGGCTGGCTTTTCTAATTGAGGGCCTAACTCTCTGGGGCTGGTTTTTCTAATTGTGGGCACCAACTCTCTGGGGCTGTCTTTTATAATTGAGGGCCTAACTCTCTGGGGCTGGCTTTTCTAATTGCGGGCACCAACTCTCTGGGGCTGGCTTTTCTAATTGTGGGCATCAACCCTCTGGGGCTGGCTTTTCTAATTGTGGGCGCCAACTCTCTGGGACTGGCTTTTCTAATTGTGTGCACCAACTCTCTGTGGCTGGCTTTTCTAATTGTGGGCACCGACTCTCTCGGGCTGGCTTTTCTAATTGTGGGCACCGACTCTCTCGGGCTGGCTTTTCTAGTTGTGGGCACCAACTTTCTGGGAACGGCTTTTGTAATTGTGGGCATCAACTCTCTGGGAACGGCTTTCCTAATTGTGGTACTAACTCCTGGGGCTGGCTTTTCTAATTGTGGGCACCAACTCTCTGGGGCTGGCTTTTCTAATTGTGGGCACCAACTCTCTGGGGCTGGCTTTTCTAATTGTGGGCACCAACTCTCTGGGGCAGGCTTTTCTAATTGTGGGCTGGGAGCCGTCTTTTCTAATTGTGGGCACCAACTCTCTGGGGCTGGCTTTTCTAATTGTGGGAACCAACTCTCTGGGTCTGGCTTTTCTAATTGCGGGCAGCAACTCTCTGTGGCTGGCTTTTCTAATTGTGGGTGCCAACTCTCTGGGACTGGCTTTTCTAATTGTGTGCACTAACTCTCTGGGGCTGGCTTTTCTAATTGCGGGCACTAACTCTCTGGGGATGGCTTTTCTAATTGCGGGCACTAACTCTCTGGGGCTGGCTTTTCTAATTGTGGGCACCAACTCTCTGGGGCTGGCTTTTCTAATTGCGGGCACCAACTCTCTCGAACTGGCTTTTCTAATTGTGGGCACCAACTCTCTGGGACTGGTTTTTCTAATTGTGGACACCAACTCTCTGGGGCTGGCTTTTCTAATTGTGGGCACCAACTCTCTGGGGCTGGTTTTTCTAATTGTGGACACCAACTCTCTGGGGCTGGATTTTCTAATTGTGGGCACCAACTCCCTGGGAGCCGTCTTTTCTAATTGTGGGCAACAACTCACTGGGAACGGATTTACTAATTGTGGGCACCAACTCTCTGGGAACGGCTTTTATAATTGTGGGCACCAACTCTCTGGGAACGGCTTTTATAATTGTGGGCACCAACTCTCTGGGGCTGGCTTTTCTAATTGTGGGCACCAACTTTCTGGGAACTGCTTTTCTAATTGTGGGCACCAACTCTCTGGGGCTGGCTTTTCTAATTGTGGGCACCAACTCTCTCGGACTGGCTTTTCTAATTGTGGGCACCAACTCTCTGGGGCTGGTTTTTCTAATTGTGGACACCAACTCTCTGGGGCTGGCTTTTCTAATTGTGGGCACCAACTCCCTGGGAGACGTCTTTTCTAATTGTGGGCAACAACTCGCTGGGAACGGATTTACTACAATTGTGGGCACCAACTCTCTGGGGTTGGCTTTTCTAATTGTGGGCACCATCACTGGGAACGGATTTTCTAATTGCGGGCATCAACTCTCTGGGAACGGCTATTCTAATTGTGGGCACCAACTCTCTGGGGCTGGCTTTGTGGGCACCAACTCTCTGGGGATGGCTTTTCTAATTGTGGGCGCCAACTCTCTGGGACTGGCTTTTCTAATTGTGTGCACTAACTCTCTGGGGCTGGCTTTTCTAATTGCGGGCACTAACTCTCTGGGGCTGGCTTTTCTAATTGCGGGCACCAACTCTCTGGGGCTGGCTTTTCTAATTGTGGGCACCAACTCTCTGGGGCTGGCTTTTCTAATTGCGGGCACCAACTCTCTGGAGCTGGCTTTTCTAATTGTGGGCACCAACTCTCTGGGGCTGGCTTTTCTAATTGACTCTCTGGGGCTGGCTTTTCTAATTGAGGGCCTAACTCTCTGGGGCTGGTTTTTCTAATTGTGGGCACCAACTCTCTGGGGCTGGCTTTTCTAATTGACTCTCTGGGGCTGTCTTTTATAATTGAGGGCCTAACTCTCTGGGGCTGGCTTTTCTAATTGTGGGCATCAACTCTCTGGGGCTGGCTTTTCTAATTGTGTGCGCCAACTCTCTGGGACTGGCTTTTCTAATTGTGTGCACCAACTCTCTGTGTCTGGCTTTTCTAATTGTGTGCACTAACTCTCTGGGGCTGGCTTTTCTAATTGCGGGCACTAACTCTCTGGGGCTGGCTTTTCTAATTGCGGGCATTAACTCTCTGGGGCTGGCTTTTCTAATTGTGGGCACCAACTCTCTGGGACTGGCTTTTCTAATTGCGGGCACTAACTCTATGGGGTTGGCTTTTCTAATTGCGGGCACCAACTCTCTGGGGCTGGCTTTTCTAATTGTGGGCACCAACTCTCGGGGGCTGGCTTTTCTAATTGTGGGCACCAACTCTCTGGGGCTTGCTTTTCTAATTGTGCGCACCAACTCTCGGGGGCTGGCTTTTCTAATTGTGGGCACCAACTCTCTGGGGCTGGCTTTTCTAATTGCGGGCACCAACTCTCTGGGGCTGGCTTTTCTAATTGTGGGCACCAACTCTCTGGGGCTGGCTTTTCTAATTGTAGGCATCAACTTTCTTGGGCTGGCTTTTCTAATTGCGGGCACCAACTCTCTTGGGCTGGCTTTTCTAATTGTGGGCACCAACTCTCTGGGGCTGGCTTTTCTAATTGTGGGCACCAACTCTCTGGGGCTGGCTTTTCTAATTGCGGGCACCAACTCTCTGGGGCTGGCTTTTCTAATTGTGGGCACCAACTCTCTGGGGCTGGCTTTTCTAATTGACTCTCTGGGGCTGGCTTTTCTAATTGCGGGCACCAACTCTCTGGGGCTGGCTTTTCTAATTGTGGGCAGCAACTCTCTGTGGCTGGCTTTTCTAATTGTGGGCGCCAACTCTCTGGGACTGGCTTTTCTAATTGTGTGCACCAACTCTCTGGGGCTGGCTTTTCTAATTGTGGGCACCAACTCTCTGGGTCTGGCTTTTCTAATTGTGGGCACCAACTCTCTGGGGCTGGCTTTTCTAATTGTGGACACCAACTCTCTGGGGCTGGCTTTTCTAATTGTGGGCACCAACTCCCTGAGAGCCGTCTTTTCTAATTGTGGGCAACAACTCACTGGGGTTGGCTTTTCTAATTGTGGGCACCATCACTGGGAACGGATTTTCTAATTGCGGGCATCAACTCTCTGGGAACGGCTATTCTAATTGTGGGCACCAACTTTCTGGGAACGGCTTTTCTAATTGTGGGCATCAACTCTCTGGGGCAGGCTTTTCTAATTGTGGGCACCAACTTTCTGGGAACTGCTTTTCTAATTGTGGGCACCAACTCTCTGGGGCTGGCTTTTCTAATTGTGGGCACCAACTCTCTGGGGCAGGCTTTTCTAATTGTGGCCACCAACTCTCTGGGGCTGGCTTTTCTAATTGTGGGCGCCAACTCTCTGGGACTGGCTTTTCTAATTGTGGGAACCAACTCTCTGGGTCTGGCTTTTCTAATTGCGGGCAGCAACTCTCTGTGGCTGGCTTTTCTAATTGTGTGCACTAACTCTCTGGGGCTGGCTTTTCTAATTGCGGGCACTAACTCTCTGGGGCTGGCTTTTCTAATTGTGGGCACCAACTCTCTGGGGCTGGCTTTTCTAATTGCGGGCACCAACTCTCTGGAGCTGGCTTTTCTAATTGTGGGCACCAACTCTCTGGGGCTGGCTTTTCTAATCGACTCTCTGGGGCTGGCTTTTCTAATTGAGGGCCTAACTCTCTGGGGCTGTCTTTTCTAATTGTGGGCAACAACTCACTGGGAACGGATTTACTAATTGTGGGCACCAACTCTCTGGGGTTGGCTTTTCTAATTGTGGGCACCATCACTGGGAACGGATTTTCTAATTGCGGGCATCAACTCTCTGGGAACGGCTATTCTAATTGTGGGCACCAACTTTCTGGGAACGGCTTTTCTAATTGTGGGCACCAACTCTCTGGGGCTGGCTTTTCTAATTGTGGGCACCAACTTTCTGGGAACTGCTTTTCTAATTGTGGGCACCAACTCTCTGGGGCTAATTGTGGGCACCAACTCTCTGGGGCTGGCTTTTCTAATTGTGGGCACCAACTCTCTGGTGCTGGCTTTTCTAATTGTGGGAACCAACTCTCTGGGACTGGCTTTTCTAATTGTGGGCACCAACTCTCGGGGGCTGGCTTTTCTAATTGTGGGCACCAACTCTCTGGGGCAGGATTTTCTAATTGCGGGCAGCAACTCTCTGTTGCTGGCTTTTCTAATTGTGGGCGCCAACTCTCTGGGACTGGCTTTTCTAATTGTGTGCACTAACTCTCTGGGGCTGGCTTTTCTAATTGAGGGCACTAACTCTCTGGGGCTGGTTTTTCTAATTGCTGGCACCAACTCTCTGGGGCTGGCTTTTCTAATTGTGGGCATCAACTCTCTTGGGCTGGCTTTTCTAATTGCGGGCACCAACTCTCTGGAGCTGGCTTTTCTAATTGTGGGCACCAACTCTCTGGGGCTTGCTTTTCTAATTGACTCTCTGGGGCTGGCTTTTCTAATTGAGGGCCTAACTCTCTGGGGCTGGTTTTTCTAATTGTGGGCACCAACTCTCTGGGGCTGTCTTTTATAATTGAGGGCCTAACTCTCTGGGGCTGGCTTTTCTAATTGCAGGCACCAACTCTCTGGGGCTGGCTTGTCTAATTGTGGGCATCAACTCTCTGGGGCTGGCTTTTCTAATTGTGGGCGCCAACTCTCTGGGACTGGCTTTTCTAATTGTGTGCACCAACTCTCTGTGGCTGGCTTTTCTAATTGTGGGCACCGACTCTCTCGGGCTGGCTTTTCTAATTGTGGGCACCGACTCTCTCGGGCTGGCTTTTCTAATTGTGGGCACCAACTTTCTGGGAACGGCTTTTGTAATTGTGGGCATCAACTCTCTGGGAACGGCTTTCCTAATTGTGGTACTAACTCCTGGGGCTGGCTTTTCTAATTGTGGGCACCAACTCTCTGGGGCTGGCTTTTCTAATTGTGGGCACCAACTCTCTGGGGCTGGCTTTTCTAATTGCGGGCAGCTACTCTCTGTGGCTGGCTTTTCTAATTGTGGGCGCCAACTCTCTGGGACTGGCTTTTCTAATTGTGTGCACTAACTCTCTGGGGCTGGCTTTTATAATTGCGGGCACTAACTCTCTGGGGATGGCTTTTCTAATTGCGGGCACTAACTCTCTGGGGCTGGCTTTTCTAATTGTGGGCACCAACTCTCTGGGGCTGGCTTTTCTAATTGCAGGCACCAACTCTCTCGGACTGGCTTTTCTAATTGTGGGCACCAACTCTCTGGGACTGATTTTTCTAATTGTGGATACCAACTCTCTGGGGCTGGCTTTTCTAATTGTGGGCACCAACTCTCTGGGGCTGGTTTTTCTAATTGTGGACACCAACTCTCTGGGGCTGGCTTTTCTAATTGTGGGCACCAACTCCCTGGGAGCCGTCTTTTCTAATTGTGGGCAACAACTCACTGGGAACGGATTTACTCATTGTGGGCACCAACTCTCTGGGAACGGCTTTTCTAATTGTGGGCATCAACTCTCTGGGGCTGGCTTTGTGGGCACCAACTCTCTGGGGCTGGCTTTTCTAATTGTGGGCACCAACTTTCTGGGAACTGCTTTTCTAATTGTGGGCACCAACTCTCTGGGGCTGGCTTTTCTAATTGTGGGCACCAACTCTCTCGGACTGGCTTTTCTAATTGTGGGCACCAACTCTCTGGGGCTGGGTTTTCTAATTGTGGACACCAACTCTCTGGGGCTGGCTTTTCTAATTGTGGGCACCAACTCCCTGGGAGCCGTCTTTTCTAATTGTGGGCACCAACTCTCTGGGGTTGGCTTTTCTAATTGTGGGCACCATCACTGGGAACGGATTTTCTAATTGCGGGCATCAACTCTCTGGGAACGGCTATTCTAATTGTGGGCACCAACTTTCTGGGAACTGCTTTTCTAATTGTGGGCATCAACTCTCTGGGGCTGGCTTTGTGGGCACCAACTCTCTGGGGATGGCTTTTCTAATTGTGGGCGCCAACTCTCTGGGACTGGCTTTTCTAATTGTGTGCACTAACTCTCTGGGGCTGGCTTTTCTAATTGCGGGCACTAACTCTCTGGGGCTGGCTTTTCTAATTGCGGGCACCAACTCTCTGGGGCTGGCTTTTCTAATTGTGGGCACCAACTCTCTGGGGCTGGCTTTTCTAATTGCGGGCACCAACTCTCTGGAGCTGGCTTTTCTAATTGTGGGCACCAACTCTCTGGGGCTGGCTTTTCTAATTGACTCTCTGGGGCTGTCTTTTATAATTGAGGGCCTAACTCTCTGGGGCTGGCTTTTCTAATTGCGGGCACCAACTCTCTGGGGCTGGCTTTTCTAATTGTGGGCATCAACTCTCTGGGGCTGGCTTTTCTAATTGTGGGCGCCAACTCTCTGGGACTGGCTTTTCTAATTGTGTGCACCAACTCTCTGTGGCTGGCTTTTCTAATTGTGTGCACTAACTCTCTGGGGCTGGCTTTTCTAATTGCGGGCACTAACTCTCTGGGGCTGGCTTTTCTAATTGCGGGCACTAACTCTCTGGGGCTGGCTTTTCTAATTGTGGGCACCAACTCTCTGGGACTGGCAGGGGTGTATTTAGGGGGGGGCGGGGGGGGGCATTCGCCCCCCCTTGTATCATTCTCGCCCCCCCCCCTTGAAATTAGACACCACCCTTATACATTACATACACCATCATTGTATCATTCTCGCCCCCCCTTATTTTTCCATATCTCAAGTTCGCCCCCCCTTGGCAAAATTTCTGTATACAACCCTGACTGGCTTTTCTAATTGCGGGCACTAACTCTCTGGGGTTCGCTTTTCTAATTGTGGGCACCAACTCTCTGGGGCTGGCTTTTCTAATTGTGGGCACCAACTCTCGGGGGCTGGCTTTTCTAATTGTGGGCACCAACTCTCTGGGGCTGGCTTTTCTAATTGTGGGCACCAACTCTCTGAGGCTGGCTTTTCTAATTGCGGGCACCAACTCTCTGGGGCTTGCTTTTCTAATTGTGGGCACCAACTCTCGGGGGCTGGCTTTTCTAATTGTGGGCACCAACTCTCTGGGGCTGGCTTTTCTAATTGCGGGCACCAACTCTCTGGGACTGGCTTTTCTAATTGTGGGCACCAACTCTCTGGGGCTGGCTTTTCTAATTGTAGGCATCAACTTTCTTGGGCTGGCTTTTCTAATTGCGGGCACCAACTCTCTTGGGCTGGCTTTTCTAATTGTGGGCACCAACTCTCTGGGGCTGACTTTTCTAATTGTGGGCACCAACTCTCTGGGGCTGGCTTTTCTAATTGCGGGCACCAACTCTCTGGGGCTGGCTTTTCTAATTGTGGGCACCAACTCTCTGGGGCTGGCTTTTCTAATTGACTCTCTGGGGCTGGCTTTTCTAATTGCGGGCACCAACTCTCTGGGGCTGGCTTTTCTAATTGTGGGCAGCAACTATCTGTGGCTGGCTTTTCTAATTGTGGGCGCCAACTCTCTGGGACTGGCTTTTCTAATTGTGTGCACCAACTCTCTGGGGCTGGCTTTTCTAATTGTGGGCACCAACTCTCTGGGTCTGGCTTTTCTAATTGTGGGCACCAACTCTCTGGGGCTGGCTTTTCTAATTGTGGGCACCAACTCTCTGGGGCAGGCTTTTCTAATTGTGGCCACCAACTCTCTGGGGCTGGCTTTTCTAATTGTGGGCGCCAACTCTCTGGGACTGGCTTTTCTAATTGTGAGAACCAACTCTCTGGGTCTGGCTTTTCTAATTGCGGGCAGCAACTCTCTGTGGCTGGTTTTCTAATTGTGTGCACTAACTCTCTGGGGCTGGTTTTTCTAATTGTGTGCACTAACTCTCTGGGGCTGGCTTTTCTAATTGCGGGCACTAACTCTCTGGGGCTGGCTTTTCTAATTGTGGGCACCAACTCTCTGGGGCTGGCTTTTCTAATTGCGGGCACCAACTCTCTGGAGCTGGCTTTTCTAATTGTGGGCACCAACTCTCTGGGGCTGGCTTTTCTAATTGACTCTCTGGGGCTGGTTTTTCTAATTGTGGGCACCAACTCTCTGGGGCTGGCTTTTCTAATTGACTCTCTGGGGCTGTCTTTTATAATTGAGGGCAGCAACTCTCTGGGGCTGGCTTTTCTAATTGCGGGCACCAACTCTCTGGGGCTGGCTTTTCTAATTGTGTGCACTAACTCTCTGGGGCTGGCTTTTCTAATTGCGGACACTAACTCTCTGGGGATGGCTTTTTTAATTGCGGGCACTAACTCTCTGGGGCTGGCTTTTCTAATTGTGGGAACTAACTCTCTGGGGCTGGCTTTTCTAATTGCGGGCACCAACTCTCTCGGACTGGCTTTTCTAATTGTGGGCACCAACTCTCTGGGACTGATTTTTCTAATTGTGGACACCAACTCTCTGGGGCTGGCTTTTCTAATTGTGGGCACCAACTCTCTGGGGCTGGTTTTTCTAATTGTGGACACCAACTCTCTGGGGCTGGCTTTTCTAATTGTGGGCACCAACTCCCTGGGAGCCGTCTTTTCTAATTGTGGGCAACAACTCACTGGGAACGGATTTACTAATTGTGGGCACCAACTCTCTGGGAACGGCTTTTCTAATTGTGGGCATCAACTCTCTGGGGCTGGCTTTGTGGGCACCAACTCTCTGGGGCTGGCTTTTCTAATTGTGGGCACCAACTTTCTGGGAACTGCTTTTCTAATTGTGGGCACCAACTCTCTGGGGCTGGCTTTTCTAATTGTGGGCACCAACTCTCTCGGACTGGCTTTTCTAATTGTGGGCACCAACTCTCTGGGGCTGGTTTTTCTAATTGTGGACACCAACTCTCTGGGGCTGGCTTTTCTAATTGTGGGCACCAACTCCCTGGGAGCCGTCTTTTCTAATTGTGGGCAACAACTCGCTGGGAACGGATTTACTACAATTGTGGGCACCAACTCTCTGGGGTTGGCTTTTCTAATTGTGGGCACCATCACTGGGAACGGATTTTCTAATTGCGGGCATCAACTCTCTGGGAACGGCTATTCTAATTGTGGGCACCAACTTTCTGGGAACGGCTTTTCTAATTGTGGGCATCAACTCTCTGGGGCAGGCTTTTCTAATTGTGGGCACCAACTTTCTGGGACTGGCTTTTCTAATTGTGGGAACCAACTCTCTGGGTCTGGCTTTTCTAATTGCGGGCAGCAACTCTCTGTGGCTGGTTTTCTAATTGTGTGCACTAACTCTCTGGGGCTGGTTTTTCTAATTGTGTGCACTAACTCTCTGGGGCTGGCTTTTCTAATTGCGGGCACTAACTCTCTGGGGCTGGCTTTTCTAATTGTGGGCACCAACTCTCTGGGGCTGGCTTTTCTAATTGCGGGCACCAACTCTCTGGAACTGGCTTTTCTAATTGTGGGCACCAACTCTCTGGGACTGGCTTTTCTAATTGACTCTCTGGGGCTGGTTTTTCTAATTGTGGGCACCAACTCTCTGGGGCTGGCTTTTCTAATTGACTCTCTGGGGCCGTCTTTTATAATTGAGGGCCTAACTCTCTGGGGCTGACTTTTCTAATTGCGGGCACCAACTCTCTGGGGCTGGCTTTTCTAATTGCGGGCAGCAACTCTCTGTGGCTGGCTTTTCTAATTGTGGGCGCCAACTCTCTGGGACTGGCTTTTCTAATTGTGTGCACTAACTCTCTGGGGCTGGCTTTTCTAATTGCGGGCACTAACTCTCTGGGGATGGCTTTTCTAATTGCGGGCACTAACTCTCTGGGGCTGGCTTTTCTAATTGTGGGCACTAACTCTCTGGGGCTGGCTTTTCTAATTGCGGGCACCAACTCTCTCGGACTGGCTTTTCTAATTGTGGGCACCAACTCTCTGGGACTGATTTTTCTAATTGTGGACACCAACTCTCTGGGGCTGGCTTTTCTAATTGTGGGCACCAACTCTCTGGGGCTGGTTTTTCTAATTGTGGACACCAACTCTCTGGGGCTGGCTTTTCTAATTGTGGGCACCAACACCCTGGGAGCCGTCTTTTCTAATTGTGGGCAACAACTCACTGGGAACGGATTTACTAATTGTGGGCACCAACTCTCTGGGAACGGCTTTTCTAATTGTGGGCATCAACTCTCTGGTGCTGGCTTTGTGGGCACCAACTCTCTGGGGCTGGCTTTTCTAATTGTGGGCACCAACTTTCTGGGAACTGCTTTTCTAATTGTGGGCACCAACTCTCTGGGGCTGGCTTTTCTAATTGTGGGCACCAACTCTCTCGGACTGGCTTTTCTAATTGTGGGCACCAACTCTCTGGGGCTGGTTTTTCTAATTGTGGACACCAACTCTCTGGGGCTGGCTTTTCTAATTGTGGGCACCAACTCCCTGGGAGCCGTCTTTTCTAATTGTGGGCAACAACTCGCTGGGAACGGATTTACTACAATTGTGGGCACCAACTCTCTGGGGTTGGCTTTTCTAATTGTGGGCACCATCACTGGGAACGGATTTTCTAATTGCGGGCATCAACTCTCTGGGAACGGATATTCTAATTGTGGGCACCAACTTTCTGGGAACGGCTTTTCTAATTGTGGGCATCAACTCTCTGGGGCTGGCTTTGTGGACACCAACTCTCTGGGGCTGGCTTTTCTAATTGTGGGCACCAACTTTCTGGGAACTGCTTTTCTAATTGTGGGCATCAACTCTCTGGGGCTGGCTTTGTGGGCACCAACTCTCTGGGGATGGCTTTTCTAATTGTGGGCGCCAACTCTCTGGGACTGGCTTTTCTAATTGTGGGAACCAACTCTCTGGGTCTGGCTTTTCTAATTGCGGGCAGCAACTCTCTGTGGCTGGTTTTCTAATTGTGTGCACTAACTCTCTGGGGCTGGTTTTTCTAATTGTGTGCACTAACTCTCTGGGGCTGGCTTTTCTAATTGCGGGCACTAACTCTCTGGGGCTGGCTTTTCTAATTGTGGGCACCAACTCTCTGGGGCTGGCTTTTCTAATTGCGGGCACCAACTCTCTGGAACTGGCTTTTCTAATTGTGGGCACCAACTCTCTGGGACTGGCTTTTCTAATTGACTCTCTGGGGCTGGTTTTTCTAATTGTGGGCACCAACTCTCTGGGGCTGGCTTTTCTAATTGACTCTCTGGGGCCGTCTTTTATAATTGAGGGCCTAACTCTCTGGGGCTGACTTTTCTAATTGCGGGCACCAACTCTCTGGGGCTGGCTTTTCTAATTGCGGGCAGCAACTCTCTGTGGCTGGCTTTTCTAATTGTGGGCGCCAACTCTCTGGGACTGGCTTTTCTAATTGTGTGCACTAACTCTCTGGGGCTGGCTTTTCTAATTGCGGGCACTAACTCTCTGGGGATGGCTTTTCTAATTGCGGGCACTAACTCTCTGGGGCTGGCTTTTCTAATTGTGGGCACTAACTCTCTGGGGCTGGCTTTTCTAATTGCGGGCACCAACTCTCTCGGACTGGCTTTTCTAATTGTGGGCACCAACTCTCTGGGACTGATTTTTCTAATTGTGGACACCAACTCTCTGGGGCTGGCTTTTCTAATTGTGGGCACCAACTCTCTGGGGCTGGTTTTTCTAATTGTGGACACCAACTCTCTGGGGCTGGCTTTTCTAATTGTGGGCACCAACACCCTGGGAGCCGTCTTTTCTAATTGTGGGCAACAACTCACTGGGAACGGATTTACTAATTGTGGGCACCAACTCTCTGGGAACGGCTTTTCTAATTGTGGGCATCAACTCTCTGGTGCTGGCTTTGTGGGCACCAACTCTCTGGGGCTGGCTTTTCTAATTGTGGGCACCAACTTTCTGGGAACTGCTTTTCTAATTGTGGGCACCAACTCTCTGGGGCTGGCTTTTCTAATTGTGGGCACCAACTCTCTCGGACTGGCTTTTCTAATTGTGGGCACCAACTCTCTGGGGCTGGTTTTTCTAATTGTGGACACCAACTCTCTGGGGCTGGCTTTTCTAATTGTGGGCACCAACTCCCTGGGAGCCGTCTTTTCTAATTGTGGGCAACAACTCGCTGGGAACGGATTTACTACAATTGTGGGCACCAACTCTCTGGGGTTGGCTTTTCTAATTGTGGGCACCATCACTGGGAACGGATTTTCTAATTGCGGGCATCAACTCTCTGGGAACGGATATTCTAATTGTGGGCACCAACTTTCTGGGAACGGCTTTTCTAATTGTGGGCATCAACTCTCTGGGGCTGGCTTTGTGGACACCAACTCTCTGGGGCTGGCTTTTCTAATTGTGGGCACCAACTTTCTGGGAACTGCTTTTCTAATTGTGGGCATCAACTCTCTGGGGCTGGCTTTGTGGGCACCAACTCTCTGGGGATGGCTTTTCTAATTGTGGGCGCCAACTCTCTGGGACTGGCTTTTCTAATTGTGTGCACTAACTCTCTGGGGCTGGCTTTTCTAATTGCGGGCACTAACTCTCTGGGGCTGGCTTTTCTAATTGCGGGCACCAACTCTCTGGGGCTGGCTTTTCTAATTGTGGGCACCAACTCTCTGGGGCTGGCTTTTCTAATTGCGGGCACCAACTCTCTGGAGCTGGCTTTTCTAATTGTGGGCACCAACTCTCTGGGGCTGGCTTTTCTAATTGACTCTCTGGGGCTGTCTTTATAATTGAGGGCCTAACTCTCTGGGGCTGGCTTTTCTAATTGCGGGCACCAACTCTCTGGGGCTGGCTTTTCTAATTGTGGGCATCAACTCTCTGGGGCTGGCTTTTCTAATTGTGGGCGCCAACTCTCTGGGACTGGTTTTTCTAATTGTGTGCACCAACTCTCTGTGTCTGGCTTTTCTAATTGTGTGCACTAACTCTCTGGGGCTGGCTTTTCTAATTGCGGGCACTAACTCTCTGGGGCTGGCTTTTCTAATTGCGGGCACTAACTCTCTGGGGCTGGCTTTTCTAATTGCGGGCACCAACTCTCTCGGACTGGCTTTTCTAATTGTGGGCACCAACTCTCTGGGACTGGTTTTTCTAATTGTGGACACCAACTCTCTGGGGCTGGCTTTTCTAATTGTGGGCACCAACTCTCTGGGGCTGGTTTTTCTAATTGTGGACACCAACTCTCTGGGGCTGGCTTTTCTAATTGTGGGCACCAACTCCCTGGGAGCCGTCTTTTCTAATTGTGGGCAACAACTCACTGGGAACGGATTTACTAATTGTGGGCACCAACTCTCTGGGAACGGCTTTTCTAATTGTGGGCATCAACTCTCTGGGGCTGGCTTTGTGGGCACCAACTCTCTGGGGCTGGCTTTTCTAATTGTGGGCACCAACTTTCTGGGAACTGCTTTTCTAATTGTGGGCACCAACTCTCTGGGGCTGGCTTTTCTAATTGTGGGCACCAACTCTCTCGGACTGGCTTTTCTAATTGTGGGCACCAACTCTCTGGGGCTGGTTTTTCTAATTGTGGACACCAACTCTCTGGGGCTGGCTTTTCTAATTGTGGGCACCAACTCCCTGGGAGACGTCTTTTCTAATTGTGGGCAACAACTCGCTGGGAACGGATTTACTACAATTGTGGGCACCAACTCTCTGGGGTTGGCTTTTCTAATTGTGGGCACCATCACTGGGAACGGATTTTCTAATTGCGGGCATCAACTCTCTGGGAACGGCTATTCTAATTGTGGGCACCAACTCTCTGGGGCTGGCTTTGTGGGCACCAACTCTCTGGGGATGGCTTTTCTAATTGTGGGCGCCAACTCTCTGGGACTGGCTTTTCTAATTGTGTGCACTAACTCTCTGGGGCTGGCTTTTCTAATTGCGGGCACTAACTCTCTGGGGCTGGCTTTTCTAATTGCGGGCACCAACTCTCTGGGGCTGGCTTTTCTAATTGTGGGCACCAACTCTCTGGGGCTGGCTTTTCTAATTGCGGGCACCAACTCTCTGGAGCTGGCTTTTCTAATTGTGGGCACCAACTCTCGGGGGCTGGCTTTTCTAATTGTGGGCACCAACTCTCTGGGGCTGGCTTTTCTAATTGTGGGCACCAACTCTCTGAGGCTGGCTTTTCTAATTGCGGGCACCAACTCTCTGGGGCTGGCTTTTCTAATTGCGGGCACCAACTCTCTGGGACTGGCTTTTCTAATTGTGGGCACCAACTCTCTGGGGCTGGCTTTTCTAATTGTAGGCATCAACTTTCTTGGGCTGGCTTTTCTAATTGCGGGCACCAACTCTCTTGGGCTGGCTTTTCTAATTGTGGGCACCAACTCTCTGGGGCTGACTTTTCTAATTGTGGGCACCAACTCTCTGGGGCTGGCTTTTCTAATTGCGGGCACCAACTCTCTGGGGCTGGCTTTTCTAATTGTGGGCACCAACTCTCTGGGGCTGGCTTTTCTAATTGACTCTCTGGGGCTGGCTTTTCTAATTGCGGGCACCAACTCTCTGGGGCTGGCTTTTCTAATTGTGGGCACCAACTCTCTGTGGCTGGCTTTTCTAATTGTGGGCGCCAACTCTCTGGTACTGGCTTTTCTAATTGTGTGCACCAACTCTCTGGGGCTGGCTTTTCTAATTGTGGGCACCAACTCTCTGGGTCTGGCTTTTCTAATTGTGGGCACCAACTCTCTGGGGCTGGCTTTTCTAATTGTGGGCACCAACTCTCTGGGGCTGGCTTTTCTAATTGTGGGCGCCAACTCTCTGGGACTGGCTTTTCTAATTGTTAGAACCAACTCTCTGGGTCTGGCTTTTCTAATTGCGGGCAGCAACTCTCTGTGGCTGGTTTTCTAATTGTGTGCACTAACTCTCTGGGGCTGGTTTTTCTAATTGTGTGCACTAACTCTCTGGGGCTGGCTTTTCTAATTGCGGGCACTAACTCTCTGGGGCTGGCTTTTCTAATTGTGGGCACCAACTCTCTGGGGCTGGCTTTTCTAATTGCGGGCACCAACTCTCTGGAGCTGGCTTTTCTAATTGTGGGCACCAACTCTCTGGGGCTGGCTTTTCTAATTGACTCTCTGGGGCTGGTTTTTCTAATTGTGGGCACCAACTCTCTGGGGCTGGCTTTTCTAATTGACTCTCTGGGGCTGTCTTTTATAATTGAGGGCCTAACTCTCTGGGGCTGGCTTTTCTAATTGCGGGCACCAACTCTCTGGGGCTGGCTTTTCTAATTGCGGGCAGCAACTCTCTGTGGCTGGCTTTTCTAATTGTGGGCGCCAACTCTCTGGGACTGGCTTTTCTAATTGTGTGCACTAACTCTCTGGGGCTGGCTTTTCTAATTGCGGACACTAACTCTCTGGGGATGGCTTTTTTAATTGCGGGCACTAACTCTCTGGGGCTGGCTTTTCTAATTGTGGGAACTAACTCTCTGGGGCTGGCTTTTCTAATTGCGGGCACCAACTCTCTCGGACTGGCTTTTCTAATTGTGGGCACCAACTCTCTGGGACTGATTTTTCTAATTGTGGACACCAACTCTCTGGGGCTGGCTTTTCTAATTGTGGGCACCAACTCTCTGGGGCTGGTTTTTCTAATTGTGGACACCAACTCTCTGGGGCTGGCTTTTCTAATTGTGGGCACCAACTCCCTGGGAGCCGTCTTTTCTAATTGTGGGCAACAACTCACTGGGAACGGATTTACTAATTGTGGGCACCAACTCTCTGGGAACGGCTTTTCTAATTGTGGGCATCAACTCTCTGGGGCTGGCTTTGTGGGCACCAACTCTCTGGGGCTGGCTTTTCTAATTGTGGGCACCAACTTTCTGGGAACTGCTTTTCTAATTGTGGGCACCAACTCTCTGGGGCTGGCTTTTCTAATTGTGGGCACCAACTCTCTCGGACTGGCTTTTCTAATTGTGGGCACCAACTCTCTGGGGCTGGTTTTTCTAATTGTGGACACCAACTCTCTGGGGCTGGCTTTTCTAATTGTGGGTACCAACTCCCTGGGAGCCGTCTTTTCTAATTGTGGGCAACAACTCGTTGGGAACGGATTTACTACAATTGTGGGCACCAACTCTCTGGGGTTGGCTTTTCTAATTGTGGGCACCATCACTGGGAACGGATTTTCTAATTGCGGGCATCAACTCTCTGGGAACGGCTATTCTAATTGTGGGCACCAACTTTCTGGGAACGGCTTTTCTAATTGTGGGCACCAACTCTCTGGGGCTGGCTTTTCTAATTGTGGGCACCAACTCTCTGGGGCTGGCTTTTCTAATTGCGGGCACCAACTCTCTGGAGCTGGCTTTTCTAATTGTGGGCACCAACTCTCGGGGGCTGGCTTTTCTAATTGTGGGCACCAACTCTCTGGGGCTGGCTTTTCTAATTGTGGGCACCAACTCTCTCGGACTGGCTTTTCTAATTGTGGGCACCAACTCTCTGGGGCTGGTTTTTCTAATTGTGGACACCAACTCTCTGGGGCTGGCTTTTCTAATTGTGGGCACCAACTCCCTGGGAGACGTCTTTTCTAATTGTGGGCAACAACTCGCTGGGAACGGATTTACTACAATTGTGGGCACCAACTCTCTGGGGTTGGCTTTTCTAATTGTGGGCACCATCACTGGGAACGGATTTTCTAATTGCGGGCATCAACTCTCTGGGAACGGCTATTCTAATTATGGGCACCAACTCTCTGGGGCTGGCTTTGTGGGCACCAACTCTCTGGGGATGGCTTTTCTAATTGTGGGCGCCAACTCTCTGGGACTGGCTTTTCTAATTGTGTGCACTAACTCTCTGGGGCTGGCTTTTCTAATTGCGGGCACTAACTCTCTGGGGCTGGCTTTTCTAATTGCGGGCACCAACTCTCTGGGGCTGGCTTTTCTAATTGTGGGCACCAACTCTCTGGGGCTGGCTTTTCTAATTGCGGGCACCAACTCTCTGGAGCTGGCTTTTCTAATTGTGGGCACCAACTCTCGGGGGCTGGCTTTTCTAATTGTGGGCACCAACTCTCTGGGGCTGGCTTTTCTAATTGTGGGCACCAACTCTCTGAGGCTGGCTTTTCTAATTGCGGGCACCAACTCTCTGGGGCTTGCTTTTCTAATTGTGGGCACCAACTCTCGGGGGCTGGCTTTTCTAATTGTGGGCGCCAACTCTCTGGGACTGGCTTTTCTAATTGTGTGCACTAACTCTCTGGGGCTGACTTTTCTAATTGCGGGCACTAACTCTCTGGGGATGGGTTTTCTAATTGCGGGCACTAACTCTCTGGGGCTGGCTTTTCTAATTGTGGGCACTAACTCTCTGGGGCTGGCTTTTCTAATTGCGGGCACCAACTCTCTTGGACTGGCTTTTCTAATTGTGGGCACCAACTCTCTGGGACTGATTTTTCTAATTGTGGACACCAACTCTCTGGGGCTGGCTTTTCTAATTGTGGGCACCAACTCTCTGGGGCTGGTTTTTCTAATTGTGGACACCAACTCTCTGGGGCTGGCTTTTCTAATTGTGGGCACCAACTCCCTGGGAGCCGTCTTTTCTAATTGTGGGCAACAACTCACTGGGAACGGATTTACTAATTGTGGGCACCAACTCTCTGGGAACGGCTTTTCTAATTGTGGGCATCAACTCTCTGGGGCTGGCTTTGTGGGCACCAACTCTCTGGGGCTGGCTTTTCTAATTGTGGGCACCAACTTTCTGGGAACTGCTTTTCTAATTGTGGGCACCAACTCTCTGGGGCTGGCTTTTCTAATTGTGGGCACCAACTCTCTCGGACTGGATTTTCTAATTGTGGGCACCAACTCTCTGGGGCTGGTTTTTCTAATTGTGGACACCAACTCTCTGGGGCTGGCTTTACTAATTGTGGGCACCAACTCCCTGGGAGCCGTCTTTTCTAATTGTGGGCAACAACTCGCTGGGAACGGATTTACTACAATTGTGGGCACCAACTCTCTGGGGTTGGCTTTTCTAATTGTGGGCACCATCACTGGGAACGGATTTTCTAATTGCGGGCATCAACTCTCTGGGAACGGCTATTCTAATTGTGGGCACCAACTTTCTGGGAACGGCTTTTCTAATTGTGGGCATCAACTCTCTGGGGCTGGCTTTGTGGACACCAACTCTCTGGGGCTGGCTTTTCTAATTGTGGGCACCAACTTTCTGGGAACTGCTTTTCTAATTGTGGGCATCAACTCTCTGGGGCTGGCTTTGTGGGCACCAACTCTCTGGGGATGGCTTTTCTAATTGTGGGCGCCAACTCTCTGGGACTGGCTTTTCTAATTGTGTGCACTAACTCTCTGGGGCTGGCTTTTCTAATTGCGGGCACTAACTCTCTGGGGCTGGCTTTTCTAATTGCGGGCACCAACTCTCTGGGGCTGGCTTTTCTAATTGTGGGCACCAACTCTCTGGGGCTGGCTTTTCTAATTGCGCGCACCAACTCTCTGGAGCTGGCTTTTCTAATTGTGGGCACCAACTCTCTGGGGCTGGCTTTTCTAATTGACTCTCTGGGGCTGTCTTTTATAATTGAGGGCCTAACTCTCTGGGGCTGGCTTTTCTAATTGCGGGCACCAACTCTCTGGGGCTGGCTTTTCTAATTGTGGGCATCAACTCTCTGGGGCTGGCTTTTCTAATTGTGGGCGCCAACTCTCTGGGACTGGCTTTTCTAATTGTGTGCACCAACTCTCTGTGGCTGGCTTTTCTAATTGTGTGCACTAACTCTCTGGGGCTGGCTTTTCTAATTGCGGGCACTAACTCTCTGGGGCTGGCTTTTCTAATTGCGGGCACTAACTCTCTGGGGCTGGCTTTTCTAATTGTGGTCACCAACTCTCTGGGACTGGCTTTTCTAATTGCGGGCACTAACTCTCTGGGGCTGGCTTTTCTAATTGTGGGAACCAACTCTCTGGGTCTGGCTTTTCTAATTGCGGGCAGCAACTCTCTGTGGCTGGCTTTTCTAATTGTGGGCGCCAACTCTCTGGGACTGGCTTTTCTAATTGTGGGCACCAACTCTCTGGGACTGTTTTTTCTAATTGTGGACACCAACTCTCTGGGGCTGGCTTTTCTAATTGCGGGCACCAACTCTCTGGGGCTGGCTTTTCTAATTGCGGGCACCAACTCTCTGGGACTGGTTTTTCTAATTGTGGACACCAACTCTCTGGGGCTGGCTTTTCTAATTGACTCTCTGGGGCTGGCTTTTCTAATTGAGGGCCTAACTCTCTGGGGCTGGTTTTTCTAATTGTGGGCACCAACTCTCTGGGGCTGGCTTTTCTAATTGACTCTCTGGGGCTGTCTTTTATAATTGAGGGCCTAACTCTCTGGGGCTGGCTTTTCTAATTGTGGGCATCAACTCTCTGGGGCTGGCTTTTCTAATTGTGTGCACCAACTCTCTGTGTCTGGCTTTTCTAATTGTGTGCACTAACTCTCTGGGGCTGGCTTTTCTAATTGCGGGCACTAACTCTCTGGGGCTGGCTTTTCTAATTGCGGGCATTAACTCTCTGGGGCTGGCTTTTCTAATTGTGGGCACCAACTCTCTGGGACTGGCTTTTCTAATTGCGGGCACTAACGCTCTGGGGCTGGCTTTTCTAATTGTGGGCACCAAATCCCTGGGAGCCGTCTTTTCTAATTGTGGGCAACAACTCACTGGGAACGGATTTACTAATTGTGGGCACCAACTCTCTGGGAACGGCTTTTCTAATTGTGGGCATCAACTCTCTGGGGCTGGCTTTGTGGGCACCAACTCTCTGGGGCTGGCTTTTCTAATTGTGGGCACCAACTTTCTGGGAACTGCTTTTCTAATTGTGGGCACCAACTCTCTGGGGCTGGCTTTTCTAATTGTGGGCACCAACTCTCTCGGACTGGCTTTTCTAATTGTGGGCACCAACTCCCTGGGAGACGTCTTTTCTAATTGTGGGCAACAACTCGCTGGGAACGGATTTACTACAATTGTGGGCACCAACTCTCTGGGGTTGGCTTTTCTAATTGTGGGCACCATCACTGGGAACGGATTTTCTAATTGCGGGCATCAACTCTCTGGGAACGGCTATTCTAATTGTGGGCACCAACTCTCTGGGGCTGGCTTTGTGGGCACCAACTCTCTGGGGATGGCTTTTCTAATTGTGGGCGCCAACTCTCTGGGACTGGCTTTTCTAATTGTGTGCACTAACTCTCTGGGGCTGGCTTTTCTAATTGCGGGCACTAACTCTCTGGGGCTGGCTTTTCTAATTGCGGGCACCAACTCTCTGGGGCTGGCTTTTCTAATTGTGGGCACCAACTCTCTGGGGCTGGCTTTTCTAATTGCGGGCACCAACTCTCTGGAGCTGGCTTTTCTAATTGTGGGCACCAACTCTCTGGGGCTGGCTTTTCTAATTGACTCTCTGGGGCTGGCTTTTCTAATTGAGGGCCTAACTCTCTGGGGCTGGTTTTTCTAATTGTGGGCACCAACTCTCTGGGGCTGGCTTTTCTAATTGACTCTCTGGGGCTGTCTTTTATAATTGAGGGCCTAACTCTCTGGGGCTGGCTTTTCTAATTGTGGGCATCAACTCTCTGGGGCTGGCTTTTCTAATTGTGTGCGTCAACTCTCTGGGACTGGCTTTTCTAATTGTGTGCACCAACTCTCTGTGTCTGGCTTTTCTAATTGTGTGCACTAACTCTCTGGGGCTGGCTTTTCTAATTGCGGGCACTAACTCTCTGGGGCTGGCTTTTCTAATTGCGGGCATTAACTCTCTGGGGCTGGCTTTTCTAATTGTGGGCACCAACTCTCTGGGACTGGCTTTTCTAATTGCGGGCACTAACTCTCTGGGGTTGGCTTTTCTAATTGCGGGCACCAACTCTCTGGGGCTGGCTTTTCTAATTGTGGGCACCAACTCTCGGGGGCTGGCTTTTCTAATTGTGGGCACCAACTCTCTGGGGCTTGCTTTTCTAATTGTGCGCACCAACTCTCGGGGGCTGGCTTTTCTAATTGTGGGCACCAACTCTCTGGGGCTGGCTTTTCTAATTGCGGGCACCAACTCTCTGGGGCTGGCTTTTCTAATTGTGGGCACCAACTCTCTGGGGCTGGCTTTTCTAATTGTAGGCATCAACTTTCTTGGGCTGGCTTTTCTAATTGCGGGCACCAACTCTCTTGGGCTGGCTTTTCTAATTGTGGGCACCAACTCTCTGGGGCTGGCTTTTCTAATTGTGGGCACCAACTCTCTGGGGCTGGCTTTTCTAATTGCGGGCACCAACTCTCTGGGGCTGGCTTTTCTAATTGTGGGCACCAACTCTCTGGGGCTGGCTTTTCTAATTGACTCTCTGGGGCTGGCTTTTCTAATTGCGGGCACCAACTCTCTGGGGCTGGCTTTTCTAATTGTGGGCAGCAACTCTCTGTGGCTGGCTTTTCTAATTGTGGGCGCCAACTCTCTGGGACTTGCTTTTCTAATTGTGTGCACCAACTCTCTGGGGCTGGCTTTTCTAATTGTGGGCACCAACTCTCTGGGTCTGGCTTTTCTAATTGTGGGCACCAACTCTCTGGGGCTGGCTTTTCTAATTGTGGACACCAACTTTCTGGGGCTGGCTTTTCTAATTGTGGGCACCAACTCCCTGAGAGCCGTCTTTTCTAATTGTGGGCAACAACTCACTGGGGTTGGCTTTTCTAATTGTGGGCACCATCACTGGGAACGGATTTTCTAATTGCGGGCATCAACTCTGTGGGAACGGCTATTCTAATTGTGGGCACCAACTTTCTGGGAACGGCTTTTCTAATTGTGGGCATCAACTCTCTGGGGCAGGCTTTTCTAATTGTGGGCACCAACTTTCTGGGAACTGCTTTTCTAATTGTGGGCACCAACTCTCTGGGGCTGGCTTTTCTAATTGTGGGCACCAACTCTCTGGGGCAGGCTTTTCTAATTGTGGTCACCAACTCTCTGGGGCTGGCTTTTCTAATTGTGGGCGCCAACTCTCTGGGACTGGCTTTTCTAATTGTGGGAACCAACTCTCTGGGTCTGGTTTTTCTAATTGTGGGCAGCAACTCTCTGTGGCTGGCTTTTCTAATTGTGTGCACTAACTCTCTGGGGCTGGCTTTTCTAATTGCGGGCACTAACTCTCTGGGGCTGGCTTTTCTAATTGTGGGCACCAACTCTCTGGGGCTGGCTTTTCTAATTGCGGGCACCAACTCTCTGGAGCTGGCTTTTCTAATTGTGGGCACCAACTCTCTGGGGCTGGCTTTTCTAATTGACTCTCTGGAGCTGGCTTTTCTAATTGAGGGCCTAACTCTCTGGGGCTGTCTTTTCTAATTGTGGGCAACAACTCACTGGGAACGGATTTACTAATTGTGGGCACCAACTCTCTGGGGTTGGCTTTTCTAATTGTGGGCACCATCACTGGGAACGGATTTTCTAATTGCGGGCATCAACTCTCTGGGAACGGCTATTCTAATTGTGGGCACCAACTTTCTGGGAACGGCTTTTCTAATTGTGGGCACCAACTCTCTGGGGCTGTCTTTTATAATTGAGGGCCTAACTCTCTGGGGCTGGCTTTTCTAATTGCAGGCACCAACTCTCTGGGGCTGGCTTTTCTAATTGTGGGCATCAACTCTCTGGGGCTGGCTTTTCTAATTGTGGGCGCCAACTCTCTGGGACTGGCTTTTCTAATTGTGTGCACCAACTCTCTGTGGCTGGCTTTTCTAATTGTGGGCACCGACTCTCTCGGGCTGGCTTTTCTAATTGTGGGCACCGACTCTCTCGGGCTGGCTTTTCTAATTGTGGGCACCAACTTTCTGGGAACGGCTTTTGTAATTGTGGGCATCAACTCTCTGGGAACGGCTTTCCTAATTGTGGTACTAACTCCTGGGGCTGGCTTTTCTAATTGTGGGCACCAACTCTCTGGGGCTGGCTTTTCTAATCGTGGGCACCAACTCTCTGGGGCTGGCTTTTCTAATTGCGGGCAGCAACTCTCTGTGGCTGGCTTTTCTAATTGTGGGCGCCAACTCTCTGGGACTGGCTTTTCTAATTGTGTGCACTAACTCTCTGGGGCTGGCTTTTCTAATTGCGGGCACTAACTCTCTGGGGATGGCTTTTCTAATTGTGGGCACTAACTCTCTGGGGCTGGCTTTTCTAATTGTGGGCACCAACTCTCTGGGGCTGGCTTTTCTAATTGCGGGCACCAACTCTCTCGGACTGGCTTTTCTAATTGTGGGCACCAACTCTCTGGGACTGATTTTTCTAATTGTGGACACCAACTCTCTGGGGCTGGCTTTTCTAATTGTGGGCACCAACTCTCTGGGGCTGGTTTTTCTAATTGTGGACACCAACTCTCTGGGGCTGGCTTTTCTAATTGTGGGCACCAACTCCCTGGGAGCCGTCTTTTCTAATTGTGGGCAACAACTCACTGGGAACGGATTTACTAATTGTGGGCACCAACTCTCTGGGAACGGCTTTTCTAATTGTGGGCATCAACTCTCTGGGGCTGGCTTTGTGGGCACCAACTCTCTGGGGCTGGCTTTTCTAATTGTGGGCACCAACTTTCTGGGAACTGCTTTTCTAATTGTGGGCACCAACTCTCTGGGGCTGGCTTTTCTAATTGTGGGCACCAACTCTCTCGGACTGGCTTTTCTAATTGTGGGCACCAACTCTCTGGGGCTGGTTTTTCTAATTGTGGACACCACCTCTCTGGGGCTGGCTTTTCTAATTGTGGGCACCAACTCCCTGGGAGCCGTCTTTTCTAATTGTGGGCAACAACTCGCTGGGAACGGATTTACTACAATTGTGGGCACCAACTCTCTGGGGTTGGCTTTTCTAATTGTGGGCACCATCACTGGGAACGGATTTTCTAATTGCGGGCATCAACTCTCTGGGAACGGCTATTCTAATTGTGGGCACCAACTATCTGGGAACGGCTTTTCTAATTGTGGGCATCAACTCTCTGGGGCTGGCTTTGTGGGCACCAACTCTCTGGGGCTGGCTTTTCTAATTGTGGGCACCAACTTTCTGGGAACTGCTTTTCTAATTGTGGGCATCAACTCTCTGGGGCTGGCTTTGTGGGCACCAACTCTCTGGGGATGGCTTTTCTAATTGTGGGAGCCAACTCTCTGGGACTGGCTTTTCTAATTGTGTGCACTAACTCTCTGGGAATGGCTTTTCTAATTGCGGGCACTAACTCTCTGGGGCTGGCTTTTCTAATTGCGGGCACCAACTCTCTGGGGCTGGCTTTTCTAATTGTGGGCACCAACTCTCTGGGGCTGGCTTTTCTAATTGCGGGCACCAACTCTCTGGAGCTGGCTTTTCTAATTGTGGGCACCAACTCTCTGGGGCTGGCTTTTCTAATTGACTCTCTGGGGCTGGCTTTTCTAATTGAGGGCCTAACTCTCTGGGGCTGGTTTTTCTAATTGTGGGCACCAACTCTCTGGGGCTGGCTTTTCTAATTGACTCTCTGGGGCTGTCTTTTATAATTGAGGGCCTAACTCTCTGGGGCTGGCTTTTCTAATTGCGGGCACCAACTCTCTGGGGCTGGCTTTTCTAATTGTGGGCATCAACTCTCTGGGGCTGGCTTTTCTAATTGTGGGCGCCAACTCTCTGGGACTGGCTTTTCTAATTGTGTGCACCAACTCTCTGTGGCTGGCTTTTCTAATTGTGTGCACTAACTCTCTGGGGCTGGCTTTTCTAATTGCGGGCACTAACTCTCTGGGGCTGGCTTTTCTAATTGCGGGCACTAACTCTCTGGGGCTGGCTTTTCTAATTGTGGGCACCAACTCTCTGGGACTGGCTTTTCTAATTGCGGGCACTAACTCTCTGGGGTTGGCTTTTCTAATTGCGGGCACCAACTCTCTGGGGCTGGCTTTTCTAATTGTAGGCATCAACTTTCTTGGGCTGGCTTTTCTAATTGCGGGCACCAACTCTCTTGGGCTGGCTTTTCTAATTGTGGGCACCAACTCTCTGGGGCTGACTTTTCTAATTGTGGGCACCAACTCTCTGGGGCTGGCTTTTCTAATTGCGGGCACCAACTCTCTGGGGCTGGCTTTTCTAATTGTGGGCACCAACTCTCTGGGGCTGGCTTTTCTAATTGACTCTCTGGGGCTGGCTTTTCTAATTGCGGGCACCAACTCTCTGGGGCTGGCTTTTCTAATTGTGGGCAGCAACTCTCTGTGGCTGGCTTTTCTAATTGTGGGCGCCAACTCTCTGGGACTGGCTTTTCTAATTGTGTGCACCAACTCTCTGGGGCTGGCTTTTCTAATTGTGGGCACCAACTCTCTGGGTCTGGCTTTTCTAATTGTGGGCACCAACTCTCTGGGGCTGGCTTTTCTAATTGTGGACACCAACTCTCTGGGGCTGGCTTTTCTAATTGTGGGCACCAACTCCCTGAGAGCCGTCTTTTCTAATTGTGGGCAACAACTCACTGGGAACGGATTTACTAATTGTGGGCACCAACTCTCTGGGGTTGGCTTTTCTAATTGTGGGCACCATCACTGGGAACGGATTTTCTAATTGCGGGCATCAACTCTCTGGGAACGGCTATTCTAATTGTGGGCACCAACTTTCTGGGAACGGCTTTTCTAATTGTGGGCATCAACTCTCTGGGGCTGGCTTTGTGGGCACCAACTCTCTGGGGCTGGCTTTTCTAATTGTGGGCACCAACTTTCTGGGAACTGCTTTTCTAATTGTGGGCACCAACTCTCTGGGGCTGGCTTTTCTAATTGTGGGCACCAACTCTCTGGGGCAGGCTTTTCTCATTGTGGCCACCAACTCTCTGGGGCTGGCTTTTCTAATTGTGGGCGCCAACTCTCTGGGACTGGCTTTTCTAATTGTGGGAACCAACTCTCTGGGTCTAGCTTTTCTAATTGCGGGCAGCAACTCTCTGTGGCTGGCTTTTCTAATTGTGTGCACTAACTCTCTGGGGCTGGTTTTTCTAATTGTGTGCACTAACTCTCTGGGGCTGGCTTTTCTAATTGCGGGCACTAACTCTCTGGGGCTGGCTTTTCTAATTGCGGGCACCAACTCTCTGGAGCTGGCTTTTCTAATTGTGGGCACCAACTCTCTGGGGCTGGCTTTTCTAATTGACTCTCTGGGGCTGGCTTTTCTAATTGAGGGCCTAACTCTCTGGGGCTGGTTTTTCTAATTGTGGGCACCAACTCTCTGGGGCTGGCTTTTCTAATTGAGGGCCTAACTCTCTGGGGCTGGCTTTTCTAATTGCGGGCACCAACTCTCTGGGGCTGGCTTTTCTAATTGCGGGCAGCAACTCTCTGTGGCTGGCTTTTCTAATTGTGGGCGCCAACTCTCTGGGACTGGCTTTTCTAATTGTGTGCACTAACTCTCTGGGGCTGGCTTTTCTAATTGCGGGCACTAACTCTCTGGGGATGGCTTTTCTAATTGCGGGCACTAACTCTCTGGGGCTGGCTTTTCTAATTGTGGGCACTAACTCTCTGGGGCTGGCTTTTCTAATTGCGGGCACCAACTCTCTCGGACTGGCTTTTCTAATTGTGGGCACCAACTCTCTGGGACTGATTTTTCTAATTGTGGACACCAACTCTCTGGGGCTGGCTTTTCTAATTGTGGGCACCAACTCTCTGGGGCTGGTTTTTCTAATTGTGGACACCAACTCTCTGGGGCTGGCTTTTCTAATTGTGGGCACCAACACCCTGGGAGCCGTCTTTTCTAATTGTGGGCAACAACTCACTGGGAACGGATTTACTAATTGTGGGCACCAACTCTCTGGGAACGGCTTTTCTAATTGTGGGCATCAACTCTCTGGGGCTGGCTTTGTGGGCACCAACTCTCTGGGGCTGGCTTTTCTAATTGTGGGCACCAACTTTCTGGGAACTGCTTTTCTAATTGTGGGCACCAACTCTCTGGGGCTGGCTTTTCTAATTGTGGGCACCAACTCTCTCGGACTGGCTTTTCTAATTGTGGGCACCAACTCTCTGGGGCTGGTTTTTCTAATTGTGGACACCAACTCTCTGGGGCTGTCTTTTCTAATTGTGGGCACCAACTCCCTGGGAGCCGTCTTTTCTAATTGTGGGCAACAACTCGCTGGGAACGGATTTACTACAATTGTGGGCACCAACTCTCTGGGGTTGGCTTATCTAATTGTGGGCACCATCACTGGGAACGGATTTTCTAATTGCGGGCATCAACTCTCTGGGAACGGCTATTCTAATTGTGGGCACCAACTTTCTGGGAACGGCTTTTCTAATTGTGGGCATCAACTCTCTGGGACTGGCTTTGTGGACACCAACTCTCTGGGGCTGGCTTTTCTAATTGTGGGCACCAACTTTCTGGGAACTGCTTTTCTAATTGTGGGCATCAACTCTCTGGGGCTGGCTTTGTGGGCACCAACTCTCTGGGGATGGCTTTTCTAATTGTGGGCGCCAACTCTCTGGGACTGGCTTTTCTAATTGTGTGCACTAACTCTCTGGGGCTGGCTTTTCTAATTGCGGGCACGAACTCTCTTGGGCTGGCTTTTCTAATTGCGGTCACCAACTCTCTGGGGCTGGCTTTTCTAATTGTGGGCACCAACTCTCTGGGGCTGGCTTTTCTAATTGCGGGCACCAACTCTCTGGAGCTGGCTTTTCTAATTATGGGCACCAACTCTCTGGGGCTGGCTTTTCTAATTGACTCTCTGGGGCTGGCTTTTCTAATTGAGGGCCTAACTCTCTGGGGCTGGTTTTTCTAATTGTGGGCACCAACTCTCTGGGGCTGGCTTTTCTAATTGACTCTCTGGGGCTGTCTTTTATAATTGAGGGCCTAACTCTCTGGGGCTGGCTTTTCTAATTGCGGGCACCAACTCTCTGGGGCTGGCTTTTCTAATTGTGGGCATCAACTCTCTGGGGCTGGTTTTTCTAATTGTGGGCGCCAACTCTCTGGGACTGGCTTTTCTAATTGTGTGCACTAACTCTCTGTGGCTGGCTTTTCTAATTGTGTGCACTAACTCTCTGGGGCTGGCTTTTCTAATTGCGGGCACTAACTCTCTGGGGCTGGCTTTTCTAATTGCGGGCACTAACTCTCTGGGGCTGGCTTTTCTAATTGTGGTCACCAACTCTCTGGGACTGACTTTTCTAATTGCGGGCACTAACTCTCTGGGGTTGGCTTTTCTAATTGCGGGCACCAACTCTCTGGGGCTGGCTTTTCTAATTGTGGGCACCAACTCTCGGGGGCTGGGTTTTCTAATTGTGGGCACCAACTCTCTGGGGCTGGCTTTTCTAATTGTGGGCACCAACTCTGTGAGTCTGGCTTTTCTAATTGCGGGCACCAACTCTCTGGGGCTTGCTTTTCTAATTGTGGGCACCAACTCTCGGGGGCTGGCTTTTCTAATTGTGGGCACCAACTCTCTGGGGCTGGCTTTTCTAATTGCGGGCACCAACTCTCTGGGGCTGGCTTTTCTAATTGTGGGCACCAACTCTCTGGGGCTGGCTTTTCTAATTGTAGGCATCAACTTTCTTGGGCTGGCTTTTCTAATTGCGGGCACCAACTCTCTTGGGCTGGCTTTTCTAATTGTGGGCACCAACTCTCTGGGGCTGACTTTTCTAATTGTGGGCACCAACTCTCTGGGGCTGGCTTTTCTAATTGCGGGCACCAACTCTCTGGGGCTGGCTTTTCTAATTGTGGGCACCAACTCTCTGGGGCTGGCTTTTCTAATTGACTCTCTGGGGCTGGCTTTTCTAATTGCGGGCACCAACTCTCTGGGGCTGGCTTTTCTGATTGTGGGCAGCAACTCTCTGGGGCTGACTTTTCTAATTGTGGGCACCAACTCTCTGTGGCTGGCTTTTCTAATTGCGGGCACCAACTCTCTGGGGCTGGCTTTTCTAATTGTGGGCACCAACTCTCTGGGGCTGGCTTTTCTAATTGACTCTCTGGGGCTGGCTTTTCTAATTGCGGGCACCAACTCTCTGGGGCTGGCTTTTCTAATTGTGGGCACCAACTCTCTGGGGCTGGCTTTTCTAATTGACTCTCTGGGGCTGGCTTTTCTAATTGAGGGCCTAACTCTCTGGGGCTGGTTTTTCCAATTGTGGGCACCAACTCTCTGGGGCTGGCTTTTCTAATTGACTCTCTGGGGCTGTCTTTTATAATTGAGGGCCTAACTCTCTGGGGCTGGCTTTTCTAATTGCGGGCACCAACTCTCTGGGGCTGGCTTTTCTAATTGTGGGCATCAACTCTCTGGGGCTGGCTTTTCTAATTGTGGGCGCCAACTCTCTGGGACTGGCTTTTCTAATTGTGTGCACCAACTCTCTGTGGCTGGCTTTTCTAATTGTGTGCACTAACTCTCTGGGGCTGGCTTTTCTAATTGTGGGCACCAACTCTCTGGGACTGGCTTTTCTAATTGCGGGCACTAACTCTCTGGGGTTGGCTTTTCTAATTGCGGGCACCAACTCTCTGGGGCTGGCTTTTCTAATTGTGGGCACCAACTCTCGGGGGCTGGCTTTTCTAATTGTGGGCACCAACTCTCTGGGGCTGGCTTTTCTAATTGCGGGCACCAACTCTCTGGGGCTGGCTTTTCTAATTGTGGGCACCAACTCTCTGGGGCTGGCTTTTCTAATTGTAGGCATCAACTATCTTGGGCTGGCTTTTCTAATTGCGGGCACCAACTCTCTTGGGCTGGCTTTTCTAATTGTGGGCACCAACTCTCTGGGGCTGACTTTTCTAATTGTGGGCACCAACTCTCTGGGGCTGGCTTTTCTAATTGCGGGCACCAACTCTCTGGGGCTGGCTTTTCTAATTGTGGGCACCAACTCTCTGGGGCTGGCTTTTCTAATTGACTCTCTGGGGCTGGCTTTTCTAATTGCGTGCACCAACTCTCTGGGGCTGGCTTTTCTAATTGTGGGCAGCAACTCTCTGTGGCTAGCTTTTCTAATTGTGGGCGCCAACTCTCTGGGACTGGCTTTTCTAATTGTGTGCACCAACTCTCTGGGGCTGGCTTTTCTAATTGTGGGCACCAACTCTCTGGGTCTGGCTTTTCTAATTGTGGGCACCAACTCTCTGGGGCTGGCTTTTCTAATTGTGGACACCAACTCTCTGGGGCTGGCTTTTCTAATTGTGGGCACCAACTCCCTGAGAGCCGTCTTTTCTAATTGTGGGCAACAACTCACTGGGAACGGATTTACTAATTGTGGGCACCAACTCTCTGGGGTTGGCTTTTCTAATTGTGGGCACCATCACTGGGAACGGCTTTTCTAATTGTGGGCATCAACTCTCTGGGGCTGGCTTTGTGGGCACCAACTCTCTGGGGCTGGCTTTTCTAATTGTGGGCACCAACTTTCTGGGAACTGCTTTTCTAATTGTGGGCACCAACTCTCTGGGGCTGGCTTTTCTAATTGTGGGCACCAACTCTCTGGGGCAGGCTTTTCTAATTGTGGCCACCAACTCTCTGGGGCTGGCTTTTCTAATTGTGGGCGCCAACTCTCTGGGACTGGCTTTTCTAATTGTGGGAACCAACTCTCTGGGTCTGGCTTTTCTAATTGCGGGCAGCAACTCTCTGTGGCTGGCTTTTCTAATTGTGTGCACTAACTCTCTGGGGCTGGTTTTTCTAATTGTGTGCACTAACTCTCTGGGGCTGGCTTTTCTAATTGCGGGCACTAACTCTCTCGGGCTGGCTTTTCTAATTGCGGGCACTAACTCTCTGGGGCTGGCTTTTCTAATTGTGGGCACCAACTCTCTGGGACTGGCTTTTCTAATTGCGGGCACCAACTCTCTGGGGTTGGCTTTTCTAATTGCGGGCACCAACTCTCTGGGGCTGGCTTTTCTAATTGTGGGCACCAACTCTCGGGGGCTGGCTTTTCTAATTGTGGGCAACAACTCTCTGGGGCTGGCTTTTCTAATTGTGGGCACCAACTCTCTGGGGCTGGCTTTTCTAATTGCGGGCACCAACTCTCTGGGGATTGCTTTTCTAATTGTGGGCACCAACTCTCGGGGGCTGGCTTTTCTAATTGTGGGCACCAACTCTCTGGGGCTTGCTTTTCTAATTGCGGGCACCAACTCTCTGGGGCTTGCTTTTCTAATTGTGGGCACCAACTCTCGGGGGCTGGCTTTTCTAATTGTGGGCAACAACTCTCGGGGGCTGGCTTTTCTAATTGCGGGCACCAACTCTCTGGGGCTGGCTTTTCTAATTGTGGGCACCAACTCTCTGGGGCTGGCTTTTCTAATTGTGGGCATCAACTTTCTTGGGCTGGCTTTTCTAATTGCGGGCACCAACTCTCTGGGGCTGGCTTTTCTAATTGTGGGCACCAACTCTCTGGGGCTGGCTTTTCTAATTGTGGGCACCAACTCTCTGGGGCTGGCTTTTCTAATTGTGGGCACCAACTCTCTGGGGCTGGCTTTTCTAATTGTGGGCACCAACTCTCTGGGGCTGGCTTTTTTAATTGTGGGCACCAACTCTCTGGGGCTGGCTTTTCTAATTGTGGGCACCAACTCTCTGGGGCTGGTTTTTCTAATTGTCGGCACCAACTCTCTGGGGCTGGCTTTTCTAATTGTGGGCACCAACTCTCTGGGGCTGGCTTTTCTAATTGTGGGCACCAACTCTCTGGGGCTGGCTTTTTTAATTGTGGGCACCAACTCTCTGGGGCTGGCTTTTCTAATTGTGGGCACCAACTCTCTGGGGCTGGTTTTTCTAATTGTCGGCACCAACTCTCTGGGGCTGGCTTTTCTAATTGTGGGCACCAACTCTCTGGGGCTGGCTTTTCTAATTGTGGGCACCAACTCTCTGGGGCTGGCTTTTCTAATTGTGGGAACGAACTCTCTGGGGCTGGCTTTTCTAACTCTCTGGGGCTGGCTTTTGTGCTGTTCTTTATAATTATAATTATATGTCATTATCATATATAAGTGATCTCTCACCGAAGTGTGAGTGGGAAAGTGCATATTGCCATGTTTGGCTGGATGTGGTGATGTATCTACATATCTCCCTGGATGTCCTCCCGTGACAAACATGAATGGATAAAATGGGATTGTGTGCACCTTCTTCCCAGGCAGTAGTTGTGGCATAGAATTGCTAGTGATGGAGCACACACTCAACACAGACACAGTATAAAATACACTCAAGTCTACAAACTGTCTCTCTTGAGAATGTCTGAACTTCTTGTCAGCTTCTGGTCTGCTGTGGCCACAGCTCTGCCTGATGGCCGCACTCGTAGTGTGCTTCCCTCCCCTACCGGCCAGCCTGTTGTGGTGAGGGGCATCTGGTTGTGCAGCCAGGCAGAAGGAGGGCCTCTGTAAGCACCTCCATTATATCTGCACTTCTCTGCTGTGATAGACAACAACACAACAAGTGCCAGTGCATAACACACATGGACACTAGTTTTTCTGCAGTGCCAGTACATAACACACATGGACACTAGTTTTTCTGGAACATGTATCTCAGCAGCTTGCAGCTGCTTGTAAGAGTGGCTGGTGTGTGCTGCTAGGCAACCATTGTCTGATGCTGTGAGGGCTTGTGTGAGCATCTACACACATCCAAAGTAGCCAACATTATCATGGTGGGGGTGAGGCTGTCCAACCTTGCCAGACCTAGAGATAGCTCTCATCATCACCATGACCCAATAACTGCCCAGACACCCTCATGGGATTCAGAGCCCCTGGACCCTCAATTAGGCATGCTCCTTCCCATATTGGCTGCCAGCCAAACAAAACCACTTTAGTGAAGTGTGAAGGAGCACTAATGAATGAATGCCCCAACAGCTACTGTCCCATCCAACACAGCCTGCAGCTAGTGTGTGTGTGGTGTGTGTGTGTGTGTGTGTGTGTGTGTGTGTGTGTGCCCCCTGATGCTTATGAATTATGCCTGCCATTAGCCTGCCCTCACTGGGCACAGCTCAAGCTATGCAAGTGTCTTGCTGTTTGCTGCTGACCTTGACCATGGCCTTCATTCTTCCCTTCCTTCTCTCTCCAGGTCTCCTCCACTTCCCTGTGGGCGTGGCTAGTGTCTGTGAGGGCAGAGAGGCTGACCAGCTGCTGTGCTCAGGGAGACTGTCTGGGGAGGCTGAAATACTCACACACATCTGGAGAAGAGACAATTCTAGTCACTAGCTACAACAATTCAAAATGTTTCTCTAAATACTAAACATGTATTTATATAGTATTCTATAGAGGCAACACTTAAACTGCCATGAGTTGTATAAAATTTTAATAGAAGATAATTTTTATTTTTTTATTAACCAACTATCAATGCGTGGGTGTGGGCAGGTTGACAATAGCTCTATGAGGACACACACTCCACCAACACCTCACTGGGTGGGGGCAGGTTGACAATAGCTCTATGAGGACACACACTCCACCAACACCTCACTGGGTGGAGGCAGGGCTCTATGAGGACACACACTCCACCAACACCTCACTGGATGGGGGCAGGTTGACAATAGCTCTATGAGGACACACACTCCACCAACACCTCACTGGGTGGGGGCAGGTTGACAATAGCTCTATGAGGACACACACTCCACCAACACCTCACTGGGTGGAGGCAGGGCTCTATGAGGATACACACTCCACCAACACCTCACTGGGTGGGGGCAGGTTGACAATATCTCTATGAGGACACACACTGCACCAACACCTCACTGGGTGCAGGCAGGTTGACAATAGCTCTATGAGGACACACACTCCACCAACACCACTGGGTGGGGGCAGGTTGACAATAGCTCTATGAGGACACACAATCCATGGGTGGAGGCAGGTTGACAATAGCTCTATGAGGACACACACTCCACCAACACCTCACTGGGTGGAGGCAGGTTGACAATAGCTCTATGAGGACACACACTCCACCAACACCTCACTGGGTGGGGGCAGGTTGACAATAGCTCTATGAGGACACACACTCCACCAACACCTCACTGGGTGGAGGCAGGGCTCTATGAGGACACACACTCCACCAACACCTCACTGGGTGGGGGCAGGTTGACAATAGCTCTATGAGGACACACACTCCACCAACACCTCACTGGGTGGAGGCAGGTTGACAATAGCTCTATGAGGACACACAATCCATGGGTGGAGGCAGGTTGACAATAGCTCTATGAGGACACACTCCACCAACACCTCACTGGGTGGGGGAAAGTTGACAATAGCTCTATGAGGACACACACTCCACCAACACCTCACTGGTGGGGGCAGGGCTCTATGAGGAAACACACTCCACCAACACCTCACTGGGTGGAGGCAGGTTGACAATAGCTCTATGAGGACACACACTCCACCAACACCTCACTGGGTGGGGGCAGGTTGACAATAGCTCTATGAGGACACACACTCCACCAACACCTCACTGGGTGGAGGCAGGGCTCTATGAGGACACACACTCCACCAACACCTCACTGGATGGGGGCAGGTTGACAATAGCTCTATGAGGACACACACTCCACCAACACCTCACTGGGTGGAGGCAGGTTGACAATAGCTCTATGAGGACACACACTCCACCAACACCTCACTGGGTGGGGGCAGGTTGACAATATCTCTATGAGGACACACATTGCACCAACACCTCACTGGGTGCAGGCAGGTTGACAATAGCTCTATGAGGACACACACTCCACCAACACCACTGGGTGGGGGCAGGTTGACAATAGCTCTATGAGGACACACACTCCACCAACACCTCACTGGGTGGAGGCAGGTTGACAATAGCTCTATGAGGACACACACTCCACCAACACCTCACTGGGTGGGGGCAGGTTGACAATAGCTCTATGAGGACACACACTCCACCAACACCTCACTGGGTGGGGGCAGGTTGACAATAGCTCTATGAGGACACACACTCCACCAACACCTCACTGGGTGGAGGCAGGGCTCTATGAGGACACACACTCCACCAACACCTCACTGGGTGGGGGCAGGTTGACAATAGCTCTATGAGGACACACACTCCACCAACACCTCACTGGGTGGAGGCAGGTTGACAATAGCTCTATGAGGACACACAATCCATGGGTGGAGGCAGGTTGACAATAGCTCTATGAGGACACACACTCCACCAACACCTCACTGGGTGGGGGCAGGTTGACAATAGCTCTATGAGGACACACACTCCACCAACACCTCACTGGGTGGGGGAAAGTTGACAATAGCTCTATGAGGACACACACTCCACCAACACCTCACTGGTGGGGGCAGGGCTCTATGAGGAAACACACTACACCAACACCTCACTGGGTGGAGGCAGGTTGACAATAGCTCTATGAGGACACACACTCCACCAACACCTCACTGGGTGGGGGCAGGTTGACAATAGCTCTATGAGGACACACTCCACCAACACCTCACTGGATGGGGGCAGGTTGACAATAGCTCTATGAGGACACACACTCCACCAACACCTCACTGGATGGGGGCAGGTTGACAATAGCTCTATGAGGACACACACTCCACCAACACCTCACTGGGTGGAGGCAGGTTGACAATAGCTCTATGAGGACACACACTCCACCAACACCTCACTGGGTGGGGGCAGGTTGACAATATCTCTATGAGGACACACATTGCACCAACACCTCACTGGGTGCAGGCAGGTTGACAATAGCTCTATGAGGACACACACTCCACCAACACCACTGGGTGGGGGCAGGTTGACAATAGCTCTATGAGGACACACACTCCACCAACACCTCACTGGGTGGAGGCAGGTTGACAATAGCTCTATGAGGACACACACTCCACCAACACCTCACTGGGTGGGGGCAGGTTGACAATAGCTCTATGAGGACACACACTCCACCAACACCTCACTGGGTGGGGGCAGGTTGACAATAGCTCTATGAGGACACACACTCCACCAACACCTCACTGGGTGGAGGCAGGTTGACAATAGCTCTATGAGGACACACAATCCATGGGTGGAGGCAGGTTGACAATAGCTCTATGAGGACACACTCCACCAACACCTCACTGGGTGGGGGAAAGTTGGCAATAGCTCTATGAGGACACACACTCCACCAACACCTCACTGGTGGGGGCAGGGCTATATGAGGAAACACACTCCACCAACACCTCACTGGGTGGGGGCAGGTTGACAATAGCTCTATGAGGACACACACTCAAACACCTCATTGGGTGGGGGCAGGTTTTTTGACAATAGCTCTATGAGGACACACACTCCACCAACACCTCACTGGGTGGAGGCAGGTTGACAATAGCTCTATGAGGACACACAATCCACCAACACCTCACTGGGTGGGGGCAGGTTGACAACAGCTCTATGAGGACACACACTCCACCAACACCTCACTGGGTGGGGGCAGGTTGACAATAGCTCTATGAGGACACACACTCCACCAACACCTCACTGGTGGGGGCAGGGCTCTATGAGGAAACACACTCCACCAACACCTCACTGGGTGGGGGCAGGTTGACAACAGCTCTATGAGGACACACACTCCACCAACACCTCACTGGGTGGAGGCAGGTTGACAATAGCTCTATGAGGACACACACTCCACCAACACCTCACTGGGTGGGGGCAGGTTGACAATAGCTCTATGAGGACACACACTCCACCAACACCTCACTGGGTGGAGGCAGGTTGATAAAAGCTCTATGAGGACACACACTCCAACAACACCTCACTGGGTGGAGGCAGGTTGACAATAGCTCTATGAGGACACACACTCCACCAACACCTCACTGGGTGGGGGCAGGTTGATAATAGCTCTATGAGGACACACACTCCACCAACACCTCACTGGGTGGAGGCAGGTTGACAATAGCTCTATGAGGACACACACTCCACCAACACCTCACTGGGTGGAGGCAGGTTGACAATAGCTCTATGAGGACACACACTCCACCAACACCTCACTGGGTGGGGGCAGGTTGACAATAGCTCTATGAGGACACACACTCCACCAACACCTCACTGGGTGGAGGCAGGGCTCTATGAGGACACACACTCCACCAACACCTCACTGGGTGGGGGCAGGTTGACAATAGCTCTATGAGGACACACACTCCACCAACACCTCACTGGGTGGAGGCAGGTTGACAATAGCTCTATGAGGACACACAATCCATGGGTGGAGGCAGGTTGACAATAGCTCTATGAGGACACACTCCACCAACACCTCACTGGGTGGGGGAAAGTTGACAATAGCTCTATGAGGACACACACTCCACCAACACCTCACTGGTGGGGGCAGGGCTCTATGAGGAAACACACTCCACCAACACCTCACTGGGTGGAGGCAGGTTGACAATAGCTCTATGAGGACACACACTCCACCAACACCTCACTGGGTGGGGGCAGGTTGACAATAGCTCTATGAGGACACACACTCCACCAACACCTCACTGGATGGGGGCAGGTTGACAATAGCTCTATGAGGACACACACTCCACCAACACCTCACTGGATGGGGGCAGGTTGACAATAGCTCTATGAGGACACACACTCCACCAACACCTCACTGGGTGGAGGCAGGTTGACAATAGCTCTATGAGGACACACACTCCACCAACACCTCACTGGGTGGGGGCAGGTTGACAATATCTCTATGAGGACACACATTGCACCAACACCTCACTGGGTGCAGGCAGGTTGACAATAGCTCTATGAGGACACACACTCCACCAACACCACTGGGTGGGGGCAGGTTGACAATAGCTCTATGAGGACACACACTCCACCAACACCTCACTGGGTGGAGGCAGGTTGACAATAGCTCTATGAGGACACACACTCCACCAACACCTCACTGGGTGGGGGCAGGTTGACAATAGCTCTATGAGGACACACACTCCACCAACACCTCACTGGGTGGGGGCAGGTTGACAATAGCTCTATGAGGACACACACTCCACCAACACCTCACTGGGTGGAGGCAGGTTGACAATAGCTCTATGAGGACACACAATCCATGGGTGGAGGCAGGTTGACAATAGCTCTATGAGGACACACTCCACCAACACCTCACTGGGTGGGGGAAAGTTGACAATAGCTCTATGAGGACACACACTCCACCAACACCTCACTGGTGGGGGCAGGGCTATATGAGGAAACACACTCCACCAACACCTCACTGGGTGGGGGCAGGTTGACAATAGCTCTATGAGGACACACACTCCACCAACACCTCACTGGTGGGGGCAGGGCTCTATGAGGAAACACACTCCACCAACACCTCACTGGGTGGGGGCAGGTTGACAATAGCTCTATGAGGACACACACTCAAACACCTCATTGGGTGGGGGCAGGTTTTTTGACAATAGCTCTATGAGGACACACACTCCACCAACACCTCACTGGGTGGAGGCAGGTTGACAATAGCTCTATGAGGACACACAATCCACCAACACCTCACTGGGTGGGGGCAGGTTGACAACAGCTCTATGAGGACACACACTCCACCAACACCTCACTGGGTGGGGGCAGGTTGACAATAGCTCTATGAGGACACACACTCCACCAACACCTCACTGGGTGGAGGCAGGTAGACAATAGCTCTATGAGGACACACACTCCACCAACACTTCACTGGGTGGGGGCAGGTTGACAATAGCTCTATGAGGACACACACTCCACCAACACCTCACTGGGTGGGGGCAGGTTGACAATAGCTCTATGAGGACACACACTCCACCAACACTTCACTGGGTGGGGGCAGGATGACAATATCTCTATGAGGACACACACTGCACCAACACCTCACTGGGTGGGGGCAGGTTGACAATATCTCTGAGGACACACACTGCACCAACACCTCACTGGGTGGAGGCAGGTTGACAATAGCTCTATGAGGACACACACTGCACCAACACCTCACTGGGTGGAGGCAGGTTGACAATAGCTCTATGAGGACACACACTCCACCAACACTTCACTGGGTGGGGGCAGGATGACAATATCTCTATGAGGACACACACTCCACCAACACCTCACTGGGTGGGGGCAGGTTGACAATATCTCTATGAGGACACACACTGCACCAACACCTCACTGGGTGGAGGCAGGTTGACAATAGCTCTATGAGGACACACACTCCACCAACACCTCACTGGGTGGGGGCAGGATGACAATATCTCTATGAGGACACACACTGCACCAACACCTCACTGGGTGGAGGCAGGTTGACAATAGCTCTATGAGGACACACACTCCACCAACACCTCACTGGGTGGGGGCAGGTTGACAATAGCTCTATGAGGACACACACTCCACCAACACCTCACTGGGTGGAGGCAGGTTGATAAAAGCTCTATGAGGACACACACTCCAACAACACCTCACTGGGTGGAGGCAGGTTGACAATAGCTCTATGAGGACACACACTCAACCAACACCTCACTGGGTGGGGGCAGGTTGACAATAGCTCTATGAGGACACACAATCCACCAACACCTCACTGGGTGGGGGCAGGTTGACAATAGCTCTACGAGGACACACACTCCACCAACACCTCACTGGGTGGGGGCAGGTTAAAAATACACACACACTCCACCAACACCTCACTGGGTGGGGGCAGGTTGACAATAGCTCTATGAGGACACACGCTCCACCAACACCTCACTGGGTGGGGGCAGGTTGACAATAGCTCTATGAGGACACACGCTCCACCAACACCTCACTGGGTGGGGGCAGGTTGACAATAGCTCTATGAGGACACACAATCCACCAACACCTCACTGGGTGGAGGCAGGTTGACAATAGCTCTATGAGGACACACACTCCACCAACACCTCACTGGGTGGAGGCAGGTTGACAATAGCTCTATGAGGACACACACTCCACCAACACCTCACTGGGTGGGGGCAGGTTGATAATAGCTCTATGAGGACACACACTCCACCAACACCGCACTGGGTGGGGGCAGGTTGACAATAGCTCTACGAGGACACACACTCCACCAACACCTCACTAGGTGGGGGCATGTTGACAATAGCTCTATGAGGACACACACTCCACCAACACCTCACTGGGTGGGGGCAGGTTGACAATAGCTCTACGAGGACACACACTCCACCAACACCTCACTAGGTGGGGGCATGTTGACAATAGCTCTATGAGGACACACACTCCACCAACACCTCACTGGGTGACGGCAGGTTGACAATAGCTCTATGAGGACACACTCCACCAACACCTCACTGGGTGGGAGCAGGTTGACAATAGCTCTATGAGGACACACACTCCACCAACACCTCACTGGGTGGAGGCAGGTTGATAAAAGCTCTATGAGGACACACACTCCAACAACACCTCACTGGGTGGAGGCACGTTGACAATAGCTCTATGAGGACACACACTCCACCAACACCTCACTGGGTGGAGGCAGGTTGACAATAGCTCTATGAGGACACACACTCAACCAACACCTCACTGGGTGGGGGCAGGTTGACAATAGCTCTACGAGGACACACACTCCACCAACACCTCACTGGGTGGGGGCAGGTTAAAAATACACATACACTCCACCAACACCTCACTGGGTGGGGGCAGGTTGACAATAGCTCTATGAGGACACACACTCCACCAACACCTCACTGGGTGGGGGCAGGTTGACAATAGCTCTATGAGGACACACAATCCACCAACACCTCACTGGGTGGAGGCAGGTTGACAATAGCTCTATGAGGACACACACTCCACCAACACCTCACTGGGTGGAGGCAGGTTGACAATAGCTCTATGAGGACACACACTCCACCAACACCTCACTGGGTGGGGGCAGGTTGATAATAGCTCTATGAGGACACACACTCCACCAACACCGCACTGGGTGGGGGCAGGTTGACAATAGCTCTACGAGGACACACACTCCACCAACACCTCACTAGGTGGGGGCATGTTGACAATAGCTCTATGAGGACACACACTCCACCAACACCTCACTGGGTGGGGGCAGGTTGACAATAGCTCTACGAGGACACACACTCCACCAACACCTCACTAGGTGGGGGCATGTTGACAATAGCTCTATGAGGACACACACTCCACCAACACCTCACTGGGTGGAGGCAGGTTGACAATAGCTCTATGAGGACACACTCCACCAACACCTCACTGGGTGGGGGCAGGTTGACAATAGCTCTATGAGGACACACACTCCACCAACACCTCACTGGGTGGAGGCAGGTTGACAATAGCTCTATGAGGACACACACTCCACCAACACCTCACTGGGTGGGGGCAGGTTGACAATAGCTCTATGAGGACACACACTCCACCAACACCTCACTGGGTGAAAATTTGATCCAGAGGAATATTTAATATTCTCTAACACACACACACACAAACTTCCACCCTGACACATAGTAACACGCTGACTAGACACGCCCCTTCTCCCAAACATAATGACATGTATTGTAAATTGCATCTGCCATGACCACACCCTTGCACCTCCAGGGCCTGTTCTCAGGTAGAGCAGCTGTAGCAGGGAATTATACATAGGGAGGCAGGGACCTGCTTGTGGTGGGGAACATGGCCACACCCCCATGAAGATAGCTAACTCTCTTGGCTTGCAAGAGTTAACATCTAGGCTGAAAAATATCACTCAAGATATCCTTCAGAAGACATCGTATTTCTGAGAAGCTCTTCTTCTAGCTTATGGAGCATATTTTGTGTCTGCCCTGCGTACCTGCAGATAAGCACCTCATGAAACCTTTTCTGTTGATTTGGTATTTATCAACCTATCAACATACAGTAGGAGTCAAGTCCTCGTGGTGACATAATCTATACGTGATGTTCTGACAGTTAGAATAGTCTACACACTTACACTGGCATAATGCACACATGAAAAGACAAATTTTGTGATGGAATTCTGTTCCCACAATCTTCCTCATTTTCCCTGTCATTGGGACACACACTGGACCAAACCACACTGGGTGGAGGCAGGTTGAAGTAGGTGGCCATATGTAGCTCTATGGGGACACACACTGGAAACACCACACTGGGTGGAGGTAGGTTGAAGTAGGTGGCCATAGCTCTATGGGGACACACACTGGACCAACACCACACTGGGTGGAGTCAAGTTGAAGTAGGTGGCCATAGCTCTAAGGGGACACACACTGGACCAAACCACACTGGGTGGAGGCACGTTGAAGTAGGTGGCCATATGTAGCTCTATGGGGACACACACTGGAAACACCACACTGGGTGGAGGTAGGTTGAAGTAGGTGGCCATGTAGCTCTATGGGGACTCACACTGGACCAACACCACACTGGGTGGAGGCAGGTTGAAGTAGGTGGCCATAGCTCTATGGGGACACACACTGGACCAACACCACACTGGGTGGAGTCAAGTTGAAGTAGGTGGCCATAGCTCTATGGGGACACACACTGGACCAACACCATACTGGGTGGAGGCACGTTGAAGTAGGTCTATGGGGACACACACTGGACCAACACCACACTGGGTGGAGGCAGGTTGAAGTAGGTGGCCATATGTAGCTCTATGGGGACACACACTGGAAACACCACACTGGGTGGAGGTAGGTTGAAGTAGGTGGCCATAGCTCTATGGGGACACACACTGGACCAACACCACACTGGGTGGAGTCAAGTTGAAGTAGGTGGCCATAGCTCTAAGGGGACACACACTGGACCAAACCACACTGGGTGGAGGCACGTTGAAGTAGGTGGCCATATGTAGCTCTATGGGGACACACACTGGAAACACCACACTGGGTGGAGGTAGGTTGAAGTAGGTGGCCATGTAGCTCTATGGGGACTCACACTGGACCAACACCACACTGGGTGGAGGCAGGTTGAAGTAGGTGGCCATAGCTCTATGGGGACACACACTGGACCAACACCACACTGGGTGGAGTCAAGTTGAAGTAGGTGGCCATAGCTCTATGGGGACACACACTGGACCAACACCATACTGGGTGGAGGCACGTTGAAGTAGGTCTATGGGGACACACACTGGACCAACACCACACTGGGTGGAGGCAGGTTGAAGTAGGTGGCCATAGCTCTATGGGGACACACACTGGACCAACACCATACTGGGTGGAGGCACGTTGAAGTAGGTCTATGGGACACTGGACCAACACCATACTGGGTGGAGGCACGTTGAAGTAGGTCTATGGGGACACACACTGGACCAACACCACACTGGGTGGAGTCAAGTTGAAGTAGGTGGCCATAGCTCTATGGGGACACACACTGGACCAACACCATACTGGGTGGAGGCACGTTGAAGTAGGTCTATGGGGACACACACTGGACCAACACCACACTGGGTGGAGGCAGGTTGAAGTAGGTGGCCATAGCTCTATTGGTACACACACTGGACCAACACCACACTGGGTGGAGGCAGGTTGAAGTAGGTGGCCATAGCTCTATTGGTACACACACTGGACCAACACCACACTGGGTGGAGGCAGGTTGAAGTAGGTGGCCATAGCTCTATGGGGACACACACTGGACCAACACCATACTGGGTGGAGGCAAGTTGAAGTAGGTGGCCATAGCTGTATGGGGACACACACTGGACCAACACCATACTGGGTGGAGGCAGGTTGAAGTAGGTGGCCATAGCTCTATGGGGACACACACTGGACCAACACCATACTGGGTGGAGGCACGTTGAAGTAGGTCTATGGGGACACACACTGGACCAACACCACACTGGGTGGAGTCAAGTTGAAGTAGGTGGCCATAGCTCTATTGGTACACACACTGGACCAACAACCACACTGGGTGGAGGCACGTTGAAGTAGGTCTATAGGGACACACACTGGACCAACACCACACTGGGTGGAGTCAAGTTGAAGTAGGTGGCCATAGCTCTATGGGGACACACACTGGACCAACACCATACTGGGTGGAGGCACGTTGAAGTAGGTCTATGGGGACACACACTGGACAACACCACACTGGGTGGAGTCAAGTTGAAGTACATGTAGGTGGCCATAGCTCTATTGGTACACACACTGGACCAACAACCACACTGGGTGGAGGCAGGTTGAAGTAGGTGGCCATAGCTCTATAGGGACACACACTGGACCAACACCATTGGATTAATAATCTAAAAACATTAAATGCAGTGTATAATGCTCTACACACTTGACCACACATTTCAACAGGCAGGTGCATTATCTAGTTGCTTAGCAACCCACTGCTATCATAAGTGCAGGAGCTAATGGGATGCCCTATTCCCTAAATATTGCACACCCACTGATTCTGTATATACAATACATGTAGGAGTATGTTTGTGGGGGCCAGCACATGTCTCTGTAGAGTGACAGAATGGTGGAAGCAAAGACATGTCCTGGTGGTAGCCATCCCTCCTCTCTTTGAAAAGTCAATTGGGGTAAAAAAAAAAGCCGGGGGGGGGGGGAAGTTGGGGTAAAAAAAGACCAGGGGTCTGGGGAAGACACAGCTGTTTTAAGAATTTAAGCAATCCTTGATCTGTCAAGTACTTTTAATGGCTTTTCATTAATTTGTGTTTTTGTATAAAAATATTGACATGAAGGATATGACAAAATAAAGAACCTAAACATGTAGAAAATACCAGAAATTAACTTTTTTCTGATTCACCTGAACTTTTGGTAGATTAATAGTAAATTATGAACGCTAGACAAAGAAAACAGTTACTAAATGGTTTATCAAAAAAAAAATCTGACATTTTTTTAGACTTTTAGACCGGCTTTTTTTACCTCAGATATTTTTGGTCACTCGGGGTTAAAAAAAGCCAGCTTTTTTTTTTTGCAATTTTTTTCTATTTTCCCCCCCAAGTACTATATTTCCATTTTTTTCTTCTCCAGTCATGCTAATTTGTGAGTTAGAGCATAATTGTGAGTAATATGAATTATTTGAATAAACCACCTAGTGAATGGTACATGGACTATATCATTCTGATGGACAGAATGATACAATAGTATATATATATATAATGTGATAACTGAATATGAATAAACTAACTTTAGTCATTGATTATCAATGGTACATGGACTATCAAAAGTTTTCAGTGATGACGAAGATGCTGATCCCACTTCAGCTGAATTAACCTTCCTTCAAAAAAAGAGAGTGAAGCACAGACTCAACACACATTTTCTATGATTGGCCAAAGCCGGAAGATGTGGAGATAGTAGCAATGGATGGTTGCATGTATGGCCCTGTTCAGCCAGTGGTGGAAACAATTAGTCGAGGGAAGGCACTGCTGAAGTTTGAGTGTGAAGCAAAAGTGATAAACATTTTCAATTAAGAAAATGCAATAAAACCAACTGTAAACCATTACTGTACTATTTACTGAACTATTGGAACAAATTTTTATGAAAAAAGATTCAATTGATAAAATATTGAAGTAATTACATTTGATTTTATCTTTTAGGATATTTTTAAAGGAGTGGGTTTTTTTACCCCGAACCGGATTTTTTTTTACCCCTAAAAAGCCACCATATTAATAAATATTTTTATTAATATTTCATTATAGGACATAGGATATTTTATTTTATTTATGTTAGTCATCATTTGATAGTAAAGTACTAGAGGAGGGCACATGTGTTTTCAGTAAATCCTTTACTCTGGCTCTTAAAAGGTAAAGTTAAGGGAAACGTGTTTTTTTTAACCCAATTGACTATACCATAAGATTTTAAGAATCAAGAATGGAGGACATACTTGCCTTAATCCCATTCACATGTAAATCTAGCCATTGCCCTATCCCTAGCCAATCCCTTGGCCCTGACCTTCCAAACCCTAACCGTAGTCATTATCCAAGCCTTAACCCTAGTGATAAACATAATAGAGCCATTGTCCAAGCGATAACCCTAGTCATAATCCAAGCCCTAACCCTAACCCTAGCTATTGCCCTAGCCCTAGCCAATCCCTTGGCCCTCCTCCCAACCCTAGCCATTCTCCAGGTGGAGTAGACAATTATTTTTTTAATCCCTAAAAATATATTCTAATCTTTGTCCTTCGCCATTCACTAGCTTCACTATTATACTAACTGCATTTCAAGCTTTAGCTCATTATTGTCAACCATTCTTGAGTTACGATACTTTTAGCTGCCCACTTCATTGCATACCTCTCCAGAAATACCTCTCCAGAAAAGAATAATTGGGATAGTACCAAAGTGGTGGTTACCACTTTGGACCTCATAGATTCTGCACACTTCACTGTATGGACTTGATCTAGAACTGAAAAGATAGGTCTCTCTGTGTGCTCTCTCTTGATACTAAAAACTGTTGCATAAGTACAAGCAAGCACCCCCAAGGTACAGGCAGTCAAAGTTGGGGCCTCCAAACCACCTGCCCAAGTTTTTCTAGCTACTAATTGGCTAGTGCAAGGCATTGAAATTAGCACCTGAGGCTCTCCCATACAATAAGTGCTGTCATTATTAGCTCAAACATAAGTAGGTGGTCAAGCACTTGGGCAAGTGTGGGTGGCTGGAACATCAACAATGTTCCAGCCACTTGACAATATACTGCATATCTACAGTGAAGTGTGTGCAATCTAGGAGCTGGCAAGTCATAACCACATGGTCATGTTTGTCAGTATATAATTTAGACCCCTCCCTCTTCACAGGATATAATCTGCTGGCCCCATCTGTAGTGTTTGTGCAGCTCTACCAGTCCCAGTGCTTATAGCCACTCAAGACTTGATGCTGGCAAGTAGCTACTAGCAAGAGGTGAGGGCTGACTCCACTTCACATGGCAACCTGCAGCTCCAATACATGATCATGTAGGGCCAAACTAAACTGCCCTCAGCAAGCACTCTACAGGCTGCAGGTGGCACATCAATCACTAGCACAGCATGAATGTGTGCACAGATATGCACTTTCATGGTAGCCCACGATTTTCAGGGTGAGTGCACCAATAGCTACTGCCCCATACAACCTGAACACACACATACACACACACACACTCACACACACACACACACACACACACATTCTCACATAAACATCCATCTGCTCCAATAAGTACCCGGAGTCAATTCTCCAAGCCCTAACTAGTCATTGTCCAAGCCCTAACTCTAGTCATTGTCCAAGCCCTAACCCTAGTCATGGTCCATGCCCTAGCCCTAGTCATTGTCCAAGCCCTAACCCTAGTCATGGTCCAAGCCCTAGCCCTAGTCATAGTCCAAGCCCTAACCCTAGTCATTGTCCAAGCCCTAACCCTAGTCATTGTCCAAGCCCTAACCCTAGTCATGGTCCAAGCCCCCTAACCCTAGTCATGGTCCAAGCCCTAGCCCTAGTCATAGTCCAAGCCCTAAACATAGTCATTGTCCAAGCAATAATTCTAGTCATTGTCCAAGCCCTAACCCTAGTCATAATCCAAGCCCTACCCTAGTCATTGTCCAAGCCCTAACCCTAGTCATTGTCCAAGCCTTAACCCTAGTCATTGTCCAAGCCCTAACTCTAGTCATTGTCCAAGCCCTAACCCTAGTCATGGTCCAAGCCCTAACCCTAGTCATGGTCCAAGCCCTAGCCCTAGTCATTGACAAGCCCTAACCCTAGCTTTTGTCCATGCCCAAAACATGGTCAATGTCAAACCCCTAATCCTAGCCTTAGTCAAACTCCTAACCCTAGTCATTGTTGAGGTACTAACCCTAGTCATTGTCCAAGCCCTAACCCTAGTCATTGTCCAAGCCCTAACCCTAGTCATTGTCCAAGCCCTAACCCTAGTCATTGTCCAAGCCCTAACCCTAGTCATTGTCCAAGCCCTAACCCTAGTCATGGTCCAAGCCCCCTAACCCTAGTCATTGTCCAAGCCCTAACTCTAGTCATTGTCCAAGCCCTAACCCTAGTTATGGTCCAAGCCCTAACCCTAGTCATTGTCCAAGCTCTAACCCTAGTCATTGTCCAAGCCCTAACCCTAGTCATTGTCCAAGCCCTAACCACAGTCAATGTCCAGGCCCTAACCCTAGTCATTGTCCAAGACCTAACCCTAGTCATTGTCCAAGACCTAACCCTAGTCATTGTCCAACCCATAACCCTAGTCATTGTCCAAGCCCTAACCCTAGTCATTGTCCAAGACCTAACCCTAGTCATTGTCCAAACACTAACCCTAGTCATTGTTCAAGCCCTAACTCTAGTCATTGTCCAGGTAGTCATTGTCCAAGACCTAACCCTAGTCAATGTCCAAGCCCTAACCCTAGTCAATGTCCAAGCCCTAACCCTAGTCATTGTCCAAGACCTAACCCTAGTCATTGTCCAAGCCCTAACCCTAGTCATTGTCCAAACACTAACCCTAGTTATTGTTCAAGCCCTAACCCTAGTCATTGTCCAAGCCCTAACCCTAGTCATTGTCCAAATCCTAACCCTAGTCATTGTCCAAGCCCTAACCCTAGTCATGGTCCAAACACTAACCCTAGTCATTGTTCAAGCCCTAACCCTAGTCATTGTCCAAGCCCTAACCCTAGTCATTGTCCAAACCCTAACCCTAGTCATTGTCCAAGCCCTAACCTAGTCATTGTCCAACTCTAACCCTAGTCATTGTCCAAGCCCTAACCCTAGTCATTGTCCAAGCTCTAACCCTAGTCATTGTCCAAGCCCTAACCCTAGTCATTGTCCAAGCCCTAACCCTAGTCATTGTCCAAGCCCTAACCCTAGTCATTGTCCAAACCCTAACCCTAGTCATTGTCCAAGCCCTAACCCTAGTCATTGTCCTACTCTAACCCTAGTCATTGTCCAAGCCCTAACCCTAGTCATTGTCCAAGCTCTAACCCTAGTCATTGTCCAAGCCCTAACCCTAGTCATTGTCCAAGCCCTAACCCTAGTCATTGTCCAAGCCCTAACCCTAGTCATTGTCCAAGCCCTAACCCTAGTCATTGTCCAAGCCCTAACCCTAGTCATTGTCCAAGCCCTAACCCTAGTCATGGTCCAAACACTGACCCTATTCATTGTCCAAGCCCTGACCCTAGTCATTGTCCAAGCCCTAACCCTAGTCATTGTCCAAGCCCTAACCCTAGTCATTGTCCAAGCCCTAACCCTAGTCATTGTCCAAGCCCTAACCCTATTCATGGTCCAAGCCCTAACCCTAGTCATGGTCAAGGCCGTAACCTTAGTCATTGTCCAAGCCTTAACCTAGTCATTTTCCAAGCCCTAACCCTAGTCATTGTCAAAGCCATAAACCTAGTCATTATACAAGCCTTAACCCTAGTCATTGTCCAAGCCCTAACCCTAGTCATTGTCCAAGCCCTAACCCTAGTCATTGTCCAAGCACTAACCCTAGTCATTGTCCAAGCTCTAAACCTAGCCATTTCCAAGCCCTAACCCTAGTCATTGTCCAAGCCCTAACCACAGTCAATGTCCAGGCCCTAACCCTAGTCATTGTCCAAGCCCTAACCACAGTCAATGTCCAGGACCTAACCCTAGTCATTGTCCAAGCACTAACCCTAGTCATTGTCCAAGCCCTAACCCTAGTCATTGTCCAAACACTAAACCTAGTCATTGTTCAAGCCCTAACCCTAGTCATTGTCCAAGCCCTAACCCTAGTCATTGTCCAAACCCTAACCCTAGTCATTGTCCAAGCCCTAACCCTAGTCATTGTCCAAGCCCTAACCCTAGTCATTGTCCAAGTCCTAACCCTAGTCATTGTCCAAGCACTAACCCTAGTCATTGTCCAAGCCCTAACCCTAGTCATGTTCCAAGCCCTAACCCTAGTCATTGTCCAAGCCCTAACCCTAGTCATTGTCAAAGCCCTAACCCTAGTCATTGTCCAAGCCCTAACCCTAGTCATGGTCCAAGCCCTAACCCATGTCATGGTTCAAGCCCTAGCCCTAGTCATAGTCCAAGCCCTAATAGTCATTGTCCAAGCAATAATTCTAGTCATTGTCCAAGCCCTAACCCTAGTCATAATCCAAGCCCAACCCTAGTCATTGTCCAAGCCCTAACCCTAGTCATTGTCCAAGCCCTAACCCTAGTCATTGTCCAAGCCCTAACCCTAGTCATTGTCCAAGCCCTAACCCTAGTCATGGTCCAAGCCCTAACCCTAGTCATGGTCCAAGCCCTAGCCCTAGTCATTGTCCAAGCCATAACCCTAGTCATGGTCCAAGCCCTAGCCCTAGTCATAGTCCAAGCCCTAACCCTAGTCATTGTCCAAGCCCTAACCCTAGTCATTGTCCAAGCCCTAACCCTAGTCATGGTCCAAGCCCCCTAACCCTAGTCATGGTCCAAGCCCTAGCCCTAGTCATAGTCCAAGCCCTAAACATAGTCATTGTCCAAGCAATAATTCTAGTCATTGTCCAAGCCCTAACCCTAGTCATAATCAAAGCCCTACCCTAGTCATTGTCCAAGCCCTAACCCTAGTCATTGTCCAAGCCTTAACCCTAGTCATTGTCCAAGCCCAAACTCTAGTCATTGTCCAAGCCCTAACCCTAGTCATTGTCCAAGCCCTAACCCTAGTCATTGTCCAAGCCCTAACCCTAGTCATTGTCCAAGCCCTAACCCTAGTCATGGTCCAAGCCCTAACCACAGTCAATGTCCAGGCCCTAACCCTAGTCATTGTCCAAGCCCTAACCACAGTCATTGTCCAAGCCCTAACCCTAGTCATTGTCCAAACCCTAACCCTAGTCATTGTCCAAGCCCTAACCACAGTCAATGTCCAGGTAGTCATTGTCCAAGACCTAACCACAGTCAATGTCCAGGCCCTAACCCTAGTCATTGTCCAAGCCCTAACCCTAGTCATTGTCCAAGCCTTAACCCTAGTCATTGTCCAAGCTCTAACCCTAGTCATTGTCCAAGCCCTAACCCTAGTCATTGTCCAAGCCCTAACCACAGTCAATGTCCAGGCCCTAACCCTAGTCATTGTCCAAGACCTAACCCTAGTCATTGTCCAAGACCTAACCCTAGTCATTGTCCAACCCATAACCCTAGTCATTGTCCAAGCCCTAACCCTAGTCATTGTCCAAGACCTAACCCTAGTCATTGTCCAAACACTAACCCTAGTCATTGTTCAAGCCCTAACTCTAGTCATTGTCCAGGTAGTCATTGTCCAAGACCTAACCCTAGTCAATGTCCAAGCCCTAACCCTAGTCAATGTCCAAGCCCTAACCCTAGTCATTGTCCAAGACCTAACCCTAGTCATTGTCCAAGCCCTAACCCTAGTCATTGTCCAAACACTAACCCTAGTCATTGTTCAAGCCCTAACCCTAGTCATTGTCCAAGCCCTAACCCTAGTCATTGTCCAAACCCTAACCCTAGTCATTGTCCAAGCCCTAACCCTAGTCATGGTCCAAACACTAACCCTAGTCATTGTTCAAGCCCTAACCCTAGTCATTGTCCGAGCCCTAACCCTAGTCATTGTCCAAACCCTAACCCTAGTCATTGTCCAAGCCCTAACCTAGTCATTGTCCAACTCTAACCCTAGTCATTGTCCAAGCCCTAACCCTAGTCATTGTCCAAGCTCTAACCCTAGTCATTGTCCAAGCCCTAACCCTAGTCATTGTCCAAGCCCTAACCCTAGTCATTGTCCAAGCCCTAACCCTAGTCATTGTCCAAACCCTAACCCTAGTCATTGTCCAAGCCCTAACCCTAGTCATTGTCCTACTCTAACCCTAGTCATTGTCCAAGCCCTAACCCTAGTCATTGTCCAAGCTCTAACCCTAGTCATTGTCCAAGCCCTAACCCTAGTCATTGTCCAAGCCCTAACCCTAGTCATTGTCCAAGCCCTAACCCTAGTCATTGTCCAAGCCCTAACCCTAGTCATTGTCCAAGCCCTAACCCTAGTCATTGTCCAAGCCCTAACCCTAGTCATGGTCCAAACACTAACCCTATTCATTGTTCAAGCCCTGACCCTAGTCATTGTCAAAGCCCTAACCCTAGTCATTGTCCAAGCCCTAACCCTAGTCATTGTCCAAGCCCTAACCCTAGTCATTGTCCAAGCCCTAACCCTATTCATGGTCCAAGCCCTAACCCTAGTCATGGTCAAGGCTGTAACCTTAGTCATTGTCCAAGCCTTAACCTAGTCATTTTCCAAGCCCTAACCCTAGTCATTGTCAAAGCCATAAACATAGTCATTATACAAGCCTTAACCGTAGTAATAATCCAAGCCCTAACCCTAGTCATTGTCCAAGCCCTAACCCTAGTCATTGTCCAAGCCCTAACCCTAGTCATTGTCCAAGCACTAACCCTAGTCATTGTCCAAGCTCTAACCCTAGTCATTTCTAAGCCCTAACCCTAGTCATTGTCCAAGCCCTAACCACAGTCAATGTCCAGGCCCTAACCCTAGTCATTGTCCAAGCCCTAACCACAGTCAATGTCCAAGCCCTAACCCTAGTCATTGTCCAAGCACTAACCCTAGTCATTGTCCAAGCACTAACCCTAGTCATTGTCCAAGCCCTAACCCTAGTAATAATCCAAGCCCTAACCTTAGTCATTGTCCAAGCACTAACCCTAGTCATTGTCCAAGCCCTAACCCTAGTCATTGTCCAAGCCCTAACCCTAGTCATTGTCCAAGCCCTAACCCTAGTCATTGTCCAAGCACTAACCCTAGTCATTGTCCAAGCTCTAACCCTAGTCATTTCTAAGCCCTAACCCTAGTCATTGTCCAAGCCCTAACCACAGTCAATGTCCAGGCCCTAACCCTAGTCATTGTCCAAGCCCTAACCACAGTCAATGTCCAAGCCCTAACCCTAGTCATTGTCCAAGCACTAACCCTAGTCATTGTCCAAGCACTAACCCTAGTCATTGTCCAAGCCCTAACCCTAGTCATTGTCCAAACACTAAACCTAGTCATTGTTCAAGCCCTAACCCTAGTCATTGTCCAAGCCCTAACCCTAGTCATTGTCCAAACCCTAACCCTAGTCATTGTCCAAGCCCTAACCCTAGTCATTGTCCAAGCCCTAACCCTAGTCATTGTCCAAGTCCTAACCCTAGTCATTGTCCAAGCACTAACCCTAGTCATTGTCCAAGCCCTAACCCTAGTCATGTTCCAAGCCCTAACCCTAGTCATTGTCCAAGCCCTAACCCTAGTCATTGTCAAAGCCCTAACCCTAGTCATTGTCCAAGCCCTAACCCTAGTCATGGTCCAAGCCCTAACCCATGTCATGGTTCAAGCCCTAGCCCTAGTCATAGTCCAAGCCCTAATAGTCATTGTCCAAGCAATAATTCTAGTCATTGTCCAAGCCCTAACCCTAGTCATAATCCAAGCCCAACCCTAGTCATTGTCCAAGCCCTAACCCTAGTCATTGTCCAAGCCCTAACCCTAGTCATTGTCCAAGCCCTAACCCTAGTCATTGTCCAAGCCCTAACCCTAGTCATGGTCCAAGCCCTAACCCTAGTCATGGTACAAGCCCTAACCCTAATCATTGTCCAAGCCCTAACCCTAGTCATTGTCCAAGCCCTAACCCTAGTCATTGTCCAAGCCCTAACCCTAGTCATTGTCCAAGCCCTAACCCTAGTCATTGTCCAAACCCTAACCCTAGTCATTGTCCAAGCCATAACCCTAGTCATGGTCCAAGCCCTAGCCCTAGTCATAGTCCAAGCCCTAACCCTAGTCATTGTCCAAGCCCTAACCCTAGTCATTGTCCAAGCCCTAACCCTAGTCATGGTCCAAGCCCCCTAACCCTAGTCATGGTCCAAGCCCTAGCCCTAGTCATAGTCCAAGCCCTAAACATAGTCATTGTCCAAGCAATAATTCTAGTCATTGTCCAAGCCCTAACCCTAGTCATAATCCAAGCCCTACCCTAGTCATTGTCCAAGCCCTAACCCTAGTCATTGTCCAAGCCCTAACCCTAGTCATTGTCCAAGCCCAAACTCTAGTCATTGTCCAAGCCCTAACCCTAGTCATGGTCCAAGCCCTAACCCTAGTCATGGTCCAAGCCCTAGCCCTAGTCATTGACAAGCCCTAACCCTAGCTTTTGTCCATGCCCAAAACATGGTCAATGTCAAACCCCTAATCCTAGCCTTAGTCAAACTCCTAACCGTAGTCATTGTTGAGGTACTAACCCTAGTCATTGTCCAAGCCCTAACCCTAGTCATTGTCCAAGCCCTAACCCTAGTCATTGTCCAAGCCCTAACCCTAGTCATTGTCCAAGCCCTAACCCTAGTCATTGTCCAAGCCCTAACCCTAGTCATGGTCCAAGCCCTAGCCCTAGTCATAGTCCAAGCCCTAACCCTAGTCATTGTCCAAGCCCTAACCCTAGTCATTGTCCAAGCCCTAACCCTAGTCATGGTCCAAGCCCCCTAACCCTAGTCATTGTCCAAGCCCTAACTCTAGTCATTGTCCAAGCCCTAACCCTAGTCATTGACAAGCCCTAACCCTAGCTTTTGTCCATGCCCAAAACATGGTCAATGTCAAACCCCTAATCCTAGCCTTAGTCAAACTCCTAACCCTAGTCATTGTTGAGGTTAACACTAGTCATGGTCCAAGCCCTAATCCTAGTCATTGTCCAAGCCCTAACCCTATTCATGGTCCAAGCCCTAACCCTAGTCATGGTCAAGGCCGTAACCTTAGTCATTGTCCAAGCCCTAAACCTAGTCATTTTCCAAGCCCTAACCCTAGTCATTGTCAAAGCCATAAACCTAGTCATTATACAAGCCTTAACCGTAGTCATTGTCCAAGCACTAACCCTAGTCATTGTCCAAGCACTAACCCTAGTCATTGTCCAAGCTCTAACCCTAGTCATTGTCCAAGCCCTAACCCTAGTCAATGTCCAGGACCTAACCCTAGTCATTGTCCAAGACCTAACCCTAGTCATTGTCCAAGCCCTAACCCTAGTCATTGTCCAAACACTAACCCTAGTCATTGTTCAAGCCCTAACCCTAGTCATTGTCCAAGCCCTAACCCTAGTCATTGTCCAAACCCTAACCCTAGTCATTGTCCAAGCCCTAACCCTAGTCATTGTCCAACTCTAACCCTAGTCATTGTCCAAGCCCTAACCACAGTCAATGTCCAGGCCCTAACCCTAGTCATTGTCCAAGCCCTAACCACAGTCAATGTCCAGGACCTAACCCTAGTCATTGTCCAAGACCTAACCCTAGTCATTGTCCAAGCCCTAACCCTAGTCATTGTCCAAACACTAACCCTAGTCATTGTCCAAGCCCTAACCACAGTCAATGTCCAGGCCCTAACCCTAGTCATTGTCCAAGCCCTAACCACAGTCAATGTCCAGGACCTAACCCTAGTCATTGTCCAAGACCTAACCCTAGTCATTGTCCAAGCCCTAACCCTAGTAATTGTCCAAACACTAACCCTAGTCATTGTTCAAGCCCTAACCCTAGTCATTGTCCAAGCCCTAACCCTAGTCATTGTCCAAACCCTAACTCTAATCATTGTCCAAGCCCTAACCACAGTCAATGTCCAGGTAGTCATTGTCCAAGACCTAACCACAGTCAATGTCCAGGCCCTAACCCTAGTCATTGTCCAAGCCCTAACCCTAGTCATTGTCCAAGCCTTAACCCTAGTCATTGTCCAAGCTCTAACCCTAGTCATTGTCCAAGCCCTAACCCTAGTCATTGTCCAAGCCCTAACCACAGTCAATGTCCAGGCCCTAACCCTAGTCATTGTCCAAGACCTAACCCTAGTCATTGTCCAAGACCTAACCCTAGTCATTGTCCAACCCATAACACTAGTCATTGTCCAAGCCCTAACCCTAGTCATTGTCCAAGCCCTAACCCTAGTCATTGTCCAAACACTAACCCTAGTCATTGTCCAAGCCCTAACCACAGTCAATGTCCAGGCCCTAACCCTAGTCATTGTCCAAGCCCTAACCACAGTCATTGTCCAAGCCCTAACCCTAGTCATTGTCCAAACCCTAACCCTAGTCAATGTCCAAGCCCTAACCACAGTCAATGTCCAGGTAGTCATTGTCCAAGACCTAACCACAGTCAATGTCCAGGCCCTAACCCTAGTCATTGTCCAAGCCCTAACCCTAGTCATTGTCCAAGCCTTAACCCTAGTCATTGTCCAAGCTCTAACCCTAGTCATTGTCCAAGCCCTAACCCTAGTCCAAAGCCCTAACCACAGTCAATGTCCAGGCCCTAACCCTAGTCATTGTCCAAGACCTAACCCTAGTCATTGTCCAAGACCTAACCCTAGTCATTGTCCAACCCATAACCCTAGTCATTGTCCAAGCCCTAACCCTAGTCATTGTCCAAGACCTAACCCTAGTCATTGTCCAAACACTAACCCTAGTCATTGTTCAAGCCCTAACCCTAGTCATTGTCCAGGTAGTCATTGTCCAAGACCTAACCCTAGTCAATGTCCAAGCCCTAACCCTAGTCAATGTCCAAGCCCTAACCCTAGTCATTGTCCAAGACCTAACCCTAGTCATTGTCCAAGCCCTAACCCTAGTCATTGTCCAAACACTAACCCTAGTCATTGTTCAAGCCCTAACCCTAGTCATTGTCCAAGCCCTAACCCTAGTCATTGTCCAAACCCTAACCCTAGTCATTGTCCAAGCCCTAACCCTAGTCATGGTCCAAACACTAACCCTGGTCATTGTTCAAGCCCTAACCCTAGTCATTGTCCAAGCCCTAACCCTAGTCATTGTCCAAACCCTAACCCTAGTCATTGTCCAAGCCCTAACCCTAGTCATTGTCCAACTCTAACCCTAGTCATTGTCCAAGCCCTAACCCTAGTCATTGTCCAAGCTCTAACCCTAGTCATTGTCCAAGCCCTAACCCTAGTCATTGTCCAAGCCCTAACCCTAGTCATTGTCCAAGCCCTAACCCTAGTCATTGTCCAAACCCTAACCCTAGTCATGGTCAAGGCCGTAACCTTAGTCATTGTCCAAGCCCTAAACCTAGTCATTTTCCAAGCCCTAACCCTAGTCATTGTCCAAGCCCTAACCCTAGTCATTGTCCAAGCCCTAACCCTAGTCATTGTCCAAGCTCTAACCCTAGTCATTGTCCAAGCCCTAACCCTAGTCATTGTCCAAGCCCTAACCACAGTCAATGTCCAGGCCCTAACCCTAGTCATTGTCCAAGCCCTAACCACAGTCAATGTCCAGGATCTAACCCTAGTCATTGTCCAAGCCCTAACCCTAGTCATTGTCCAAACACTAACCCTAGTCATTGTCCAAGCCCTAACCACAGTCAATGTCCAGGCCCTAACCCTAGTCATTGTCCAAGCCCTAACCACAGTCATTGTCCAAGCCCTAACCCTAGTCATTGTCCAAACCCTAACCCTAGTCATTGTCCAAGCCCTAACCACAGTCAATGTCCAGGTAGTCATTGTCCAAGACCTAACCACAGTCAATGTCCAGGCCCTAACCCTAGTCATTGTCCAAGCCCTAACCCTAGTCATTGTCCAAGCCTTAACCCTAGTCATTGTCCAAGCTCTAACCCTAGTCATTGTCCAAGCCCTAACCACAGTCAATGTCCAGGCCCTAACCCTAGTCATTGTCCAAGACCTAACCCTAGTCATTGTCCAAGACCTAACCCTAGTCATTGTCCAACCCATAACCCTAGTCATTGTCCAAGCCCTAACCCTAGTCATTGTCCAAGACCTAACCCTAGTCATTGTCCAAACACTAACCCTAGTCATTGTTCAAGCCCTAACCCTAGTCATTGTCCAGGTAGTCATTGTCCAAGACCTAACCCTAGTCAATGTCCAAGCCCTAACCCTAGTCAATGTCCAAGCCCTAACCCGTCATTGTCCAAGCTCTAACCCTAGTCATTGTCCAAGCCCTAACCCTAGTCATTGTCCAAGCCCTAACCCTAGTCATTGTCCAAGCCCTAACCCTAGTCATTGTCCAAGCCCTAACCCTAGTCATTGTCCAAGCCCTAACCCTAGTCATTGTCCAAGCCCTAACCCTAGTCATGGTCCAAACACTAACCCTAGTCATTGTCCAAGCCCTGACCCTAGTCATTGTCCAAGCCCTAACCCTAGTCATTGTCCAAGCCCTAACCCTAGTCATTGTCCAAGCCCTAACCCTAGTCAATGTCCAAGCCCTAACCCTAGTCATTGTCCAAGCCCTAACCCTAGTCATGGTCCAAACACTAACCCTAGTCATTGTCCAAGCCCTAACCCTAGTCATTGTTCAAGCCCTAACCCTAGTCAATGTCCAAGCCCTAACCCTAGTCATTGTCCAAGCCCTAACCCTAGTCATTGTCCAAGCCCTAACCACAGTCAATGTCCAGGTAGTCATTGTCCAAGACCTAACCCTAGTCATGGTCCAGGCCCTAACCCTAGTCAATGTCCAGGCCCTAACCCTAGTCATTGTCCACTAACTCTAGTCACATCTGGTGTGTGCTCACCTGCGAACGTCTTCAACAAATACCTCACAGTATAATAGTCACACCAACTAAGATGTATTATCATCTCCTCCTCCTCAATGCCTGTAAATGTTTGTTACGCTGATAGGTAAAGGGTCCTGTAAATGTTTGTTCTCTACACTGATAGGTAAAGGGTCCTGTCAATGTTTGTTCTCTACACTGATAGGTAAAGGGTCAAGTGAATGTTTGTTCTCTACACTGATAGGTAAAGGGTCAAGTAAATGTTTGTTCCCTACATTGATAGGTAAAGGGTCCTGTAAATGTTTGTTCTCTACATTGATAGGTAAAGGGGCATGAAAATGTTTCCCCCTCTATAAAGGGTCCTGTAATGTTTATTCTCTACATTGATAGGTGAAGGGTACTGTATATGTTGGTTCTCTACATTGATAGTATATCTATGCATATATATACATACAATATATCATATATATATCTTGGGGCAGGGTTCATACTGTGTGGTTCATACTGTGTAGAAGTTGCTTATTTAGTAAATCCGGAGTACAGTCATGTTATGTCGCATGAACTTTTTAACTTGAGGTATGGCATGTTGTGTAGTGGTATTCTGTCATGGGGAAGGGGTATGTGCGAGGGGGGGGGATGATAGATAGATAGACACACAATACATAGTTCCTTGAAGATAAATGCCCTTGTCTCTAATGCTCTTTTGTGCTACCAGCTTGGAGAAGAATGAGGCACACTGGAAGTGTTACTGGAGCTACTGTATAAGCAACCTAGATCGTTTATACCAAGAACCTTCCCAAGAACCTTCCCAAGTAAGTTTTAGCAGATACATATGTTTTGTAATAATAGTTTTTTTTGCGACCAATATTTATATATAAAACAATACATATAGGGTAAAGGATCATCACAATGTAATGCCCTTGCAGATACCCAACTGGTGTGAGATCCTCTCACTACCTTGCAAAAAAAAAGAGCTGGTAGGCCTGCTAAAGATGGGCTGAACACTAAGAGTAAGTGAAGGTTAGGCTATGAGAGGAGGTTTCTAATAGCTTCCCCTGAAGATGGGCTGAATACTAAGAGTAAGTGAAGGTAAGGCTATGAGAGGAGGTTTCTAATAGCTTCTCCTGAAGATGGGCTGAACACTAAGAGTAAGTGAAGGTAAGGCTATGAGAGGAGGTTTCTAATAGCTTCCCCTGAAGATGGGCTGAACACTAAGAGTAAGTGAAGGTAAGGCTATGAGAGCAGGTTTCTAATATCTTCCCCTGAAGATGGGCTGAACACTAAGAGTAAGTGAAGGTAAGGCTATGAGAGGAGGTTTCTAATAGCTTCCCCTGATGATGGGCTGAACACTAAGAGTAAGTGAAGGTAAGGCTATGAGAGGAGGTTTCTAATAGCTTCCCCTGAAGATGGGCTGAACACTAAGAGTAAGTGAAGGTAAGGCTATGAGAGGAGGTTTCTAATAGCTTCCCCTGATGATGGGCTGAACACTAAGAGTAAGTGAAGGTAAGGCTATGAGAGGAGGTTTCTAATAGCTTCCCCTGAAGATGGGCTGAACACTAAGAGTAAGTGAAGGTAAGGCTATGAGAGGAGGTTTCTAATAGCTTCCCCTGAAGATGGGCTGAACACTAAGAGTAAGTGAAGGTAAGGCTATGAGAGCAGGTTTCTAATATCTTCCCCTGAAGATGGGCTGAACACTAAGAGTAAGTGAAGGTAAGGCTATGAGAGGAGGTTTCTAATAGCTTCCCCTGAAGATGGGCTGAACACTAAGAGTAAGTGAAGGTAAGGCTATGAGAGGAGGTTTCTAATAGCTTCCCCTGATGATGGGCTGAACACTAAGAGTAAGTGAAGGTAAGGCTATGAGAGGAGGTTTCTAATAGCTTCCCCTGAAGATGGGCTGAACACTAAGAGTAAGTGAAGGTAAGGCTATGAGAGGAGGTTTCTAATAGCTTCCCCTGATGATGGGCTGAACACTAAGAGTAAGTGAAGGTAAGGCTATGAGAGGAGGTTTCTAATAGCTTCCCCTGAAGATGGGCTGAACACTAAGAGTAAGTGAAGGTAAGGCTATGAGAGGAGGTTTCTAATAGCTTCCCCTGAAGATGGGCTGAACACTAAGAGTAAGTGAAGGTAAGGCTATGAGAGGAGGTTTCTAATAGCTTCCCCTGAAGATGGGCTGAACACTAAGAGTAAGTGAAGGTAAGGCTATGAGAGGAGGTTTCTAATAGCTTCCCCTGAAGATGGTCTGAACACTAAGAGTAAGTGAAGGTAAGGCTATGAGAGGAGGTTTCTAGCAGCTTCTCCTGAAGATGGACTGAACACTAAGAGTAAGTGAAGGTAAGGCTATGAGAGGAGGTTTCTAATAGCTTCTCCTGAAGATGGGCTGAACACTAAGAGTAAGTGAAGGTAAGGCTATGAGAGGAGGTTTCTAATAGCTTCCCTTGAAGATGGGATGAACACTAAGAGTGAGGCCACCAGCCAGTGCTTGCTGGCATCGGTAGAAAACTGAAGGGAAGGGGAAAGCCATGAAGAAGATGACATCTTCTATCATATTGTAAAGAAGTGGCTTGAAACTGTTCGTGTCTTACTGGAAGTGTTGACGACCAAAACATTTGACACATTTGACATTTTCTGGGATATTGGTGGGTAATAAAATTTGGCGGGTAATCAATTTAGAGGCTAATAAAATTTGGCGGGTAATAAAAGCTGGCGGGTGCCTGTAAAGTGGGCGTGGCAAGATAGTCTCGCAAATCAGAGTTATGGAGACCTTCACCTTTTCTTGTTGCGTGAGACGACACATGTGCACATAATGGACCCCTACATGGGGAGAAGAACTGAACTCCGAGTGTGTGCCCGGCAACCGCACTGAGCCCTACACTGTTGCTGTGTAAGGAACTGGACAGACTCGGCTGGTCAGTGCTCAACTTCCTCAGCTGCCAGCTTCACTGCTTTGGTCCGACGACTCCGAGGAGCCACCATTATCTGCAGGCTTGCTCTTCTTGACAAATAAATGGAAGCAGAACTTGATCGTGTCAGGCGCACGACATGTGCAAGGTGGGTGTGTTTTATTGCGTTAATTTAATTTTGTATTTTTAGTCTTTTACCGCCAAATCTTCTAATTTAAATATCTGTCAATATTTCCAGGCCTTCTAGTTGGTGTGTAGTCCTACCAGTACTGCCATGCTAGTTGGTGTGTAGTCCTACCAGTACTGCCATGCTAGTTGGGGTGTAGTCCTACCTGTACTGCCATGCTAGTTGGTGTGTAGTCCTACCTGTACTGCCATGCTAGTTGGTGTGCAGTCCTACCTGTACTGCCATGCTAGTTGGTGTGCAGTCCTACCTGTACTGCCATGCTAGTTGGTGTGTAGTCCTACCTGTACTGCCATGCTAGTTGGTGTGTAGTCCTACCTGTACTGCCATGCTAGTTGGTGTGCAGTCCTACCTGCACTGCCATGCTAGTTGGTTAGTAGTCCTTCCTGTACTGCCATGCTAGTTGGTGTGTAGTCCTACCTGTACTGCCATGCTAGTTGGTGTGTAGTCCTACCTGTACTGCCATGCTAGTTGGTGTGTAGTCCTACCTGTACTGCCATGCTAGTTGGTTAGTAGTCCTTCCTGTACTGCCATGCTAGTTGGTGTGTAGTCCTACCTGTACTGCCATGCTAGTTGGTGTGTAGTCCTACCTGTACTGCCATGCTAGTTGGTGTGTAGTCCTACCTGTACTGCCAAGCTAGTTGGTGTGTAGTCCTACCTGTACTGCCATGCTAGTTGGTGTGTAGTCCTACCTGTACTGCCATGCTAGTTGGTTAGTAGTCCTTCCTGTACTGCCATGCTAGTTGGTGTGTAGTCCTACCTGTACTGCCATGCTAGTTGGTGTGTAGTCCTACCTGTACTGCCATGGTAGTTGAGTCCTACCTGTATTGTCATGCTAGTTGGTGTATATAGTCAAGCAACAACAAAGTGGCACTACACTGTAGCCATTATAAAAGCTTTCTCTGTGCAAGATTGAAAGTCGACTTAATTAGTTCAAAGCTCCTTATGCTGTGTAGCACTGAGTCATGGACACCAGATGAGAGAGCTCCTTATGCTGTACAGCACTGAGTCATGGACACCAGATGAGAGAGCTCCTTATGCTGTACAGCACTGAGTCATGGACACCAGATGAGAGAGCTCCTTATGCTGTACAGCACTGAGTCATGGACACCAGATGAGAGAGCTCCTTATGCTGTACAGCACTGAGTCATGGACACCAGATGAGAGAGCTCCTTATGCTGTACAGCACTGAGTCATGGACACCAGATGAGAGAGCTCCTTATGCTGTACAGCACTGAGTCATGGACACCAGATGAGAGAGCTCCTTATGCTGTACAGCACTGAGTCATGGACACCAGATGAGAGAGCTCCTTATGCTGTGTAGCACTGAGTCATGGACACCAGATGAGAGAGCTCCTTATGCTGTACAGCACTGAGTCATGGACACCAGATGAGAGAGCTCCTTATGCTGTACAGCACTGAGTCATGGACACCAGATGAGAGAGCTCCTTATGCTGTACAGCACTGAGTCATGGACACCAGATGAGAGAGCTCCTTATGCTGTACAGCACTGAGTCATGGACACCAGATGAGAGAGCTCCTTATGCTGTACAGCACTGAGTCATGGACACCAGATGAGAGAGCTCCTTATGCTGTGTAGCACTGAGTCATGGACACCAGATGAGAGAGCTCCTTATGCTGTACAGCACTGAGTCATGGACACCAGATGAGAGAGCTCCTTATGCTGTACAGCACTGAGTCATGGACACCAGATGAGAGAGCTCCTTATGCTGTACAGCACTGAGTCATGGACACCAGATGAGAGAGCTCCTTATGCTGTACAGCACTGAGTCATGGACACCAGATGAGAGAGCTCCTTATGCTGTGTAGCACTGAGTCATGGACACCAGATGAGAGAGCTCCTTATGCTGTACACAGGGTTGTATACAGAAATTTTGCCAAGGGGGGGCGAACTTGAGATATGGAAAAATAAGGGGGGGCGAGAATGATACAATGATGGTGTATGTAATGTATAAGGGTGGTGTCTAATTTCAAGGGGGGGGGCGAGAATGATACAAGGGGGGGCGAATGCCCCCCCCCCGCCCCCCCCTAAATACACCCCTGTGTACAGCACTGAGTCATGGACACCAGATGAAAGGCAGCCCCACACTGCACAGGGACTAGGCAGTCCTGTACTGTATTAGGATGCATTGTGCTGGTAATTACATGCAGGGTGGGCTGTTGGAATACTTTGTCATAAGCAAGCACAATCCTCTTATGTACAAGTAGGTCTCTTAAGGGGGGGGGGGGGGGGGGGGGGGGAAATTAACCCCGCACACACCTTGTTATAGACTCCGAGTGCACATACATGTAGTCAACTCTAGGTACTTTCGTCCAAACCCCCCCCCCCCCCCCCCCCCCCCATCACCCATCCTCCCCACCAGAAGGACTCACTCTCGCTGGCTGTCTCATGAGGTTGGTACTTGCTGGTCACTGGCTGGTAGATGAAGTGCTGCCTGAACAACAACAACAACAACAACAAGGCCATATATAGCATGTACAAAAATAACAACTCCTCCCCTTAACACAATGTGACCACAACAAGTGCCCGTGGCTTCCCGGCAAACTCACACATGCTTATATGCTCCTCCGCCAGACCAACCAGGCACATACATGTACATGTGTGTGACTCGTGAGCTACCCATCGAGGCCGCTGTATGCGGTTTATACATCTCTAACTAACATGGACAAAGATGCCAAATGCAATGCCGCTTCCATCGAAGGATTACAGCGATAGTTTCTAGCGAGGCTTCTGGTTATGTTTAACACTTGATCACCAACAAAAGTTGTGCTTTCCATCTTTGTCCACTTTACTTTGAGATGTATCACATGGCCACAATGCAGAATGACCTTCCAAACTTCACGCGTATCCTGTACCGCTAAACCACACCCACACTTAGCTGAAGCAGTGCCACTGGAGGCAAGCACACAACATCTATTCAGTGCACCACCACACACACAGGAAGTAAATCTATCCAGGAGGACTAGGAACTCAGAGCAGTCTCCACAATCTCTGTGTTGCCTTCTTTAACCAACCCCAGAGACAGCACTGCAGGCCTAGAGGAGACCATGTGATAGACTCCCAGAGACAGCACTGCAGGCCTAGAGGAGACCATGTGATAGACTCCCAGAGACAGCACTGCAGGCCTAGAGGAGACCATGTGATAGACTCCCAGAGACAGCACTGCAGGTCTAGAGGAGACCATGTGATAGACTCCCAGAGACAGCACTGCAGGCCTAGAGGAGACCATGTGATAGACTCCCAGAGACAGCACTGCAGGCCTAGAGGAGACCATGTGATAGACTCCCAGAGACAGCACTGCAGGCCTAGAGGAGACCATGTGATAGACTCCCAGAGACAGCACTGCAGGCCTAGAGGAGACCATGTGATAGACTTCCAGAGACAGCACTGCAGGTCTAGAGGAGACCATGTGATAGACTCCCAGAGACAGCACTGCAGGCCTAGAGGAGACCATGTGATAGACTCCCAGAGACAGCACTGCAGGCCTAGAGGAGACCATGTGATAGACTCCCAGAGACAGCACTGCAGGCCTAGAGGAGACCATGTGATAGACTCCCAGAGACAGCACTGCAGGCCTAGAGGAGACCATGTGATAGACTCCCAGAGACAGCACTGCAGGCCTAGAGGAGACCATGTGATAGACTCCCAGAGACAGCACTGCAGGCCTAGAGGAGACCATGTGATAGACTCCCAGAGACAGCACTGCAGGCCTAGAGGAGACCACGTGATAGACTCCCAGAGACAGCACTGCAGGCCTAGAGGAGACCATGTGATAGACTCCCAGAGACAGCACTGCAGGCCTAGAGGAGACCATGTGATAGACTCCCAGAGACAGCACTGCAGGCCTAGAGGAGACCATGTGATAGACTTCCAGAGACAGCACTGCAGGCCCAGAGGAGACCATGTGATAGACTCCCAGAGACAGCACTGCAGGCCTAGAGGAGACCATGTGATAGACTCCCAGAGACAGCACTGCAGGCCTAGAGGAGACCATGTGATAGACTCCCAGAGACAGCACTGCAGGCCTAGAGGAGACCATGTGATAGACTCCCAGAGACAGCACTGCAGGCCTAGAGGAGACCATGTGATAGACTTCCAGAGACAGCACTGCAGGCCCAGAGGAGACCATGTGATAGACTCCCAGAGACAGCACTGCAGGCCTAGAGGAGACCATGTGATAGACTCCCAGAGACAGCACTGCAGGCCTAGAGGAGACCATGTGATAGACTCCCAGAGACAGCACTGCAGGCCTAGAGGAGATGATGAGAGCAGTGCTCATTTTTGTGGCATAGCTCACATCCTCACCATGCACCCAGATGTTGGCATTATTTAGAGTACTAAATCATAGCTGGTCAACACTGTCTACTATAATCATTTCTGCTGATTATGAAACTGAATGTTCAGTGCCTGAGGAGGTTTAGCACGTGCATTACGATAGCACAGGGACAAAAACATAAAAGTCAACAAACACCAAGAATAATGGAAAGAAGAGTGTATCCATGGAGACCACTAGATGACCCTTTACCATTTAAAATTACACAATATTTTTTATGCTATTTTTTTTTATAGTTTAATAATGCTTGGTGGATATGGTAAAGGGTGGTCTGCATGGGTTCAGTCGTTTTCTTTCTTGTATGACAAGTGTGTGTGTGTGTGTGTGTGTGTTGGGGGAGGGTCCTCTCAATGATTCATGATATGCCTTGAAACATTGAAGCTAAGGATATAGCTAGCTATCCAAAACCCTGTGGCCATTTTCAAACAAACCTGCAGACCACTGGTTGGTAAGGATTAACTTTAACTCAAATGTGCAGCAAGCATCTACTGCATATCTAATCACTCGAGCTAATGCTATGAAGAGCAGATGAGTTTGCTAGCAACCCTCGCCAAGCTACTCTACAGATTTCTTTATAAAGTTGAACCGCTTCATCGCCATGGTTACTTTTAAACCCTGAAGCCCTCACTGTACTCTGTACTGGAGCCCTAGCCGGCAGTGCATCCTTACAAGCAAGTCCAATAATCCCAAAGCAGATGCACAAAAAAGGCTGGAGGCAAACAGGGAAGGACAATATAAAATAACAGCCCCCCCCCCCCCTCATTAAACAGACAGTTTACACTAATATACTAATAGGAAGGAAGGATGGAAGCGTCGAGGAGATGGGGGAGGAGGATGCTAACTAGATGTATAATCAATTAAGCAGTGAATTCACAGACACCCGTCAATAGGTACGTAGCAAGCTCCTCCCACTATGATCTTCCCAGCCAGCTAGGACCAGGCTGGTGATACACAGTGAGTGTGAAGATTTTGTCAAAATAGCATGAGAAAGTGCAAGATGATGGTCCATTTGGAGACTAGGATGAGGTGAAGCTGGTGGAGGAGGTTTTAGATGGACATCAAAATATCTAAAGGAGAGCCAACTACTGGACAATGAAGCAAGCAAACTTAATTAAGTGTGGAGTGGGGAGTGTGTGGAGTGTGTGGAGTGAGTGGAGTGTGGAGTGTGGAGTGAGTGGAGTGGGGAGTGTGTGGAGTGAGTGGAGTGTGGAGTGTGGAGTGAGTGGAGTGTGGAGTGGGGAGTGTGTGGAGTGTGTGGAGTGAGTGGAGTGTGGAGTGTGTGGAGTGTGGAGTGTGGAGTGTAGAGTGTGTTGAGTGTGGAGTATGGAGTGTGGAGTATGGAGTGTGTGGAGTGAGGATTGGGGAGTGTGGCTGGTGACATGTGTGTAGCTTGGAATATTTCTACGCCCAGTCTTGCACATATTTCACTCACCCTTGAGTGATGATGCACTTGCTCATGTACAGTATATGCTATTCCAACCAGAAGACTGTTTGGAGTCCTACATTCCACCATCAACTGAGAAATCACATTCTATTCTGATTGGCTGCAGTGAAATTCCACTAGAACAATCGTATGGGCAACGCCCAACACCTTCTGCATCAGTGAAGGGGCTGGCCTAGTAAGGAACGTAGCGCAGTGTTTGGCCAGCAAAGGTGGGGGTGGAGAGAAAATAAACCAATTTTGTCTTGGTGTGGAAGGTGCTGGTGGCTGTTTCCTCTTCTTTGCTGCAGCCTGGGGGCACTCGCACGTTCAGCTGCACTGCTTGGGCCTCTTCCTACCTGCACCCTTCTCATCCACCTTCCTTTCTTCTCTTCCTCGGTCACCGAGGCATAAGAGTTCTGCAAGCCGACTCTATAATCATATCAGTTGAGGTCTTTGTGTAAAATCAAGATTTCCTGGTACACTGATATATGCTGGAGCACGTGCATTACTCTATTAGCACGTGCACTATGGGTCCATGCAGTGTAGCGCCATTTTATACAAAGAGCTCAACTGACATTAGAGGGTCACCTCGCTGAACTAGCTGGCCTGACTTTTAGTGGGATTAAGATTGAAGAAGTGTTTTCACACGTGACTGAGTGCTAGGCTTATGGGAATCGCAATTGAATCGCAATTGAAGAGCCTAAACTCACTTCAGTGGATTTTAGTGCAATTTTAGAAAATGTTTACTTAATTGCCAAGTTCATACAACAGCTCTCCTCTGCCACACACTGCTGGTGTGAATTACCAGAGCAGCTGGAGGGAAAGCTCTCCTCTGCCACACACTGCTGGTGTGAATTACCAGAGCAGCCGGAGGGAAATATAATACACCAATTATGACATCATACGCTTTGAGAATCCTGGTAGCCACGCCCATATGAAACTCAGCGACATGTGGTTCATAATAATGCAGGTACACTGCATGTCCAGTAAAATTAATTTTAGTTCCTGGGGCCGCAAAGAGGCCCAAATTAATTTTAGTTCCTGGGGGCCCCAATTTAATTTTAGTTCCTGGGGCCGTAAATAGGCCCAAATTAATTTTAGTTCTTGGGGCCGTAAAGAGGCTCAAATTAATTTTAGTTCCTGGGGCCTTAAAGAGGCCTAAATTAATTTTAGTTCCTGGGGCCGTAAAGAGCTAAATTGATTTTAGTTCCTGGGGCCGTAAAGAGGCCCAAATTAATTTTAGTTCCTGGGGCTGTAAAGAGACCCAAATTGATTTTAGTTCCTGGGGCCGTAAAGAGGCCCAAATTAATTTTAGTTCTTGGGGCCGTAAAGCGGCCCAAATTGCTTTTAGTTCCTGGGGCCGTAAAGAGGCCCAAATTAATTTTAGTTCCTGGGGCCATAAAGAGGCCCAAATTGCTTTTAGTTCCGGATTTTCTACGTTAACCATTCAAATTTGTCATTTTTGCGGGTCTGGATGTTTTTTTAGACGTGTCCGATTGTCCTGTTCTCATCAGACACGTTGAAAAAAATCGACCACGCACACACCTGTGATGTCTTTGGTGTGCAGTGTAAGTGAGTTTTTGATAATAGAATTGATAGTTGGAGTGTCCTGGTGCCGTCTTGTGTGTGGTGCCGTCTTGTGTGTTGGTGTGCAGTGCAAATTGGGTGTTTATTGTAGATGTTCTTTTTGTGTGTTTTTTGGCTGTTTTTTGTGTGTTTTTCCGTCCATGCTTTTTATTTCTTGACGAGTATTTTATTTCTGAAAACCCTTTTCTACCATTCCAAAGTACTTAGACTATATAATATAATATACTACATCTCTATATATCTACCAGACAAAAACAAGCAATTCGATTTTTTTCTCTGTGTCTGCGTTGTAACGATTAAGTGCTGTGAACCCTTGGCGACAAAAAAAAAAGGGAAAAAATAAAAACACTGTTTGAGTAATACCCATACACATGTTATTTGGTCCATTTCACCCAAGAAAAAACCATGACCGTGATTACTCAGTCGAGATACTTATCAAAATCGGTTACACCCGCCGGCACTGTAACACTCATGGAGGTGGTCACCATTCCAATCATGTACACACTCGGATTGCCGAACACTCTTGAGTATAGCACTGTGAAACCAGTCCCACATGTGGCATGTCTCTGGCATGGCTGGGCTTCCACCTGTTGCTATTCTCAGACTGTGCTTGGTGTGATCCATAGTTGTGACTTTTGTAATGACAACAAGAACAGATGTCGAAGCCACGACTTTGTGACCAGACAAAAAGGCGTCGTATTCGGCAGCATGTCGATTACATAAAACATAATACCCGGAGTCCCCTTCCACAACCAAATCCAATCTCCCAACAAGACGGTATCGCGCATGTGTCGGGTCGATGGCTGGACATTACTCGGCAAAGGAGCTGCCTTGTATCATAGACACTACAATAACTGCAGCAAACAGCATTCACAGTGAGCCTGTATAATTTATTTTGGGTACACGGAATTAGGAACAACATCGAATGGACGATTCGTGCAATCTAGAACCGAGTGTTTCGATCAACAGCATACCCCGGATCTGAAAGGAGTCACCCGGAGAATCATCTGTCAGTGCAAAAAATCCATCAACGATGGTTATGGTCTTCAAACTGTCGTATCGCGAAAAGGAGTAAGAGGCTTCTTGTATGGTCTGAATGTCCTGTGTGATGATTTTATAAGCATGGTTGGGCCTCTCGAAAGAATACTGTCGAGAAAGTTTTATTCCAGCACAACCAGTGCTGTTTTTGTACGTTCTTTTTTTGTTCCACTTGGTCAATGAGCCCAGTAATGTACATCTGTTGGATCTTCAGGGTCACAGAGATGTTGACGAATCCAAGTGTGTTCACGTTGGTCGATGGATAGTAGGATGTCGGTGATGTCCCATTGGAAGATTATCAAGATTATCTCTCTGTTTCCCAGAGGAATCAACAAACCATACGGTTGATCCATTTCTAGAAGTTTGTCACCGAATGTGAAGGTGGTGAGTGTGCTTTTCAGAACCCCCCCCAGCAGATATTGTCTGTTTTTTTAACCAGAGTCAACCCAGATGCACGGAGCATAGACAAATACAAGTAATATTGACTGATCCATATCTCGACGGGAATGTTGTTATTGTTGTCGGTGAGGTGAGTGATTGGCAGGCTTGTGGTGTAACTCTAGAACATCACAATCGTCGTTGCAGTGTATGGTCGGTCATTCTCCAGTTCGGATTTAAAGGAATCTGCATTTCCGAGACCCACTGAGTAAAAACACCAAGCCACACTATCAGATCACCTGATATATGCTGTGATTGCCCGAGTCGTACATCGACAGGAACAACAACAATTCACAGATTTTTTGTCCTCTCGTGTGATTGTTTTTTTCTCTCCAATAGCCCCCCGGAGAAATCTGTTCGTGTGAGACACTGTTATCCGTTTTGTTGACCAGACATGGTGTGTTCTCTTCGTCCATTCCAATGAGATTACTTATGGAGAGAACCCAGTCCATTAAAAAAAAAAAATTTTTTTTGTAACATGGGTTTACGATTTGATCAATTAAAGATAATCCTCAAAGATTCAAATATGACAGACTCGGTGTCTGTGGAATTTTTTTGGTCAGTGAGAAAAAACTGAATTGAAAAACCACGAAGGATGCTCGTGGTGGAACAACCGAATCGAATGCTGAGTGGGTCGATAATCTACTGACCATATCCAGATCTATCAACACCAATTTTCGTATGAGTGCTCTGTTGCGACATTTACTGGCATTAGATGGAGTCGAATGGGAGAATTCAGATCTACAATTGCCTGGAACATCTTCCGGGCCAACAGCGACTAAACGTCAAAGCGGCCATTTCAATGATTAAACCTAGTTGGCATAAAGTATTCTCGGTGATTTTTCATTCATCTTGGATAAGTGCACCAAAGAACTCAACAGAATACTACAAAATGATGTCTATTAACCCCCAGAAGAAGAGATTTTCTCCTTTCTCTCTTTTTGTGAGTTGTCCGACGTCAAAGTTGTTTTTGTTTTGAATCACCGTACCCCCACAGCGAGGCGGTTGGACAGGGACCTTTGACCAGGACAGTAATGACAAAGGTTCTCTCGTTGTTTTTGACAGCATTGGGGCATGACACCGATGAGATTCCGAATGACACCTTGACGAAACTTCAATGACAGGGTTGGATATTTTGGAATTATGCAGCCACAGTTCAAGTGTCCGATACGGGAGTCATCCACAAACACACCTCGGTTTGGAGTACGTGGAACAGGAATTTTCTTCAATTGATACTGGTACTACCAGAGCCTGTGATCATTTTTCTAGTTGGATCGACAGCTCGACACGTCTGATATTCCAGACAAGAAAAAAGAAATCGTCCATCTACCACCTCTAAAAAAATGGTGCAGTGGAGTCAAGTAGAACTACGACAGGGTTTATCAGCGTGGTTAGAACTCAATTATCAAATCTTGTGGAGTTCCCGCAATTGAGAGAATTCGTCTATATTTTTTGGTGTGATGACCTCTTCATCATTCAGATAGTGGGCCAGAGCTACCCAATGAGATGTGAGATCCACATAATTTTTCTCTTTATCATCGACTGACAATTCTTGGATGAAAGATCAGAGTGAACAGATTGGTCATCGACTCCCAGAATGTCTTCTATTGGGGTTGTTCGTTTTTGTGGTGAGATAAACAGTATACACATCCCAAACTGTTGTTGCAACCGGTTGTGATACCCTGGATAGTGCATATTTTGGCATTTCCCCCCCCCCCCGTGGTTGCCTCTTCAGAATTGCAGATAAAGAGTTCGTGCTCGAACAGAAGTCCATGTTCAACGAGATCGTCATAGATTTCCATTCCCTGTAATACCTGGTACTGATATCGAAAACTGTACCTACGTGGGTGTCGACGGACATACCTCCCATAGGAGGTCTTGAGATCGGTCAGTAAATATTTCTCTTTTTGGTTCGACAGACGACACACACCATCCGGAGAAGCAGATAAATACCCGTCCTTTGCCTAACCAATCAATTGGTCTTTGTAACAAATCAACCAGACATTTGCGTGCAAACTCCTTGACGACATTGCCGAGTAAGAGAGCCAAACCAGGTGTAGCCGTCTCATTGTTAAACTGAGTTTGACCCGATCATGGCATTCATCATCTCACCGTCCACTTGTTCCATCAACCTGATTGTACTGGCTCCTTTGGTGAGACTTTTCTTTTGGTATGCAACCCATTCCAGTATGCCTGGAACTATCTGAGAAGTGTGATAAAATTGAATTTTCTCATCTAAAACGGCACAAATTGTGATGGTGACGTGGAATTACAGCGAGATTCTCATTTGTTAGCACAGATAACATTTGGTGTAAGAATTTTCTTTCAAAAATGAATCCAGCTGAGAACCACCACCGGGTCTTTCTCTCCGAATTGATTCGACAGGACAGCGGACTCGGTGGACTGTTCTCCAAACACATGACCAATCGGATAGAGTACCTGACTGGCACATTCATTGAGTTGATGTTTTTAACAAGGCGGTGGTCTCAGGTGGAAGGGTGTCTGCGTGAATCTATCCCCACAGGAATCTCCCTCCAACAACATGGGAGTTTAATCGGGAAAAGACTCGAAAAAAACCCATTGAACTTATCCACCGAGTTGTCACAAGACGAATTGATTCTCTCGGAAGTGGCGTGTTTATGGGGAAAAATAATGGGCATTTTGTATCCTCTGCTCCCAGTCACATCTAGTTTGGGTGTTTGTTTCTACCCGGGTCAGTATCGACCAGCCGTGACTCCGATCGTCTGGTACTACTTTGAGCAAGGCAGAAAATTGATGAAATCTGTGGAAAAACAGAGAATTTGCAATTCTGTCTCATAGAGGATTTTGGATCACTTCCGAGAACGCGGTTGTGGGGGTATCTTTTGGGTATTTCACTTTGACACACACCACCCACACAACTGCTGGTAGACTGGCAGCAAATATATCAGACCCTGGGTTGGTGTCAATTTTTACTCATCTGACGTCTCCCCCTCGCTGTGTTGAACCAGTAGTACAAGACTGTTTTGATTTTTTTTTGTACCCCTAACGGATTTCATAAGAACACACAGTTCCTTGTCTGGCTGCACATGGCACCGATAATGCACAGAATAACCCTGATCGATATTCTGTTGCAGGATAGCTGCTGGACAGACCTGGTCGGCTGTGTCTGACGAATTCTCTGGATACCAAAGGTACCAAGGCCTCGCATTGTAAAAACCATTCACATATTCACTCAAAAAAGGTTCAAATTCTTCTCTGTTGGTGACAAAGACACGTGACAGCCACCGGGGGCAGCACCACACTTGATCGAGGTTTTCGTGGCCGGCATCTGTGTGGTAGTATAGTGGAATGGTGGCAAGAAAGATTTTAGAGTGAAATGTTCATCCTCCTGTGTCTGTCCATATTTCGCAGTCTCCAAGATATGTTTGCATGTCTGACGGATGAACTCCGAGGAAGAAAGGAACGGTGATCTGTGCAACCACGCGAGTGTCTAATTCTGAATCCCAATACCGAAGGGACATTATTTCTTGATGGCCGCAGAGGCCCATGGTGTGTGTTGGATTTCTCGGTTGTTCACACAGAGAAGAAGTGTGCAAGTCTGCTTGGTGATTTTTTTCAATTCCACTCCAAACTCAGCACAGTTGGTACATGGCAACTGGGCCAAATTGATAGATGCTAGAGTGCATGTTCCCGGAGCTCTCGGTGTGACAGGCAAGAAAATTTCCATGCCCAGATTGGTCTGTATTTCCGCAGTTCCACTCTCATCATTGTATTGGGGTACGAGATGGATGGCCTCCGAGTTGATTATTCCCAGCCGAGAAATGTTCTGGTTTGTAAAGAAGAATTTTCTTTCGGTAGTTTTTTGTGTAGACGAAAACACCACATTCGCCACAGCTGTCGATTTCCCCCCCAAATGGTATAGAGTTTTGCATCGAAGCAATAAGGACTGTGTGGGAATCTCGTACCCATCCCCTCGAGTGAAACCAAAATCATAAGGAGGAGACAACTTCAAAAACAGGGGTCTCAAGACAGTTTTCCAAAAACCATCGTCGAGTATGATGGAGGCATCCCGGGTAAAATGTCCAGTGGAAATGTCGATCAGGTCGAGTGAAAACAGTGCAGCCATCGAAGCTCCGTGAATCTCTAGATTGATACTGCTTCGCCGACTCACCAAGGATACCCGGTCGACTTGGGATAAAAGAAACTCCATCAACCGGGCCATATCACTGGCCTTTGACACAGTGACTCGTGACAAAGACAACCCGAGGCCCATCTGTTGACTAATCATGCCTAATAGGGTGGTGCCGGCAGTGTCTCTGTCGACAGCCAATACAATACCCGTGCAGCGACCAGCCCACAATTGAGTTTGGATCCATTTTCCGTGTTGAAATATGTCCGATTTGGCAACGTGATCTTCATTGTGTACAGATCCCACATGATGTTTTCGGCCTCTGGCAAGTTTCTGCTGCAACGATGAGATTTATCTCATTGGGCACAAACAGGTTGATGACCCACACATGTGGGACATTCACAGTGTCACAATCGAGGAAAATTCCTTTTCTGTGAGTACCCTGCTGTCTTTTTTCAAGGTCATCAGTCACGTTTTACTTAAAAAAATATATCCGAGTAAAAACACCGAATTACTCAAACAGTACTGTATATTTCACGATGCAGAGGCCATACATATCCAGATATCCTTCTATGTCAGTAATTCCAAGTGATGCAATTCAGGAATCACAGTGAATCCGCGAGGACGTTGACCAGTTGGCCAGTCTGATATCACCAAGGGGAAATCATTCCCGATCCAAGGGTGATCTTTTTTTTGGTGTTGTGTTTTGAGAATTGACGCTCTCAATTCCTTTCTCACATCCTTGTCCAGTCCCGATATCGTACTTATGAGTAACTGATCTTTTTCGATGGTTCCCATCATTAGTATGTTGTTCTTGTGTGATATCCATATTTCTTTACAGAGAAAATCAGCAATCAGTGTCCTTCGGATTTTTTAATTGAAATAGTTCCGTTCTCAAGGAGAAAAACGGACATCTCGTGATGGAGTAAAGGCCTGTCCACACAAAAAAAAATGGAAACGTTTCAAATCGTTTTCTGAGTCGTTTCCGTTGCAAAACGACTTAAGTCGTTTTGCGCGCGTCCACACTACAGAAATGAACAGCGAAGTCACCTGCACGGGACCGCCCACGGTCGTAAAAAATTACACGCATGCGCGAAACCTAACTGTTAGCTATGGCGAATGCGTATCGAGTTCTTCTTTTTTTCGTGTGGATGATGGCCTATCTACGGCTGATGAAGTTTCATGCTGTTCAGAGAAGGAGAAGGAGAGTATTAATGGCAAGGAAGGCCCATGCAAGATCAGTTTTATTTGAGATACACAGGCAGAGGCTACAAGGGTCAGTTATCTAGCTATAGCTAGCTAGCTACTTGTACACCTTGCTAGCTATAGCTACCAAAAATGTAAAAGCAGTAAAAGCTACATAGCTAGCTAGTTTAATAGCTGCATGCCATAGAGATTTTTCTACAGCTTGACTGGATATGAAGCTACCATTCAAAATATATAAAAAGGCAGGCTTACAAATAGCGACAGTAGCTAGATAGCCTTTCTATACTTGAAGGTTACATTCTTAATCTTCGACCGAAACTGCTGCCACATCCTTTCGATCCCAAGTGTACTGCCAACTGCTGAGCAACGCACTCATATACCGTCCTATTACGTTTCGCCCCGTCCAATTCCTTCTGCACGCCCTCCTGCGCCCAGATACTGACCAGAGCCTTAGTTTGATCAACCTCCCAACCTCTAGCCATCTTGCGAGCTCGAGCAATAAAAAGTGTTCTATATGATGGGCAATATTTATCAATTTCTACGTTTTTGAAAACGTTTACATCCGTCTCAAGTCACCTATTTCGTTGGCTCAAAACGTAGTCGTTTAAAGTCGACTCGAAGTTCAAGTCGACAGGTTTTTTGCAGTGTGGTCGCGCAGAAACACTTATGAAACGACTTAAGTCGACTCCAGTGTGCAGTGTGGACAGGCCTTAAGATTCCTCTGTGGTCTTGGGTAATTTTTTGGTATTTCTCTCCGATGGTACCCCATTCACAGAGACTCGTGTCCACCGCATCGACGACACATACAGGGGGGTGGAAAGTTATGTCTTACAAACACGCCAGATGATCGCGGTACACACGGGGGGGCTGGTACACACGGGGGGTCTGGTACACACGGGGGGGCTGGTACACACGGGGGGTCTGGTACACACGGGGGGCTGGTACACACGGGGGGTCTGGTACACACGGGGGGTCTGGTACACACGGGGTGTCTGGGTCAACTTCGTACCAAATATTAAAAAATTGCCATTCAAGATTCTGACTTTCTTCAGATTATACATACACTAGCAGAGATGTCTGCCTGTGCATCAGTGAGTGTGTATATATTATACATACACTAGCAGAGATGTCTGCCTGTGCATCAGTGAGTGTATATATATTATACATACACTAGCAGAGATGTCTGCCTGTGCATCAGTGAGTGTGTATATATTATACATACACTAGCAGAGATGTCTGCCTGTGCATCAGTGAGTGTGTATATATTATACATACACTAGCAGAGATGCCTGCCTGTGCATCAGTGAGTGTGTATATATTATACATACACTAGCAGAGATGTCTGCCTGTGCATCAGTGAGTGTGTATATATTATACATACACTAGCAGAGATGTCTGCCTGTGCATCAGTGAGTGTGTATATATTATACATACACTAGCAGAGATGTCTGCCTGTGCATCAGTGAGTGTGTATATATTATACATACACTAGCAGAGATGTCTGCCTGTGCATCAGTGAGTGTGTATATATTATACACACACTAGCAGAGATGTCTGCATGTGCATCAGTGAGTGTGTATATATTATACATACACTAGCAGAGATGTCTGCCTGTGCATCAGTGAGTGTGTATATATTATACATACACTAGCAGAGATGTCTGCCTGTGCATCAGTGAGTGTGTATATATTATACATACACTAGCAGAGATGTCTGCCTGTGCATCAGTGAGTGTGTATATATTATACATACACTAGCAGAGATGTCTGCCTGTGCATCAGTGAGTGTGTATATATTATACATACACTAGCAGAGATGTCTGCCTGTGCATCAGTGAGTGTGTATATATTATACATACACTAGCAGAGATGTCTGCCTGTGCATCAGTGAGTGTGTATATATTATACATACACTAGCAGAGATGTCTGCCTGTGCATCAGTGAGTGTGTATATATTATACACACACTAGCAGAGATGTCTGCCTGTGCATCAGTGAGTGTGTATATATTATACATACACTAGCAGAGATGTCTGCCTGTGCATCAGTGAGTGTGTATATATTATACATACACTAGCAGAGATGTCTGCCTGTGCATCAGTGAGTGTGTATATATTATACATACACTAGCAGAGATGTCTGCCTGTGCATCAGTGAGTGTGTATATATTATACATACACTAGCAGAGATGTCTGCCTGTGCATCAGTGAGTGTGTATATATTATACATACACTAGCAGAGATGTCTGCCTGTGCATCAGTGAGTGTGTATATATTATACATACACTAGCAGAGATGTCTGCCTGTGCATCAGTGAGTGTGTATATATTATACATACACTAGCAGAGATGTCTGCCTGTGCAGCAGTGAGTGTGTATATATTATACACACACTAGCAGAGATGTCTGCCTGTGCATCAGTGAGTGTGTATATATTATACATACACTAGCAGAGATGTCTGCCTGTGCATCAGTGAGTGTGTATATATTATACATACACTAGCAGAGATGTCTGCCTGTGCATCAGTGAGTGTGTATATATTATACATACACTAGCAGAGATGTCTGCCTGTGCATCAGTGAGTGTGTATATATTATACATACACTAGCAGAGATGTCTGCCTGTGCATCAGTGAGTGTGTATATATTATACATACACTAGCAGAGATGTCTGCCTGTGCATCAGTGAGTGTGTATATATTATACATACACTAGCAGAGATGTCTGCCTGTGCATCAGTGAGTGTGTATATATTATACATACACTAGCTGAGATGTCTGCCTGTGCATCAGTGAGTGTGTATATATTATACACACACTAGCAGAGATGTCTGTCTGTGCATCAGTGAGTGTGTATATATTATACATACACTAGCAGAGATGTCTGCCTGTGCATCAGTGAGTGTGTATATATTATACACACACTAGCAGAGATGTCTGCCTGTGCATCAGTGAGTGTATATATATTATACATACACTAGCAGAGATGTCTGCCTGTGCATCAGTGAGTGTGTATATATTATACATACACTAGCAGAGATGTCTGCCTGTGCATCAGTGAGTGTGTATATATTATACACACACTGGCAGAGATGTCTGCCTGTGCATCAGTGAGTGTGTATATATTATACATACACTAGCAGAGATGTCTGCCTGTGCATCAGTGAGTGTGTATATATTATACATACACTAGCAGAGATGTCTGCCTGTGCATCAGTGAGTGTGTATATATTATACATACACTAGCAGAGATGTCTGCCTGTGCATCAGTGAGTGTGTATATATTATACATACACTAGCAGAGATGTCTGCCTGTGCATCAGTGAGTGTGTATATATTATACATACACTAGCAGAGATGTCTGCCTGTGTATCAGTGAGTGTGTATATATTATACATACACTAGTAGAGATGTCTGCCTGTGCATCAGTGAGTGTGTATATATTATACATACACTAGCAGAGATGTCTGCCTGTGTATCAGTGAGTGTGTATATATTATACATACACTAGCAGAGATGTCTGCCTGTGCATCAGTGAGTGTGTATATATTATACACACACTAGCAGAGATGTCTGCTGTGTATATATTATACATACACTAGCAGAGATGTCTGCCTGTGCATCAGTGAGTGTGGATATATTATACATACACTGGCAGAGATGTCTGCCTGTGCATCAGTGAGTGTGTATATATTATACATACACTAGTAGAGATGTCTGCCTGTGCATCAGTGAGTGTGTATATATTATACATACACTAGCAGAGATGTCTGCCTGTGCATCAGTGAGTGTGTATATATTATACATACACTAGCAGAGATGTCTGCCTGTGCATCAGTGAGTGTGTATATATTATACATACACTAGCAGAGATGTCTGCCTGTGCATCAGTGAGTGTGTATATATTATACATACACTAGCAGAGATGTCTGCCTGTGCATCAGTGAGTGTGTATATATTATACATACACTAGCAGAGATGTCTGCCTGTGCATCAGTGAGTGTGTATATATTATACATACACTAGCAGAGATGTCTGCTTGTGCATCAGTGAGTGTGTATATATTATACATACACTAGCAGAGATGTCTGCCTGTGCATCAGTGAGTGTGTATATATTATACATACACTAGCAGAGATGTCTGCCTGTGCATCAGTGAGTGTGTATATATTATACATACACTAGCAGAGATGTCTGCCTGTGCATCAGTGAGTGTGTATATATTATACATACACTAGCAGAGATGTCTGCCTGTGCATCAGTGAGTGTGTATATATTATACATACACTAGCAGAGATGTCTGCCTGTGCATCAGTGAGTGTGTATATATTATACATACACTAGCAGAGATGTCTGCCTGTGCATCAGTGAGTGTATATATATTATACATACACTAGCAGAGATGTCTGCCTGTGCATCAGTGAGTGTGTATATATTATACACACACTAGCAGAGATGTCTGCCTGTGCATCAGTGAGTGTGTATATATTATACATACACTAGCAGAGATGTCTGCCTGTGCATCAGTGAGTGTGTATATATTATACATACACTAGCAGAGATGTCTGCCTGTGCATCAGTGAGTGTGTATATATTATACATACACTAGCAGAGATGTCTGCCTGTGCATCAGTGAGTGTGTATATATTATACACACACTAGCAGAGATGTCTGCCTGTGCATCAGTGAGTGTGTATATATTATACACACACTAGCAGAGATGTCTGCCTGTGTATCAGTGAGTGTGTATATATTATACATACACTAGCAGAGATGTCTGCCTGTGCATCAGTGAGTGTATATATATTATACATACACTAGCAGAGATGTCTGCCAGTGCATCAGTGAGTGTGTATATATTATACACACACTAGCAGAGATGTCAGCCTGTGCATCAGTGAGTGTGTATATATTATACATACACTAGCAGAGATGTCTGCCTGTGCATCAGTGAGTGTGTATATATTATACATACACTAGCAGAGATGTCTGCCTGTGCATTAGTGAGTGTGTATATATTATACATACACTAGCAGAGATGTCTACCTGTGCATCAGTGAGTGTGTATATATTATACACATACTAGCAGAGATGTCTGCCTGTGCATCAGTGAGTGTGTATATATTATACATACACTAGCAGAGATGTCTACCTGTGCATCAGTGAGTGTGTATATATTATACACATACTAGCAGAGATGTCTGCCTGTGCATCAGTGAGTGTGTATATATTATACATACACTAGCAGAGATGTCTGCCTGTGTATCAGTGAGTGTGTATATATTATACATACACTAGCAGAGATGTCTGCCTGTGCATCAGTGAGTGTGTATATATTATACATACACTAGCAGAGATGTCTGCCTGTGCATCAGTGAGTGTGTATATATTATACATACACTAGCAGAGATGTCTGCCTGTGTATCAGTGAGTGTGTATATATTATACACACACTAGCAGAGATGTCTTCCTGTGGATCAGTGAGTGTGTATATATTATACATACACTAGCAGAGATGTCTGCCTGTGCATCAGTGAGTGTGTATATATTATACATACACTAGCAGAGATGTCTGCCTGTGCATCAGTGAGTGTGTATATATTATACATACACTAGCAGAGATGTCTGCCTGTGCATCAGTGAGTGTGTATATATTATACACACACTAGCAGAGATGTCTGCATGTGCATCAGTGAGTGTGTATATATTATACATACACTAGCAGAGATGTCTGCCTGTGCATCAGTGAGTGTGTATATATTATACATACACTAGCAGAGATGTCTGCCTGTGCATCAGTGAGTGTGTATATATTATACATACACTAGCAGAGATGTCTGCCTGTGCATCAGTGAGTGTGTATATATTATACATACACTAGCAGAGATGTCTGCCTGTGCATCAGTGAGTGTGTATATATTATACATACACTAGCAGAGATGTCTGCCTGTGCATCAGTGAGTGTGTATATATTATACATACACTAGCAGAGATGTCTGCCTGTGCATCAGTGAGTGTGTATATATTATACATACACTAGCAGAGATGTCTGCCTGTGCATCAGTGAGTGTGTATATATTATACATACACTAGCAGAGATGTCTGCCTGTGCATCAGTGAGTGTGTATATATTATACATACACTAGCAGAGATGTCTGCCTGTGCATCAGTGAGTGTGTATATATTATACATACACTAGCAGAGATGTCTGCCTGTGCATCAGTGAGTGTGTATATATTATACACACACTAGCAGAGATGTCTGCCTGTGCATCAGTGAGTGTGTATATATTATACATACACTAGCAGAGATGTCTGCCTGTGCATCAGTGAGTGTGTATATATTATACATACACTAGCAGAGATGTCTGCCTGTGTATCAGTGAGTGTGTATATATTATACATACACTAGCAGAGATGTCTGCCTGTGCATCAGTGAGTGTGTATATATTATACATACACTAGCAGAGATGTCTGCCTGTGCATCAGTGAGTGTGTATATATTATACATACACTAGCAGAGATGTCTGCCTGTGAATCAGTGAGTGTGTATATATTATACACACACTAGCAGAGATGTCTGCCTTGTGCATCAGTGAGTGTGTATATATTATACATACACTAGCAGAGATGTCTGCCTGTGTATCAGTGAGTGTGTATATATTATACACACACTAGCAGAGATGTCTGCCTGTGCATCAGTGAGGTGTATATATTATACATACACTAGCAGAGATGTCTGCTTGTGCATCAGTGAGTGTGTATATATTATACAAACACTAGCAGAGATGTCTGCCTGTGCATCAGTGAGTGTGTATATATTATACATACACTAGCAGAGATGTCTGCCTGTGCATCAGTGAGTGTGTATATATTATACATACACTAGCAGAGATGTCTGCCTGTGCATCAGTGAGTGTGTATATATTATACATACACTAGCAGAGATGTCTGCCTGTGC